>OX377201.1:36121732-36506633 GCA_947396885.1 Heligmosomoides polygyrus polygyrus
ATGATTTTGGGCGCATTCCTCGGACGCTGGAGAGTAAATCAATGTGCACCCCTTTCTAGACTTGCACCAATGTCGCGTAGGGTTTGCATAAAGGGCCTATCTCTCATCCCCAGTAACGATGTCTTTGAGAAACTCCTTACTCTGTTAGCAGAGGACCAGCGGTTCATAGACACTGATCCTCATGGCTTTGTCCGAACCACGTGGTCCGTGTGGTAGCCAATTTTACGGTAGCCAATGCCGCTAAGGTGGTCGACTATGGTCTTCCAGTCGCATCGAAGTCGATCGAATGGTATCATTGTGTTTCTTTTCCAAAGCAAAGCATTGCGTAGAGTCCCTTCATCCAAAGCGCTAGGGCATCCAGAATGAGGTTGGGCCCTGTTCATACTTCGTCGATAAGAGCGACTGGAGCGACGGACGCAGTGTGGTGTACGTAATTAATTACGTACTCCACATTTCGTTCTGAACGTAGTGTAATTGATTACGTACTCCACTCGATGCCCCAGTTGCGCCATTCGCTCTTGTCGCCGAATATGAACAGACTCCCGGGCTTTGAAAGAAATATCTCTCGATCAGGGCTGCTTATACAAAATACTAGCAATGAATTCGGAGATGAACTCCTTGAACGCAGCGGAGATGTTGGCGACAATGGCAGGAGGTCTTCGGCTTTGTTGAGGATTCCATTGTAGACGATGTCTCCATGACTTTGATCAGTTGAGGCATCGATCCTTAAAACAGGCAAGTACGCTCTTGTGTAGCATCCCAGGCAAGGTTTCGAGAGCGTTTTTTTTTTAAATTTTAGTATAAACTTGTCCTAATATGGCTTTGAAGAATCTACAGAGAAGGAAAAAACCAGTCAGGGGTCGGCTCCAAGACATTGCTCTAATGTCGGGCGGCGTCACAGTGCCGCGACTAGGAAGGAAAACTCCGGGGTCTGGCGCTCACTCGTCGCGCGTGCGACGTTCATTTGAGCAATGTCCCTCCCCCCTCCCCCCTCCCCCCCCCCAAAGGGAGGGTATGGTTTCCTCATCCCAATAACATCAGTATTCTCCTTTTAGATCACGTGCAGAGCAGCGCATCTAGTACAGTACCGACCCTACACGGTCTGGGACTGTCATTGGACGGATTAGTCGCTTCTCGTTGAAAACCGCAGCAAAAGTGCTTCTTTTGTCTGATTGCACCCATTTCAGTCGCAGCGAAAGATCTACCCGGTCATGATGAGTAGTTGGAAAACGAAGTCTTACGACTTCTGCCTTGGTTTCTTCACCCTGTTTGCCGTGACTATCATGTCCCAGCTGCCGGCGGTGAGTTCTATGGATCTAGTTGTATTTCTTATCTAAAAATATCCAGTATAGTACACCCACAATTTGCAGTGTATCCCTCTCTACTGGCTGACTGTGTCGGTAACAGGTCTAATCCAAGCTCAGCTTCTCCGTCATCCCGCTGTGAAGAAGCTCTTCGGCATCAGTAGACTACCTACAGACTCTCGGAACCCTTTTAGAGACATTTTCTTACCTAGACGTGTTTAAGTTGTGATTTTGCCTGCTTGTTTTGTTGTTTTGTCTGTAATTTAGTGCAAAGTTAGGAATATATGTTCGAATGCGTAGTTCTTTCTGATTGCTTTCATCAAGTCGAGTAGTGCAGAAGTCGAGTAGTTCTCTCTGCAACAACAATCGGGTTGGACAGAGTGAGATAGACATCAGTGCGGAAGGAGCAGAAAATGCCATTCACGTGCTTGGGAATGCTCACGTCACTACCTCGTCCAATCGAGAACGCCAAGCTGCTACTGTCTGCGACAGTTTGGGAACCAAGTGCACGTTCAAGCAAACTTAAACCCACGTCCCTCATGGGCATGGAGAGCCCGCAAACGTCCAAACTTAAGCTCTGCAGGGATGCAGTAAGTCGCTGTGAAGTCCTCTACCTTAGTTTCGGATTCTGCTGTATGTAGAGATGAGATCCCATTAACGACTGCTAGCGGTTCTTCAGTACTAGCTGATATTGTGGCCTACATGGAGTGCGAGGATGAACAGAACCAATCAGGCCGCATCAAACGGGAAGACGGACCATCCAAAGGGGAGTGTGCGGTTGGAGGTGCCGTAATTCAATGTTATTGGGTTGAGAGTCTCCGCCTAACCATGTAGACCACATTAGCGACTAGTAATAGGGCATCTGAGAGGATGCGACTCCCGCATTTGCACGCATTCTATTCAACGTTCTTGGTGTGGATTTCTCGCCGTGGCAACGAAGACTTGAACCTATCCGGTACGGTGGATTGGTTCCAGACACGTATGGGAAGGATAAAACCTTGACCTATTTAACCGGTGGTCCACCACAATTCATATCGACCAGAGACGCGTTCAAACCACGACATTCTGTAGAGATTGAATTCGTGGCACATCCAGCACGCAGATGGATTGGCTGAAGCTGACCTCTATCCCTGTCCTTTATTTATTTATTATGTACGTGGATGATCACGCCATAAGATGTAAGATACATCCAGTACAACTACAGTCCGCGTAAAGAAAATGGAATCAGAAAAAATGGAAGAATAACGCCAGGATTATTCATAACAAAAGCAAACTGTCTAGGATGATGGCAAACTAACGAGGTTCCTGGAGCTAAGCTGTCTTTAACGTTTTATCAAACTGAGTTGTATTCGAGTAAATTATTGAATTCCGTCTGAAATCCAATAATTTGGAGTGAGAAAATTACGTTTCATTCCAAATCTCCAGATCGGCGTCAGTAGCCAGATGGTGTGGCACCCATTATCTGTTTTCTCCCACTAGCGTGGATAAAATATATTTAATCAATTAAATAATTAGTTAAACCATACACGAAAGTCTATCCGGGCCGACACAGATACAATCAGCGCAGGGGCGAACACATCCACGCACACTGTGCATGAACACGCCGCTCCCACGCACAAGGATGCGTCGACCCGACACAGCAGGAGCAAGGAGTCCATCCCCTGCATCCCACCTGCGTCTCTGGGCAGTACACGGTCGCATTTGGTTCGCGTTTAATTCCCCTATCCACCACCCGGGGACGCGCCACGTGGCCCTGCGACAAGCGGCCTGAGATCCCTCTTAACAAGAGAGCCCGAAGGCTCCATATCGAGGGAGATCCGTGGTGTGCTGTATTACTCCCGGATTCGTCTGGTACCATATTATCAAGCCAGGAGGTGGAGGTATATTTTTCTTCAACGAGACCCGAACAAAACTTTAACTGAGAGAGCGAGCTGTTGCCCCTTTCACCGCGCCGCCACGCGCCTAATGATAAGTACAGAAGACGAATTTCGAAAGAGGCCTATTTTAGGACGGGTTGCTCGTATAATCTACACACATTGCTGACCGCTGCTGTTGGCCAGAGGCTGTGATCGGTTAATCGGCTGTCGATGCTTTGGCTTCCTGGTGCTGAGATGGAGCTTACGTCTCCGTTTATGGGTGAGAGGAGCGGGATTGCCGGCGATAAGTGTTCTGGTATTGCGGCTGATCTCGCAATCGCCACTCGCTCCACGCGGTCTGTGGCGGTGTATCGCCATTATGTGTGCTGTTTGCCGGCAACGTCGCAGCTTGCGAAGCTCGTTCCGGGCGCTACTTGTACCACGCAAGCAGCGGCACCAGCAGCAGCGGCTCGACTTCCTCGCGGAACTGGTCGTCCGGTCCGCCCCTCGCCCCTTCGGCGAGTTTCCTCGCACTCCTGACGCATTCTGTTCACACCTTGCCAGGAGCTGCTAATTCGTGGCCGCTGTCCGTTCCATGTTGATGTAGCCTATGGTAGGCTGGATTCTGCTGGCGATTGCTTGCGGCGCAGGAGCAGACCTCGTGTTCAGGTGACCAATCTAGTGCGGTCCATTTGAGTCAGCGTTCTTACTCGGATGGCAAAACACTTCTTTTGCCATTCATGAGCAGCAGCCCAGTATTCTTCAGTTTGATCACGGAGCCACCATTTTGAAAACTCCACGATTTTCTAACGCAGTGCTCATACAAGCTGCGTCATAATAACGTTCACAACTTTGGTTTGCCTAAGAAGGCTAGATAACAAATCGTCAACATGGATATACATAAAATTCTGCTCGTTAAATTTTTTAAACGAATTCCTTAACTATTTTTGTTAGGTCTCCATTAGACCGTTTTATATCGCATGTTCACGTCAAGCTAAAGATCACTAATATCAAATTTAAATTTTGATAAAACTAAAATCACCAATGAAAAACGGTTATCTTCCAAATTAGACTGTAACCTCTTTAAAAAAGATCAAGGCAAATTTTTGATTTGAATAATAAATATGGATTTCTTTGGAAGGTTATTTTCGCTTCTCACAAAAGATGGATCCAGTGTTGAAGTAGTGATAAAATTGATAAAATAGATAAATTAGTGAAAATCAACATCTCCACTTTAGGGCTTCAGGCAAGCATAATCTTCCTTCTTGTTTTCTATCTCATGGTGGTTTTTATCCTGTAATCCACATTCACATATCACTGGTTGAGGACAGCAAATTTACCTGTTTTTAATGTATCCTTGATCCAATGAAAACAATCAGAAACAGTCGGGATCAATTTTCCCTGATTGGGTGCACCAGAGTAGACTTCCTGAAACTTTATCCATCATTAGAATAGGACTTCATTATTTAGGCTGAACCAAGAAGTGCTGGAGATACGTGGCAGGAACGAACGTTATTTGCCGGTCTGTTTCAACTCCTCAAGAAAGGACTATGCCGAGCGAGTGTGCTCCTCGATGGGAAGGTGGGAGCTTCAATTGTATTCACCGATTACCCGCGCACCATCCTAGCCCCCATACCCCAGGGTGGCGGATTGGTCCATGATTGGTCAGCGAAGGATAAAGTTCACATGTCTATCGACTGGCCACCGCAACTGATTGAACGCGAATCCTCTTTCAGACTGCCTTTACGACATCTCGTAGAAGTGGAATGCGTGGCGCATCTCAAAAAGGATTGTTTAATGCCGCGCATATTTTTTCATATTTTTCTTTCATCTCATCTCCAAATTGACGGTCCTTTCTCCTTTATCCTCTATTTACTCTGCCTGTTTACTCGCGGTATTTCACAGTTGCACAGTCACTGGGACAGCCATGACTTCCAGAGCTCGGTGAATCCAGAAGAGAAATCCAGAATCGAGGAAAATCGAAGGAAGTCGTCAATCAAATCAAGTCATGGGCGGCCGCTGGCGCACGCCATTCCGCAAAATTTTCTGCGAGCCCTTTTCCCTTATGAGCAGCGTGAACATCTCTCGGTGCTTCCATAAAATCAGATCTTGTTCATTTTCTGGGCAGAACTATAGTGATCTGAAGCGCAGCTGCTGAAGCTGAAATCCCATCTCACATAACAATGGATGTACATTCAGTTTTGCGTAAATTTTCAGATACCTGCTTTCATACGAAGCGCTACCACTTCGGACTTCATCCAGCTATTCGATTGCCTGCGTTGACGAGAGAAACTGCTTCCCGTACCTCAATACATTATGTAAACGAGGAGTGGCTGTCAAATGTACAATGGACTGTGGGTTCATTTGCTAACCAATAATTGCCAGTCGTCCTCATATTGTTGATTCATCTCCTAGCTTGATTTCGTTGTCTGCTTTTATATATTTACCTACTTACTTATTGGTACACAGGCTGAACTACAAAACAGAGTTGCTGTATGTAGGTTTGGAGCGTATATGTATGTGTATAAGTGCGTAAATGTGTATATACGTATGTAGAAGTTGAGCCAAGAATATTCTAATGCGTAGAGAGCTGGAGGCCCTATATTTTGCACCGGGGTGTAGATGAAAAAGGCTGGCAAACTAAATTCATAGCGTTAGTCAAACATTGCAGGCGTTCAAATTCTTGGCAAAAATGAGGGAAAGGCAATAGCTAATAAATTCTTAATGACGAAGAAGGATACAATTTAAGGACGAAGGATAAAATCGGCGTTGTCAGATTAAATATTGCGAAAAGCAGCACTTTGGTGTCTGTTTCTTCCTTTTGCCCTTTCATTTTTTTTCTGTGAACGATAGATGCGTGAGGGCATTTAAGGACAACCTCAGGTATTCAAGATAAGAAAAGCTGGGGTTTCTTGATTATTTTTTTCTTGAAAGAATGGGATTTTCACATTCGTCTTCAAGGATTTGTCAGAGCCTTTTAATTGTGACCGGCTCCCATCAGAACGATAAAGCTCTGGAGTGCCATTTTGCATCTGAGAAGCAGAAGAAAACATGGATGATAGTTGCATCTTCTCGGTCATATCGATGCCTCGGGTTTTGCAGGCAAGCTAGCTACATATGTGAGTAGAAATGTATGACACTTAGGGAATTAGAAGGAATCAGTGGCTGGGAGCAGATGACCTTTGGCTATCAGAAAGGGGTTAGTATTTGAATACAGCATGGAGTCCTCTAAATATGCACTTGTTTCTAGGAATTACGACATTTCAACGACTTGTTTTAGTCTGTCCTTCCGACTCTATGCCTTCAGGACGACAGTGCGTCCAGACTATGATCTCATCGTCAGAATCATTTGCTGAGGCCAAGGTAAGATAGATGTGAATTAACATAGTTTTCTTATGAGTATGTATCTATTGAGAATTTAAAAGTACGCGACAAAAGCACCTGTCACAGGCGTTTCTGGCGAATGCAGGTCTTACCATTAGGCAACCTCTCATAAAGGAGGTTAACGTGCTCAGTTAAGTTGTTGGTGTTGTCCTATGCCTGGTCGACCATGTCTAACCAAAAATAATGAACTGGAAATGTCTACAACCAATCCTCTTCCGCTCGTCCTCAATAAGGCAACCTGCCCGTCTTATTCCTGCATAGGCTGTCGAAGGACTCTCAGTAAGTTGAAACTGCACTGCTGGGAAGAAGTTTTATTCCCGATTGAAGATTTGGTTGTGTCTGTTGAGCATTAGTTATGCATGGAAACATGACCGATAATTGCATTGGACCACCGCGTGGAGGAGCAGATGGAGGAGGCGGCGGCTGTGTGTTACCAATTCCAAGTTTCTGATTCGAATTCCCAGCCCAGGCCAACCAAGCGTTCCATCCATCCGGGGTCGGCGAATTGGCACCAGAATCCAATTTTGAATTCGTCTGGGAGGGACGAAACACTTTCATTTTTATCGGCTGGTCACTGAAAGGCATTGCACAGTCCAAATATGCATTCAAATTACCTCCACGACATCAGAAGGCGCGCCGAATCCTACGTGAGATTGATTAACGTCATACCTTATCTTTTGTCCTTTTGTTGATGTTTCCAGCGTTTAGTGGGCAACATTAACTATGAGCTCTTTGTGAGTCACTGCTGGTACTTTTCTTAAGTCTAGTCTTCCTTCTTAAGTCGTATCGTCACGGTACCGCCTGTGGTCCATCGACGGCTCGAAGGAGCCTCGGAAAGGTGTCCATTCTTCTTTGTCGCGTGCTAGAGTTGTACAAGTGGATCCTCCTCACTCGAAGGGGCAGTTTATTGATGAGACTGGTTTCACTAACCACAGGAAGCAGGACCATTAGTTGATGGTCATCCTTGTGTTCTTTTGACGGCGTGAGGGGTCCAGTGCGGCTTTCCCCTGTCGGCGTCACCGAAACGTGGCCGGCCCACTTAAGTCGCAGGATAGTGTGTAGGTGCAAATAAGTGGTGTTAGAGCCGAGAGATGCACGAGTTTCCAGAACTTCAGGCGGATCAAGCTAATGGGGAGACACTCCTCGTTTATGACGAATTAGTGTATTAGAGAACGGCAGTCCTCTTCACAGCGTCATTACGGCTGTGGAGCGTTTGAATCTGGTTTTTAAAAGGGTTAGTATCTGCAATCATACAATTTATAGACCAAGAAGGAGTGAAGGCTAAATTTTTGACACAGTTCGCGCGGCCTCGACAGATTAATTTTCAGGAGCTGTGCTCTTTTCGAGTTCTCTCGCTGCATCGCGACTCGGATCGCGCCGCGCTGATGCAGCTGATGTCCGAGAGTTTTGGTTAGTTGTTTGGCTTGCGACTTACGGCAGAAAGATCGCCACCACAAAACGGTACCGCGGTGTACGGGGTAAACACCCGCAATGTATGAATCACCAGCTGCTTTCGCATTTTGAATGACGATGAATGTATATTTAGACGCTGTTGATGAAGGAACAGACCTATTTAAACAGTCTAAAACCTTGCCGGGGGGTCAACTCAGCTGTAGAAAGGCGACGGCTTTATTTGATTCAATGTTTTAAGCATTTGCGTAGATGAATTGCATGCATCAGTCTTCCTAAAACTCATGTCTGCTAAAGAACTCCAGCGGCTCCAACACAACGGGGCAGAAAAATCCTGATTCTGATTTTCGAATCACCTTGAATTTTGATGAAGATTTCACCAAAAAAAGGGAAAATCTGTCAGACGAGGTTACGATGATCGCTGGAGGTTCGATCGCTGTACTGGAGGTAGTTGCCGTAAATAGTAGGTTGTAAACTAGATCCCCTCCTTTTTGATAAATTTTATTCTTTATTTCGCTGAAAGTCTTTTGCACAATGTTATTTACATAATTTCCGAAAAAAATGATTTGCTTTATCAGAAAATATGCTTCTCTTTTCTCCATTTCGATTTTTGCACATTTTAGGTCAACAAAGTTAAAAAAAGAAAAACGACCTTCGCCGACAGCTCCTTCTCTCTGCTTACATCTGAGATTTCTTGCAGAGAGTGTGTTTGGCTTGTTTCATTTTGGTTGTCGTTAACTTTCAATGCATTAACGTGGAGTGTACAGAGGAGATAAATTTTTTTACCAACAGCTTCTACTCTTCGATTAAACTTTTTTTGGGCACCGTTATATCCATTTATAAGGAAGATGTTTCGCTTCATCAAACCTTATGTTGGATGTATTTGCTAGTCGCGATCTGAACTTTACCAATTTTTTGGAACACTGTCATAAGTCATTTGAAGAGAATTTTTTGTTCTAGATCAGAATTTATGTTTTATTCTTTTGTCATTCTGAATTTCGCTTATTTTTAGGTCATCAGGTTCAGGTTATAAAAATTAACCTAGGAGTAGGAGCTGTTGGTAAAAATAATGCATATCCTCTGAACTCTCCACTTTAATGCTCTAAAAATTAACAAAATTAAAATAAACAAAAACAACCAACACATGTTCTTGTGAAGGAAATCATCTTTTTTCGAAATTAATGTAAATTTGTGAAAAAATCTCAAATGTAAGCAGAGAGAAGAACTGTCAGCGAAGGCGATTTTTTTACCACCCACTTTATTGATCTAAAGATTGGCAGAATCGAAATAAAAAAAGCGAAACACATTTTCTGTTAAAACAAATCAATTAAAAAAAAATTATAACATGTGCAAAAGGCTTTCAGCGAAATTTAGAATGAAATGCTAAAAACGACGGAGACTCATTCTCCAATCAAATGCATTGTTTCCATTTTGAATGTACTTCTACGTGAAACCAGAGGAGCGAAATTCTTGCTTTTTCTCTGCTAGAAGTTCTTCATTTTCTGATATGTTTTCAGATGCTGATAAAATCTACTTCACTTCGGGTTACAGAAAAGGATCTCAATGGCTATGGGAAGATGGGACGCCAGTTAATGTAAGTCGTCTGCCTTATTTTCCACTTTGCCGATCTTTACAATGGGACAACACTCTAGAACTGGGTTGAAATAAAACATTGCCGTTCTTTGGTCAAATTTTATATAGCGCAGTTGCTAGACTGGTTTTTCATTTGCATTAAACTCTTCGCAGATTAGAAGCTGGATGAAGCAAAACTGAGACCTGCTGAGAGACTCTAAACATATTTCAACAGACTTCCGCTGGGATCTTTGGTCGCATGTAACAGGTTCGCTTGTTGTTCGCTTGTTGTTTTGGAAACAGTGAAGAGCTATGGCTTCTATTTTAGGCTGAATCTCTTGGGCGTCTAAGGAGAAGTATCGAAACCTGATTCAGCTACTTGCTGAAAGTTTAGGACGCCACTTTAACGCATGCTTTCCTATAAAATAGCGGCTTAGAGTCATTAATTTGGTGTAAAAATGTTATGAAGTAACTCTCGTTGAAAATGACCCTTGCATTTTGAAACTACATGCAAAGCACTGAAATGCCTAATGGCCATCGCGGGGTATCTTGTGGATTAAACACAACAAGCGAGCATTTCGTAGACATGTGCATGGTGCAACCCAAGTACGGATTGATTAGTGGTCCCATATCCTATCCTCCCATTCCCCATACCTCATCCTCTTCCTCATCGAAATTCACCACTTTTACTCGCATGCTCTCGTTTAGTTCGACGTCGGGGGTGAAGGACGGTGCCTTGCTGTCGTCGGCGGTTCTTTTCGAGCCGTTGAGTGCGACTCACCAGGAATTGCTCTCTGCGAGGTGGCACGAGAATGTGTCTATCATGGAGACTATTACGGAAGGACGAACACCACGCAGAACGGTAGGCTCGAATTCGGCACGTCTCTGCTCTTTTCTTTTTCGCAGTCTACTCTGACGCTCTAGAAGAGAACGTGATTTGCTCCGTGGTCTGTAATCCAACACTTGCACAGGCCTTCCCTGCATGAAGTGGAACGACCCCTCAGTCTTGTTCTACGGTGTAGCTGTCGATGGGCAGGCCAACTGGGACCACAACCTCTGTCGAATTGTCAATGGAGAGCAGTATGATAGATGAACGTACAATATGTCTCTAGATGTGCCCTTTAGCACGGTTAATTTAGTGCTCCGTCCTGCTTTTCGACGCCGTCCTCTCGCCGTCCTTGCAGTGTGCCAGAGTGTCCCGACTCGTCCACTCATCTCGAACTCAAGGCCGATTTAGGTTTGAAGCGATTTCTGTAAAAGGAGAGCATCTAGAGACTAAAAGTTGCTGTGCCAGCCTCACCGAAGTGCGGAGTCGGTTTCTTCTCGTGTGCTGATTCTGGCAGGTGCCTTCCTGAGGAATTTCGTTGTGATTACGAACCTGACTGTGTCGACGCCAGCGACGAAGAGCACTGCGGTGAGGATACCCCGTCAATCAGCTCCTGAGTCCTGCATTTCATTTGCGTTCAACAGTGGATCGTACACCGTTATAATGTGTTGGAGCAATCATAGCGTGATTCCACCTTTAACATGCGTCACTTGGCAAGAGCTTATGATTTCAGAAGACTACCTCAAGTACTTTGAGCTGATTGGCACTCTGAAGCTGGCAGATAAGATCACCGAAGTGTGGACATACATACCGCATACGCAAGGTGTACGTTCGCCATTTGCTTCTGACTTTAAAAAAATCTGGAGACTAAATAGTAAGCTGATTTTTTGGGAAGCCTTCTAACGTCTTCATTTCTTTGTTGGCATCCCTTTCGCCCCATCGACTGGCTGCGATATGTTATTATGTAAGCCAAGTATGCACTCAATTGACTTCACCACATCACCTAGAAGTAGGAGACATGATGCATCCAAAGTAGGCGCATTGGACAAGACCGTGCTTTATCGCTGTATTCTTTATTAACCGATAATGCTAAGATTTCTCTCGAAAATTTAGAAATTTGCAGACTTTTTAAACATTCTAGCAGTCCGTCTTTTAAGTTTCATGGGGCGTTTGGGGGTAGGGAGTTTGTTTTTTCAGGAGTACCTTTCATTTTTCTAGGACTTGAGGCTGAGTTGTATGTCCTACTTCACAAGAAGACAACTTGTTTAACGACCTTGTTGGTAGAATGACAAGGCAAGGCCAAAGTAAAACATGATCAATATTGTATAGGCGGTGATAGTCCTTTCGTGAGGCACCTTTGTTTGGTGTAAGATTTCCGGAACAAAAATCAAAAAAAAAAATACTAGCCACTACTTACTCTTATCCACTTCTACGACTCATTTATTAAGCTTCTAGTGCGCTCGACGATGCAAGGAGAGCACGCTACTTTGTGAGGCATTCTCTTTCGAACCCCGAACTCAGGTATCTTTAACGATTCTAGGAGAAGGATCTGAATTTTTTCTTCACGATCTAGCAATGAATTGTCCTGATTTTTTATAGCTGTAAGAAAGATGAATACGAATTATAAGATTGAAGCTTCGTTTCTTCCAGACGTGTTTGCTGACCGATAGTACCGAAATCGGAGACAATCTTGCGGTAAAGCCCACTAGTCAGTACTACAGGAAGCGGTTCTCCTCAAGTGAGTGCAGCATGTTGATTAGTAGCTGCTTAGCCTCAATCGAGTCTTGTCATGCAGAAACCCTGCCTTTCATATATTAATCAAAGAGGAGGGTGATGATCAGTTTCCCTGGAGATGCGCCTCACATTCTCTTTTTCATGATATTTGAAGGCAATTTGAACCCATATTTCGACCACTGAATGGCTCGCGGTGGGTGGCCAACTGATTGACAAGTCGGTTTTACTCGCTTGGACTGATTTTTTAGCTGTGCAGAGATTGTTACAAATATTTATAGCGACAGACGTTCCACCGTTGTCGCCATTTTCGGAGCGTGGAAAAGTCGAAATCGTTTGAGAAACCACCCCCGAAAATGTCTTTCCGCTATACAGGAAACCACCCAGAAGGCGAAAGGACCAAGAGAACGGCAACGTAGAAAGCCGAGAAAAGGCAAAAGGTTCCCGGTTTGAGGATTGATAGCAGAACCCGTTTGGTCCCTAATGCGGGTGGTCCGAAGTTCTCTAAGTATTTCACCCACATTCCGTCCAGCTAGGGTGTCGGTGGGCTCATTTGTCAATTCATAGAGGCGCTTTTGCCCTTTTTGAGTGGACAAATGAACCCACCGATACCCTAGCTGAACGAATTGTGGGTGAGTGTCTTAGAGCCCTGGACAAGTCAGTGTTTTATCCTTCTCCAGCAAATATAGTACCATGTGGTCACCGAGCTGGAGGATTAATTGGTCTCGGAGGAGCTCGAGCCGAGAATCTATGTAAATTCAAAATACAAGCGTCGTCTCTCCAGCCTGCTACCATACTTCTTTCTCTCTCATATTAGTGCTTGCTTAAATTGTGTTCTCTTCCGTCTCATCAAGGGTGCAAGAAATCTACCGTTACTTCGTTGCACTGTATCCCTTCATGTGACTACATATCTGACACAATTTCATGGCTACACCGCGAACTTAAACACTTAAGGAACTTCCAACTCATGGTCACGCCGCTGAAGCAGGCGAGCTATAGTGTCTATAGAACCGATGCTAGCAGTTTTTCATTCATTCACCTTTGTTCTGCAAAATTAAAAGCCGTCGACAAAAAAATCTCTCTCCGAAGTTGTGTTGTGGTCAATGGGATCTCATTTCCCTACTAACGATAAGTGCTGCCAAATTTTCGACGTTTTGCACAGGAGACGTGCAATTCGATCTGAAGAATGACGTGCTTCGGGTGGCGAAAAACAACACCTGGGCGAATGTGTGCGATGACGGTTTCTCGGGCGACTACGCGACGTCGATTTGTCGAATATTTGGCTACGGGTGAGTACGAATTGTCTACTTTATTACAATACGACTAACGAATGGACACGACCACGTCTCGTCAACGGTGCTCGACCTCCTCTTTGGCTAAATCGGTAAGCTTCGAGTGCAGCAGGTTCCAGTTCTTACGTAGATAGCCGCCAGCGTACTGAAAGACTCTGACCCGATGAGTAGCGACGACGGCCTCACTGCCCATCCGAACTCACGTCTTCCGGTAGAAATCCGTACTGCGGGCTGTGGCCACGGTGTGCCGGTTGCGCTGGTTGCGTGTATCTCAGGCCTTCTAACATGCTCTGTGAAAGCGAAATGATGAGAACTCGTAAAACCGACAGTTTTGGGAGCGTCCGCAACTCCTGCTCACCCCGAGGGTCCCTCATCGCTCCCATCTCCTATCCCCTATCCTCCTCCCACATGGCAACACACACCCACGTTCTAGAATTAACCTACAACCTACAGTATCCTCTGCAGGCATGTGGTTGACAAAAACCAGCCACGGTTCGTAGTCGACGGATGTGAACTCGCCGGCGTATCGTGTGCCCTGCTTGACTCCCTCGAAGTACACTTCACGAGTAACAGCTTGGTTCGGATGAATCTGAACATCTGATGTATTGGCCATCATTCCATCTGCCGGCGCCAGGTCGTCTGTATCATTTTCGCACCAGACTGGACGCTCACCTAAACAAGACTAACGCTTCTGAAATCAAAGAGAACGTATCGCCAATCGAGACGAGCCTCTTACAGTTTAAACTAACAGATTCTCGGAGTTGGCTATAATAACTTTTGTCCAAGAAAAATTCTGTATAATTCTCTTCGAGTTTTTAATTCACCTTCCCATTAAGTGAGCACCTTGTTCGAAATTTTATAAAATCTTCTTCCTGAAAAATTATGGTTTAAAGCATTAAAATAGCAGGAAACGGCCATTTTTTAGTGCTGAAAGAAGAGATTGGATTCGCCGTGGCCTCGTCCAAGACGTCGCGATTTTTATTGGACTGATAGTAAAACTTCTGTATGCATGGAGTTCGACACCTATGAACTATACAGCAAAAACAATTGTAAAGAAAACACATGTCATTACTTTGATGCTTCCTGTGAGTAGCAGTTACACTAGCAATCAAATGAAAATCGCAACGAAGTAATCGAGTGCGTGTAGCGATTTCTTCTCTTAATGCCCGAAATCATTGCTGCTTTGTTGCGTTTCCAAGCAAGTTTTCATTTATTACTTTTTTCAAGCAACAAAATTTTCATAGAATTATTATCTCATTCGGGCAGCTAAACTAAAAAATGAAGGAAAGTTATACCAAGTTTTCCTTGAACAAACAGTTATTCTAACCACCTTCGGGATTCTGTAGTTTCATCTGTAGGAAGCTCGTATTGGAAGACATTCACTTTAGTTCCAGAAACATCAACTTTGATCAGAGCGGCATTCATTAGACGTGAAAATGGTATATGCCAAGATTAAGTGCAACAATGAATTAACTCAGATGGTCGTACAATTGATGATGGATTTACAGGCCTAATTGGTAGGGTAGGTCGGATTGTAATCTGAAAGGAACAACATATGCACTGCAGTCTATCCTCGAATCCTAAAGAAGCCATTTTATACGAAGTACTGCAATTAATATCTCTGAGTGCACTCTTCAAGTGCATCTACTTCGCCAACTCAATCTGGTCAACGACAGTTCTGGAGCTGGTTGGAAAGCAACGTTTGCTTCGAGGAGCTCTCAGGATCCTCAACAAATCAGCGAAGAAGGGAAAGGGCGTCCGCCTCTACACCCTTCGAACCGTTCACGACTTTCGTTGGAGAACCGTCGAAAATCTGTAGGGCAAAACGCCTGTCGCAGAAACTTGGAGGAAGGGGAGGAGCGGCTTGAGGCCGAGATGGTCGGAGTCGCACCATTCACACAAGGCGGATTCGGCCCGGGTTCTGGGCTTCGTCGACGTTCCATCGGTTAACAGAGAAGGCATTATATCTCCTGGACTAGTCAGTTGGACAGAGCAGTTGGACCGTTCATTAAAGCTGTTTCGCTGACAGTCGTTGGACGAAGACTGAAGAGTGACTGGCTGGATTATTCAGGACGTTAAGAAAAATAGAAGAGTCTCAGGACGCACTGATCAGAACTTCTCCTGAAGTTGTTGAAATTGGATAAGATACCCTTCGTAGCAAAGAGAACCCAAAACTCATCTGACGCGCAAAAAGAAGGAGTGGCATGTTGCTGGTGTTCGTACTAACAAGGAACAAACAGCTAAGGCATCTATGCGTGTAAGTGCACCACGTATGTCAAATAGAGAAGATGTACGGAGGGGAGGGAGAAGAATGACCATGAGAGTGTCGCGAATGTGATGGCCGAAGAATAATAAATAGTATCGATAGTCTAACGAACAATTTAGTAACTTTTTCCGCAAATGAGACACTCCTTAGGAGCGCGAATCTCACGGATACAGCGCATGGTGGATAAGCTTTATGGCAACCATTTTGAGGTCATTGTTCAGTGGATTTCTGTTTTCTGGGTTTGGGTCGGAGACCCCGAAAGGGTCGAAAGGGTTAGTGAACGATAGCCGTTCAACGCCTACTAGTATATACCATTTTCACGCCAAATTGGAAGCTTTTCAGATCAAATTCGGCAACCTTCTAAGCAGGTTTGACACTTTTGAAATTAAAATGAACTCTTCGAGAGCAGAACAACCTTTTTCCGAAGTAACGATAAAATAGAGACTCCTGGAACGGTTCTAATAAATTGTTATTCAGATGTGTTAAATACGACTTTCTTTGTTTATTTTTCAATTTACCTCTGCCCTATAAATGAGCACGAAAAACCAATAAAGCAAATTTTGTTTTCAAGCGCGGAAGGCAGCAATCATGTTGTACTGAAAGAAGAGGTCGCGCCATGCCCTCGACTACATACATCATCACGATTTTCATTTGACTGGTAGTGTAAATACTGCATATAATAGCAATATGAATGTGGTCTTTACAAAAAGTTTGCCGCACACCATTAGGTGCAGTATTTCCACTATAAATGAAATGAAAATCGCGACAGTCTAGCAAGCGAATGATGCCACCTCCCCTTTCGCATGGCGGGATCTCCTCTTTATAAAAATGATTGTTGCCTTCCACGCTTTAAAACAAAATTAGGTTTGTTCGTTTTTCACAAAAAATACGAATTTGAAAATTTTCAAATAGTGTGTTCACTTATGTACCTATAAGGCAGATTAAAAATTTTCGAAGGAAGTCACACTACATTTTCCTTGGACAGAAAATTATTTTAGCGTTTTGGAGAGTCTCCATTTTTATGTGCAAAAAGTTTGTTTTGATTTGGAGGATGCTCGGTTTGATTTGAAAAGCGTCAGACTTGCATAGAAGAGTGTCCGATTTGACGCTAAAATTGTATTAAGTTGTCCCATATGTCCCCGCGGTTTTTATTCAATGATTCACTGCAGATTTCGCCTGCGGTCTCTTGTACAGCGCTGCACAGTATTCGAAACAGAATGAATTGCTGCATCAGATCGCGTATTGCATTTCCTTTTTCATCATGAATTTTGTCAATTTTTAGGTCGTTGAAGTGAAAAGTGAAAAAATGAAAAGGTAGCCATTTGCACACTTGTTCTCTCCGCTTAGGTTTGTAATTTTTTGCGCAGTTTTTTATAGCATTTGGAAGACAATGTTCTGTGCTATAAGAATACGTGTTGGTCCTATTTTCTCACTTCCCCTTTATTGATTTTTAGGTCATCAAATTGGGAATTCCGACTTTTCCGACGGAATTTTTATCGACAGCTCGGTTCTGTGATTGGACTTTATTGCTTGGGGTTATATGTCGTACGGAAGAGGATGTTCTGCTCAGTAAAAATTTGTGTCGCGCTTAATGGCTCATGCTGATTTCTGTTGAATGTCGACAAGAAGAAGAAGTTGTTGGTGAAGACGATTTTTCTCTTTTTGGCATTTTGTTGATATTCAATAGAAATCAACAAAAGCGACACACTCTTATAGAGCAAGACATTCTCTTTCGAAAGACTATATAAACCAACCCAAAAAGTTCAACCACAGAGCAGGAGCTGTCGGCAAAAATAACCATCCTCCTTCGGATGTCCCAATTTGATGGCCTAAATAAAGGACAAATGAGCAAACAGCACTAACACATATTCTTGTAGTACAGATCATTGTCTTCCAAATGCTATGCCATAAAAAATTGCGCAAAAAACTACAAACCTAGGCGGAGAGAACAAGTGCGCCAATGGCTACTTTTCACTTTTCACTTTTCACTTCAACGACCTAAAAATTGACAAAATTCATGATGAGAAAAAGAAATGCAATACATGTTCTGATAGAGCAAATCATTCTCTTTCGAAAGCTGTGCAGCGCTATGCAATAGACCGCCGGTGAAATCTGCAGTGAATTGTTGAAAAAAACGGCGAAGACTTATGGGACAACCTAATATATATACATATATCGGCAATTTGAGCTCTGATGAGTAGGCTATTCTAGCATTTCTGGAGCTCTATAGGTATAGTGAGCCCGGATATTCGATTACGAATGTGGGTTTTAGCTCTAGATCAGTCAGAGCTGCTGTAGGTTAAAGGTCAAAGTGCGTCTTCAACACATTTAGCGGTACACAGCTGATGTTTGCTGAAGCGGGTGGTCCACAAGCCGGAGTTGCAACAAGGAACCTCAGCAAAGGCGGCTGTTAATGATATAGAGCTGTCGGCTTGTGAAATGAGTAGCTAGCGACGCAATATGAGCTAGGGGAGGGGTGGACTTATGACGAGGCATTTTCTTGCAGTTTTCCTACTACAGCTCACATTCGCTATCCTAGCGCAATCCTAGTGTTGGGGTGGGCCTTCGCTAGGAATGCGAAATATTCTATCCTGCCACAGGCTGTGTATTCATGTATAAAACTCACGAAGAAGTTTCGAAACCGCTCTACATTACTCAGCTTGAGGGTTGCGCACCGAAAGTTTTATTAAAGCTTGTCGGAATCTAGCCTAGAGATCGATTATGCGCAGTTTTTGGTATGATCGCGCTACTTGTTATACTTACTTGCGTTTTTTGTTAGTGCTGATCTTGTTCTATCGCACATCTGGCTTTTGTGCCATGATAAACAAAAACATGTCGAAAATATGCAAGCCTACCTGGTCCACACCCTGTCCCTCCCCCCTCTCATGTAGCACCTAACTAACTGACGCTTTTATTAGCCGGCGCCTCCACACCTGCAGCGCCCCTTGCACACAGTTGGGCAAACACCCGCTATGTACTCTATCTATGTAACCTGTGTAACGTATTGAAGTGATTACCACATAGAATATCATCGAGCCGTCGACGTTCTTCCAGACTGGCATTAACAGGAGCTCATGCTCTTCATCGGCGAACGTCTCTGTCATCTCAAGCATCTCATGGTTGGTCGGTGAAGTGTATTCGTGACGTGAACTGCACAACACTATCAGTTTGTCACCCACTCCGGTCAGTGTTTAATTTAAACATTCAGATTCAATATGGATTCAAAACCGTAGTCCTGTGGGGAGGACTGTACTCACAGCACATCGTGCTCCACGAGTCGGTAGATTGTCAGAGGCATCATCCCTTGCAGACCTTGACAATCTCGTTACCAGGATGTTTCGCGATTACCACGCAACCTGAAACTGGGAACTCGAGCTACAGTTCATCGCTGTTGTACAACCAGTGGAATTGCTAAGACAACTGAAGCGAAGTCGGATTAGATGCAGGAGCCGCAATTGGAGCTGGAGCACACTTTTTCCAGAGTGCACCACACCCGGAGTCCCTTCCCTTGGCTGGTTCTGAACTCAAGAAGCGCTGGACCTGGCTGCGCACTTCCCGGCTAAGCCGTTCTAGTGCCCTCAGAATCATCAAATGGAGACATGTGTGCCTCAGTGTTAAGCGCTCGCGCGAGGGAAGTCTTGCACCAATCCAGGTTTCACCCTCCAAAATCTCATCCGATTTCCGTTTAGTGGTCATAGCACTATCTACAACCAACGGCTTTCGCCTTTCCACCATCAGCTGGCTCTGCTCTGATATGAATCGGAAAGCTCACCACTGCGACCGCTCCGTTGAATATAAAGATTAACAATAACACGTAGCCTTCCAAGTAGCAGGCGGTGGAGGTGGATACCGCAGGGAGCGGTATCCTCCTCCTCGACCACCAGTAACAGCTCTGAACAGGGTTTCTGTCAGGCTGCCACGCCGAGAGGCAGAAACTTTCCGGATCGTCCAGACTTTATATTCTCCTTGTCTTTATCTCGCGAGTCTTTTGCTCAGGCTGTTCTTTCTGCCACGATTGATACACTCGGTTGAGCACCACTGGCGATGAGTCCAGCCAGCAGACCCTAACAGGATCTTTTTATCTGCCTTCGGGAACAACAGAACGACCTGAATGGCAGCAATGTGTGTTTGGGGAGGGTTCCTGTCAGGAACTATTCCAATCCGAAGGGGGGGGGGTGGCATATATAGAATTTCGCACCTCCAGTCATTCACATGAGATTCCACGAGACCGACCTACAGCTGCTGTCCCATTTTCTTGGTCTTTTGTTTAAATGCAGGAGATGGAGTGCATGGCATGACATAATAGACACTTCTAGGCTGCTCCCTCCCGACCGGGATAGATCTCACTGCTGTGGTGCTCTTACTCCATTTTCCTACTATAACTTTACCCAACAACATTTTTTACAACAGCATCCTAGAACTGTGGTGGACCATGGTAGGAAAACCGAAACGTGCTACCCTATAGTGAGCTGCAGCATGAAGGAAATCCAGAATGCTCGGCACACAAGCGTGTGTAATCAGACCACCACAGTGAAGCGAATAACTTGGACCGCTATCTATTCAGTCATGGAATGAAATGCCCGAATATGTACATAACACTGCAGGAGTACCATTCTCACGTTATCAAGCATCCTGCGTATTAAAACGTTGTGGAATCTTCAGTGGCTTCGTTAGACCGGTATCACCAGGCGGTTTGTAGTAAATGCTCCAAATGTTATAGCAGCCCCTCTGATAAGGGCACTATCCAACAGGCTGTGGTCAAATGATGCCATACGTGTTATAGCGGGTGAACACTAGTATTGGTAATTAACCACCAACATCTCATCTTTCTTCGCGCCTTTTTTCTGACATGAAGCGCAGCTGCATTGACTATATGCTTTCTCTGCCTAAGATATTCAAGTAACCTATACGCCACCTTGATACGGAATGGTCAGCTGCCAATCTTCAGAAATTTGCTGACTTCGGAATTGGAGTGCACCGACGTGGAACAAGGGAAGACACTCAGTCGCTTTGAATGAAAACCCACTACGATTGATTAAATTTCTTTTATAAACGACGTCTAATTTTGTTGCATACATATGTTGCATCTCGTAGGCATCTCGTATTACACAAAGGAGAATTGTAGTAAAATTCGCAGTTTCTCAAAGTTTCACGAACTACAGTGCAGTTAATTTCACTGAGATTATATGTTTTTACATTCACCACGAGAGATGATAGTCGTTATAAGTTTCCTTCCGCAACGGTCGGTATAGAGCTTAAGAAAAGGAAGAGTCCGCCTCTTCACCGCCATCATTACCTTTAAGAAACTGCATATTACGTCTGCTTGAAACTTTCCGTCATTTTAAACCTTTGAACGTTCGTTGCTGTTGCTGTTATTTGTCTACGACTTTTGTGACCTGAGAATTAATAGGATGTTTCGATACCGTTACGCAGAAAACGCAGTCGTGTTCTAACATGGATATGCAAATGTATTTTCCAAAAATCAAAGAGTTTAGTCCGCACTTCGTGGGAGCCAAAAAGCCCAGTTTGTACTACGGAGTTTTGTGACCTAATTCTTGAGAACATCAAACACTGAAAAAATTGAAAAAAAAGTCTTAAAAACCCTCAAAATGACGGAAACCTTTGTTCGGAATAGACAATCGTCTAGAGAACGAAGTAGAAATAAACCCAAGTCGAGACATCAAAAGTTAAATCCCAAGTTGAGGTATCATAAAATATGGCGCTGCTCGTCGTTGTATAGGAAAAGGAAAAATTTCGCTTGGTGATCTATGATCTGGTGCCACCTCATATGCCGAATAGTGCTTATCTATTAAGATAGATTCACCTATTGCGACCCTTGTGTCTAACACTTTAAACGACACGCTGATATGTATTAAATCAGATACCTATGCAGTGGGTGAAATAAATCTCTTATAGAACTGTCATAAGAGGGGGAGCAGAAAATGGAACCAGAAGATATTTTGCTCCTCGAGAGCTCAAAAGCTGAGTTATAGTGCAAGTGCTGTCGAGCAACTCCAACGGACGGGTTGTGTCGCGTAAGTGGGATAAACAACTGCCTCGATTCGGCTGGTAATTCACTCCAAGAAAACTGTTGATAGTGATAATCTGTTGGTACGCGCACCACAGAAAACTACGGTGTGGGAATTCCGAGCGGTCTCTGGCATGCGTATGTTTACCGCATTTAAAGGACTTATTTTATGTGTTCAAACTGCGTGGAAGCGGTGTGTGGCGATGGAAGCTGTTTGTCACGCCAGCAACTTTGCGACGGTAACTTCGACTGCACTGATCGTTCGGACGAGGCCGGTTGCAGCAGTTCGTTTTTTGCTTCTTTTTTCTTTTATTATTATAAACTTCGAACAAACTTAGAGCGGATCGAAGTAGTATCATAATCTAATGTAACGCACCCTATTTCTTGATCCAGAATTTTGTTGGCTTTAAATTCTAATTTTTGGATACGGAATATATTCCACCATATATAGTGCAACATTCTAGAAGCTAGAAGGGTATATAAGCGCTCCCATTTCGCTGGTATCCAACTGTTACTTCGTTGAACAAACGCCAGATTCGGATTCCTGCAAATCCAAAACGCAGCCAACACCATAGCCGTCCAAAGAAGATGTACAATATCGGCCTCACATTAGTGTTTGGTCTTTGGGCAGAAAAAGTGGAAAAAGGCTTTTCCGCCGCTCTTGTATAGCACTCTTTAAATTGTGTGCTTCGAGCAATAAAATCGATATTTGGAATCGCCATTGAAACTTCTATTCAATGAAAAGAAAATCGCCCAGAAAATATTGATTTGATTCGATTGTGAAAAAAAGAAAATGTTGATTTGATCACCTAGGTTCTGGTCAGCGTGGCGGACTCCTTCCAAGCGGGAGATAATTACATCCATAGGTCACACTCTGAATATAGGCCACAGAATCGGCATTCTCAACATTTACAGGAGGTTTTCTCTTTGTTGGGCACGTCATTCGATACCGATTCCAATATTGAATTCATTTTTCAAAACACCCCATTTGAAGGGCGCAATCGAAAAGCTGCAAAAAAGACCATTTTTTTGCGATTTTTCGCCCAAAGACCAAACATGAAGGCCGGTATTATAGTACTCTGCTGGACTGTCAATCGTTTGTTTCAGTGTGTGAAGTCTTTAGATATTTCGCATGAAGATCGTGCCTCCTCTAGCATCTCTACTGGCTGGTATGATGGGGCTCTGCCCGATGCTCCCTCTCATTAAAGATAGGCTCAATGTCATCTATGCAGTCGATAGCACCAGAGTACGAGCCTAATACAATCACAAGGCATTTCCACCGGTCAAACAGCTGGGTTACAATAATTGATGTCGTTTTGATCAACACGAATTGGCTCCCTTACAGCTGGTCACGAAAGTGAGACCACAAAAAGAAGGCTTCGCTGTGTTGTTGGTGGGATTCCGAGGGAATGATCTGCTGGGTACTGCTACATCTAAACAAACCGTGACCGCTCAGCTCTACTCTTCTCAACTGCAGAAAGTAGCAGACGCACTTTGCTTGAAGCATAGGGAAACTGACTAGTTTGGCATACTTTATGACAACGCCCTACGTTAGGAAGTTCTGCCAAACTCTGTTTATTCTCCAGATATGTCTCTCTGACTAGTCGAGCACTGAAGATGCATTTATTAGAGAAATGCGTGATTGCTCGGAACTGAAAAGTGACATTTGAAGTGTCTTCAACTCAAAGCCGCTAGAGCTGTGAAACTGGAGCTTTAACGAAGCGTTGGGCATACGTTGTAAACATGATGGCGATTATTTTCTTGAATAAAACCTATCCACAATAAATTTGTGTAAAATGGGGTGAAAACAGCACGAAACTTGATACAAGAATGGAATTACCATTAACTAATACCTCAGCTTCCTCTGAATAACGATAAAGCCTTCTTTTCCTCCTTTTTTTGAGCTCCCTCTAAAAATTCAATGTACGGGGTCATGGGCTGACGGGTCATACAAGGATATCATGGGTGTCACAATAAATCAAACAGCGTCAGTGGTGCAATGCCGTAGGCGTGCTACCCTTGTATCAAAGTTCCGGGTTCAAGTTCCGTCTGGTGCTAGACTTTTCATCAGATTTTATTCAGTTCCTCGTTAGATTCCAATATTGAGATGTCTCCTTTCGCCTCACTGATGGAAACGAAGTCAGCGGCAATGTGCAGGTCTTCTTCAAGGGTGCTTGGCAACCCGTGTGTGCCCAGGATTTCGGGCAGGATGCAGCTGACAGCATCTGTGACGACATGAACATGGAGTGAGTCGTGCTTATGTGCCTATTAATAATGAAAATCGAGCCTTCACATTATATTCGCCACATTGTCAATGAAAAACATTTGGACCAGCTATGAGCACTACGTTCTAGCGATAGTTGTTCATTGCTTATAGCAGAGAATACGTCTTTACCTTCTCTGATCATGTGAAAATTGATGTCCCACGATCAACTGAAAGCTGACGTCATTCTATATGAGTAGACCGTCCATGAGATCCTCGTTCAGCACACCAGCTACAGTTCTCAATTCGTCCACAACGAACACAATGGGCTGGCACATCAAGTGCGAGGAGCGATGTGCCCTTCGAGGTCTCATCCTCTGCCGTCAGCTCGCACGGATTCGCTGTCACTCTCAGAGATCTGGTATGTCCCCCCCCCCCCCTGTGCAACAAAGACCGCCGCTCCTTCCATCCTCTCCATCTGCAGCCGAGTCCGGCTCATGCGGTGTCCGCCGAGTGACTGCATTCGCTCGAGATCCGCTTCGAGTGCGCTTCGCGAGAGTTGTTGGTGGCTTCGAGACGGTGGCTGGAGCTTTTCCATGGACTGCTGCAATCAGAGTCAAAGCGGTGAGGCTTTACTTTCGCGCCCAGATGAATTGCAGTTTTCCACATCTATCCACTGTAGATCTGTCGACAGTGACGTATCTTGACGAAACCCCGTCGGTGGTTTGAATAAGACTTGCAGAATTCGGATTTCTAAGCACTCGTTAACAAGGGAAAATTATTTTGTTGGATAGATCTAATGCTCAATTTGCAGACTGGAGCTCACCATTGTGGTGCGAGTATACTAGACAAGAACCATCTCATCACGGCCGCGCACTGTTTCGAGTACGTTTTTAGTTCAAAGTCCATACAATGAGATCCTTTTCGTCCTAAGTCCTTCGGTGGCGTATATAATGATTATTCGGTGAACTCGCATCCACCCAAACGCTTCCATTTTTTCTCCTTTCGCTGTCAAGCTACAAACACTGGGAAGCGGTGTCGGCTGTCGCTTGCACCGATGCACCAGGTTCCTGGTTCGGATTTCCCGCCCAGGTTACCTAAGCCTTCTATCTCTCCTGAGTTAAATAATTGGTACCAGACGTCTCTGGGAATGATAAATCACTGACTTATTCGTTGGCTTGCCGTCTTAAGCTATTGCGTAGGCCAAATACACCTTCAAATCACCACCACGACATCCCGTAAAAGTGGAATATGTGGCGCATCCCGAAAGGAATTGATTAACGTCCTCCTCATGCTTTATCCTTTATACATATACATACATGACGGTATAGGCCTCTTGTTTTTCGTCAGGACTTTTCGACGTATCTTTTGTAGAGAACAGAGCTAAAATACGACACTCGCAAAGCTTTAAGATGTAGAGAGAGTAAAAGAAAAATTTGGATTTAAATCCATTAAATTAGGCTTTAAAGCTTTTAGAAGTCTAGATTCTCCTAACCGTTTCGAAGGATTTGAAAAGCTTCAAGCGCAGGTTGTGCTGCAATGTTAACAGCAGTCAGAGCTGGTTCTCTGTAGCGAGAGAGGAATCAATGCATGGCGCATCTCAAATTATATTCCCTGACGTAGCACTTGCTCTTTTTATTCATTGATTGTTAGCAAAGCAATAAATGAATGGACTGGGTTAAGGACCTACCGGCGCCTTAACTTTTGCACAAAGAGTCACATGATTGTGAGGAAGAATAGGTGCATATTTAAATTTTAAATAAATAAATAAATAAATAAATAAATAAATAAATATTTATTTATTTAATTGCACAAAATAGTGCACATGGAATGGTTATCTACGGACACAGAAGTTAGGCGAAAGAAATCATGTAGAAAAAACTCGGAAGAAATTCCGTAATAATCGTGGAATATATCGGATTTTACTTACAACGCCGTTTCAGGGATGACAAACGTCCTTCATCATACGTCGTTGTTGTAGGGGACTATGACAACACTATCGACGAAGGCCACGAGCAGACATTCAACGTGTCCCACTTCCATTTCTACCCCCTTTACGAAGGTAGGTGTTGATCATACTAACGATAAGCGCCACTTACTCTAGAAGCGGAAGGCATCACTGTGATTCCAACGAAGCGATCTTCAGACCTCTTCGCTCACGATCTCGCTATACTCGAAATTGAGCCGCCAGGGCTTCGTTTCGATGACTGGACCCAACCAATTTGCCTGCCTCCACGGGACTTCAGCTATCAGACGGGACGTAAATGCGTCGTAACTGGATGGGGAAGCATGGGACTTTGTGAGCTTGCACTGAAGTCGTGACGCCTCACTGACATCAGTTGAGCGCGATCCTTTTCAGCATATCCCTCACGTCTCCAGGCCGCTGTGCTACCGATCATCAATCGAGAGGAGTGCATGAACTCGTCTCGGATCTACAAGTCCATGAGCCGGTCAGCGTTCTGCGCCGGATATTTGCAGGTTTGAACCTCTGCACTAGAGAATAGCGTAGGCCACAATGCAACTCTGGGAGCAATAACGCCGTTGCTACCCATACCACGAATGCAAATCTGAGCAAAACTGCTACCGCTCCATTTTAGTTTCAGTTTCACTTTTACATTAGGTCGAGGCGTAAGTTCTCGGACATTTATGGCATAAAATGTTTGGTTCACGGTATCAAAGCAACATCGTGGAGTCATTTGACATAAGCACAGTTAAGATCGGCAAACCCATATCTTCTTTGTAGGTAAAGTATACCTTCTCTTCAGAATGTGGAAGACTGCACATTCGAGAACAAATTAAGCGCTTCTTCGACATAACTGTAGAATATGAAGCGTAGGCCACTCAGATGGAATTGAAAGCTGAAGAAATGGCGGAGATAGCAAGACTGTAGAGTGTGGTATGTAGATTGAATACAGGTCGTATCCCTCGGTCTCTGGACGGCAAAGCGCGAAAAGACGCTTTTTCCACAGCTTTTTGGCAACGCTGTTCGAATTGCGTGCTTAAAAAATAAATCCAACATTTGGGATCAGCATCGGGTGATCACGAAGGGAAAAACGACCGGTAAATTTTAAGTGTTGATTCGACTACTAATATTCTGGTCGGCGGCCCTCCTTCGAGGGAGATAATTACACCCAAAGTTTGCATTCTGAATATAGCTCATCGAATGAAGATTTTCAATATTTACTGGGCGTTTTCACTTCATCGAATAGATCATTCGATGCTGATCCCAAATATTGGATTTATTTTTTAATGCAAGCCTTTTCAACAGCGCTATCAAAAAGCGGCGGAAAAGGCTTTGCGGGTTTTTTTTGCGGGTTTTCCCCCTAAAGGTCAAGAGATACGACCAGTATTGTAATGAAAGAGTGTTTGTCTGTACTTCTGCAGTGTGTGTGTGTGTGTGTGTGTGTGTGTGTGTGTGTGTGTGTGTGTGTGTGTGTGTGTGTGTGTGTGTGTGTGTGTTATGTGTGTGTTCCAGCGTTGTCCAGCTGGAAGCACACCTAGCCATGCCGCCCACTTCTGATTTAAAGATTTAAAGAAAGAGTTCCAAGAGTTGTTGATCATTCGGGTAGAATTACGCTCTCATTTAAGTGAATGTTGAGGACGGTTCGCAGAGTTTTCTTTCCAGCCTCACAATATCACTTTATGTTCCGGTCGTTGCACACAGTGGCGCTAAAATTCTTCCTGAAAGACTGCACTCGTAAATGTAACTTATGTATTAACCACGTGCACTATCACACTATTCGTCTCGTAACACTGTTCATAGCCAATTGTAAAAAAGTGTTTCACTGGATCTTTAGTGCCATGTCCAAGAAGTATCCAACACCTTTAAGTGTTGCCATTAGATTTCACATTAGCACGGTGTTTGCCTGCCCATGAAAAGGGTTGTACTCTGCTTGCATTCTGTGGAATGCGGTCCTTCAATTAGAGAAAATGTATAGCAGAAGTTCTCGCAGTCGTTTTCATAATATCGTGTTTAGGGAGGAGTCGACTCATGTCAAGGCGATTCAGGTGGACCGTTATCGTGCCAGAGTGGCAATGGTAGGTTCCTAAAAAAGACCCTCTCAAAGATCCCCTATACATTTTGTGAGATGCGAACTAGATGAAATTGGTCTCTCCATAGAGCGCAATACGGCTGCTTTGAAAAAAACTCCTGCACAGGTTCCGCTGCTTGAAAGTGTTCTACTTTCCTTCAGTCTATCCAGTGGGCCGGCTGACGCAGTCGTGTGAAGGAGTGGTTCTGTTTGGCTTCACAAATTGATTGTGGAATGTAAGCGCGGGTCAGCTAAGCCTTCTCTACTTTTGCGATCGAGCGAAGTTCAGCTGGAACCAGAATTGGCTGGAATTCATGAAACATGGGCTCATCTCAGTTGGCGAAATGATTCTCGGAGTCAGTCAAATACGCATTTAAATGGACGATGTATAAGGTTTACGTATAGAACGCATGAGCGCTCGTCCTCGCTAAGGTTATGTCGATGATCCTGTGATTGGTAGTATAGATTTCATCACTATGAAGCTATGCAGGAGGAGATCCTTTCATGAGACTTTGTTGAGTATCCTCCCTAAATGGTCGTTTCGATTGTCTAAGATTTTTTTGCAAAACTCTTATACTAAACAAATCCTTCAAGCAACGCATAGGAACTGACCAACCGTGCTATCTGTCGCTACATAAGTTTTTGAGCTCATGTAGTCTGAGCTTCTTGCGAAAGTGCGGACCCATCAAGGCCGACAAGCCGTCCTCCTCCGACAACGAAAAAACTATTAAGCCTGGAAGCTTCTTTCCTGAACAGAAAACAGTGCGGTTATCCGAGTTTTAGGCTGAATTTCATATTTTGCTGCAAGTCAAACCTCATACACAGTTTTAGTGTGAACGTTTGCCAAAATCCTGATAAATTGTTAGATAAGAAGTCGTTAGATCTGAGAAATCGTTAGATAATAAGTAACCCTACATGACTGATACTAATGTCCAAATGAAATAAAAGTTAAAATGAATAAATGTCAACGAAACACAATGTTATAGAAACTCCCCGGTGGCTCGTCAGTGAACAGGAAGACGAGATTACCTTTTTAGAAAACCCAAAAAAGGTTAAGTCGCTTATGAAAAACTAATGTATGAATTAATGATTGATTATGTTTGATTATTATTTTATGTATTAATGTTCATTTGCCCTTGTTTTTGTTATGCCTCCTTCACACATACAGCCTGCTCCTCAATTCGGTAGAATGTTAGCCTAAAATCTGGCCACTGTTAGGACGGAGGATGGGATCAAAAAAAGGGCCCACCAAAATCAATAAATATAATTTTATGGTTGTCCATTGGTTAAGATTTTTGAGAAGAAGCAACCTATCTGTATTCTCACCTATCCCTCTACGAAGTGGGCATGTCCAAGATACACCGTCAGCTGTGTCTACTGTTAGTTAGAAAATTGTAACTCATATATCCGTTTGGCGAACTAACCCCACCAGTAAGTTGAGTTCAAGTTGAAAGTTCAGTGAGGCCAAAAATAAGTCGCTGACTAGTACCCAACCTACATACATGTCGATTGCATCAGAACTCAATCAGTGTATTTTTGGGAAGCCCGCGTAGCAACAATGCATAATGCAGACGAGGAAGTCTTGTCAGTGGCACGTCCAGTGGCAAATTTCCTACTAAATGAGCTGAACAGAGCTTGAAGGGCAAAAAGCTGATGGGGAAAGGATTGCGCGGAATCACGGCCTAAAAGAGTAATCCCACACTTATTCCCACCGTAAGTAACGCCGCAATAGTTTCTGAGGCCATTTCGCATGCGCGCTTGCACAGACTATGGTGTTACACTGTATCCGCTCCCGTGCTTCGTACTTAGGTTTCCGGTCATTTTTGAGCCATTCCTTCAGCGTTTCGCCTTTCGCTTTCTGCATTGAATCCGCACATCCCTGACCACAGTGTGTATGCAAGTGGTTTTTCGCTCCAGCCAATACGTATCCTCCCTGTTTTTCCTCAGGGATCACATTTTCCCACATATTATAAGCTGCATATCATTTTCAGGTCCATATGTTCTCGCCGGTGTGATTAGTTGGGGCGACGGTTGCGCTCAGAAGGGACAGCCTGGCATCTACACCATGGTCGCTCCGTACCTAACTTGGATCGAAAGCGTCATCAACAGATCTCAGATTAACTGAAGAACCTCAGAGCGCAACATCATTCACTACCAGAATGTACAATTCCGAATACCTACTGACACAGTCATTACGGACTGCAGCACTAGCCACAAGAGCTATAACGGAAGATATTCATTTATGTCGTTTTGACAGAACAGATATTTGCTCGCTCTGCTCTTTTGATTAAACTATCATCATAAATATTTCTTTTTAAATGTACATAGACGGTGGAATCTCACACAAACTACGTAGTGTTCTTCTTCGCGGCTTGCTCCGCTCGACTAAGGTCCGAAAGAGAGTCTCATGTGAATTATCAGAAAATGGACTTCAACGCACTGGATCATAAAGACATCCCACACAACATCATACGATGAAGTTGTATTAGGCATCTGGCATACCTCCGAGTCGCTCCAGCGACTGGTCGCGGCGATAGTGTTGTGCGGGTAGCTACGAACTGCGTGGCTACCCTCGCAACACTATCGCCGCAACCATCGCCGGAGCGATTCGGAGGTATGCCAGATGCCTATGACGTATGTTAGGCTAATCGTGTTTTCCTCGAGCAAAGCGCAAAAAAATTCTCAAATTTGGAAGACGTGGAAAGCTTTCTGTGCACTACAGAACGCTATATTTGATAAGAGAAGGTAGTCAGTGACTAACAGTGCAATTTGGACAAAGGAGGTAAACTTTAATTAATCCCTTTGTGGAGTACGGTACGCATTCTACGTGATTCTATGGAATATCGTGAAGGGAGTTTAAGTGTGTACTCGGCCTATTGAATGAATGTCGTGGCCAGCCGGTGAACGAGTCTGTGTTTTATTCTTACAAGACGCCAGCTACCCAACCCTGAAGAAATGGAAGGCTTCGTTAGCCTGTCCGACACTCAAACCAAAAACCCTGATTCGGAATGCACGCCGCATCCTGCACTTTCTCCGACGGCGCTACTAAAGCGCCATTAAAGGCATATAAATAATTGGTACGAGACTTGTCTGGGAGAAACAAACCGCTGATTTGCTTATCGGCCTGCCATCGCAAGTCATTTTATGGCCAAACACACATACTAATCGCCTCCACGACACGTAGAAGTAGAATGCGTGGCGCATAACAAAAAGGTTTGAGTAACGCATCCTTTACCCTCTTTGTCCTTTTAAATAATTAGTACAATTCCACCGAACCATGTCCCTAATAAATTTTGCACCAAAGTGAATCTCGAGAAAATTGCTGAAACCCTTTCATATAGTATAATGTAGTCCATTTTCACCCATTTATATCAGTGCATGGCGCTAACCTAACTAAATTCCTCCATCTTCCTTGTTCTTCGAGTTTATCGCAAGGTGCGCTTCGTAGTGAACAAAAGGCCGACAAATTTTTTCCAGAAGTCTTCGACTTGTTCCCAAAACCTTATTTCTCGCGTTTAGTTTTCTCCATCATGTTCACCACGGCGCACTACTAAAGCTCACACAGTCTTCCGAAGCCACTCTTTCTTTTATAAGTGTTGAACATCATCCACCACCTTATGGTTAGTTCTGTCAATGTGCAACATCTTCTGCTGTTCTCTATGCCACCTTTAAACTTTCCATTTTCTTCAGCGAGTTCGAAGCCGTGAGACCGTTTTGCAATTCTGAAAACGCGTCAGAAGACACCAGCACAATTTGCAAGCAATTGACCAGCACTACTTCTTTCGCTTTGCATTTGAACGCTTACAAAGAAATGCGGGTTCCATACAATTTCCACTTCAAATTGGGCACTTTAGTAATCAAATTGAAGATCCTCTAAATCCAAACCAACGCCACTTCAACCGCGCTCAGAGGTGCTTGACAACAGAGGCATCGCTGGCGTACAAGACCCCCAAACTCGTGATGCGCCGTATTCCATTGTAACTTCAAGGTTCCCCTACTCCTTGCGTTTAATGGCTTGGCAAAAAAGGAACACATTTTTATACTAGGTGAGGGGTGGGGTTCTCCCTATATGACTTGCTCTCCCCGTTCAGACATATGCTTCAGACCCTTCCCTTGTCAGTACCATTGATCTTAATCGACCCGTGCTCTTCATATCCGTCGTCAAGTATTCCGTCTTTTTGACATTTACCTTGAGACCGAACAATGTCAAGCAATCGCACCATGCTTGTGCCTGCCGCTCGAGTTCGGTTTTCTCTTCACGTAAAGCACAACAACTTCACCATAAAAACGCGTCCAAGGTGTCGCCATTTGGGCATCTCGTGTGATGACATCCATCACGACTACGAAGAACAGTGGGGATAGCGCAGATCCCTGATGCACACCTACAGTGATGGGAAATTCCGTCGAGGTGCCCGCTGGCGCTCGCACTCGACTCATTGGGCACGAGTAGAGTATGCGCACCCACTCTGTGACCTCTTCACGAACTCCATGTTGACGCAGGGCGTACCATATCACTTCACGCTGTACGCAGTCAAAGGCCTTCTCCAAGTCGAGGAAGGCGACATGCACCGGTTTCTGTCTCTCGCGGTGCTTCTCTGGCAGAAGTCGAACGGCGTGGATGGCATCAACAGTGCCACAGCCAGAGACTAGACCACACTGATTCGTGGAAAGCTGGGCGACATCCCGGATACGTCTATCGACATTTAAGCTATCAATCAATGAAAAATCTCGACGTGACCAGTGCATAGCACCATCGTTTCTTTTAATGTAGTCAAAAATTGCTGCTTTCTTGCACCCTAAAATAAGCTGTCAATCTTTTTTTTTTTCAAATTTCAAGCACTGTGTTTACCTTTTTGGGCACATAAAATACAAAGTCTCAAAGAAGGCTGTAGTAAATTTTCTTAGGACAAAAATTTATTTCGACGTTTCTTCTCTACTCTCTGCTTCATCTACGACGTCCGTTCATCGCTCAACTCATGCACGAGGAAGTGGTGCTACCACACAAAAGTTGTGTCTGCTGATTTGTCTGAAAATCGTGTAATCAGCATGAAGGTACCTTTGACCGTAATAGCTCCGGAATTCGTCCACACAACTAAAAAGCGAGCCTCTCTCATTGTAAAATTTCCCCGCATTCCATTTCCATGAGACGTAGTGGAGCCACTCTGGAGACGTATTTGGCCTATTCGACGGCTTTCGGTGGAGGCCGATGGGCAACTCAATGTTTTGTCCGTCCCAAGTGGTATCAATCAGAGACCCGGAGAGGCTGAAGGTGAGGATGCCCTGACACGAACCTAGAACTTCGACTCAGGAATGAGTAACGCATTCCTAACCAGTAATGCCTATAATTCCTTGAAACTAATTCAGAATGGAGATTCAGAATCGAGGTTGTTAGCACAATTTTTTAGCGATCTCATTTACCAGATGACAAAAACTGCCACGCTTTCTCAGTCAACGCTAGCAACCTGAGACGACGTCGCTGATGATAACCATGTTCCGGTTATCCTGTTAAGCATGTCGCAGACGCCACTCTCGACCTCTCGACCTTCCCCACCACTGACCTTGGTATGTCTAGGCAGGTACTGGCTTGTGCTCCTGTTGAGATTGCACATTCTTGTAGAGCAACCACACAGATCATCCTATTTCCTATTCTATGTAGCCTAGGCGCACATCGGCTCAAGGATCACCATGTGGTAGCCCTACAAAACATTTTGTGTTGCTCTAAACTAAAAATTTTACGACCACACATGTGGTCTACCGCTGTGGTGAACTCATCACCAGCTAGGCCATTTCTGACATAAGCGCACATCCATGCGCCTTCGAAGGGCCGCTGCTCAAAGTAATTTGTGGTGCGCGCCTGAAACGCTCCAATCGACAACGAACCAAACCGCGCCGCGCCTAACGGCAATTGCCAAGGAACGGTTTTGGTGAGCTGAGCGCGATATTTTTTGTTGTACGAAGGAGCTGTCGCCAGCCATGGATAACTTACAGGTTAGTTTCGCCTCGAAAAAAATTGGATTTTGATTGTCTTGTAGCTGCATTGCATGACGAACAACAAAAAAGTGCGATTTCTTGCACTTCTCTGAATAGGGCATGGTAAGGGTGATCAAGGACTTAAATCGGACGAACAAGTTGACATGTGGATTCGAAACCTCGCTTTTTAATAGCGGATTATCGCACGTATCTGTCTATTTTTTCACTTGCGAAGTTTTCTGACTTCGGCGCAAGTGTTTCTTAACTGAAATTTCGGTCAATGTTGCTCAAGCCGCGTCAGAACTCGGAACAGCAAATTCACTTGCATTAGGCCCCGTTTATACTTCCGACGCCGAGCGACGCGACGGCATGCAAAGTGGCCAAATTGATCGATCGCGTCGCTCAATCAATATAGCCACTATACGTGACGTCGCGTCGCTCGGCGTCGAAGTATAAACGGGGCCTTAGCCATGTGACAGGACCTGTTCCGATACTAAGCGAGCTGGTGCTTGCTCCGTTATGAGACCATTGTCGTGGAACACTCAAATAAACACGGTTTCTGTGCTCTCCTCCGCTGACGCTGATGAGAGCACATAACTAGGGAACTCCAGGGTGTGGCTGATCTAACTTACTCGCTTTAAGATATCTTTCCGGTGTACAGCGTTCACCAGGCCGCTTAGTACCCCTGTTCCTTGCAAAAAAAGGTTGGTTAGGGGGTAGACCTTTTAAATAGATGACACTGCGACACGGTCCGTTTAGCTTGGTTCCAAGGCGAGTGGTTCTCAATGATAGTCATCGTCGGAAGAAAAGGATCTACTAGGCGTCTTTAGCTGAAGCCTTTCCTATAGAATACCAGCTCTGTAGTCCTTGAGCGCGAATGAAAGTGGAAGGGAGTGATTAGTGATTGTACATATCAAAAACGAAACTGAGCGGTAGATACACAAAGAATTGAGCACTGTAGGTCTTTGCCTTTTGGGTGCGTTCTGTTGCTTGCCTTCCATTTGCTCTACTGCTGTGCCGCCTTCGCCCTTGCTTTTTTTCATAGGGTATTTTAGTACTAAGCAGGATTATGCCCTCACTACTTAGTACCGGTTTTCTTTATACTGCATTTGTCTTCAGTTTATCTAAAAACAGTGGGGCTACTCACCTCTAATGCGGCAAGAAGTGTAGCTGTGCCCGAATGAATATTCGAACATCGAATAATTCTATTCGAAATCGAATATTCGTTCGAATGCTCGAAAAACGCGATTTTCGAATGTATTAAAATGCGAATGTTCGAAGATTTTCGAATGTATTCGATCCTCGAATATTCGAAGGTCGTCGCTATTCGAATATATTCGATTATTCGAAATTTTTGGAAGACCACAACTATACAAGACAGACACTGGGCAGATTCCAGAAGGAAGGGCAATTCTGTTGAGTGCTCTCCTTTGGCGTGGAGGTGAGCACAGAATTAGGCAAAAGAAGGGACTCCCTGCTGTGGCGAAGATATCGGACACGAAGCAAAGCGAGGTTCATGCGCTGACCCGACGCCATGGGCACGATGTGCCGAGGGAGGTGTGCGAAGACCGATGAATGTCGATGTTAGTCGGGTGCTTTCGGAATAAACACTCTACCCCTCGGTCATATCGTGAAGATTCGTCGACAATTAAACCCGCGGGCATGCGTTATAGGGAGTAAAGGTAAGATGAAGAGTTGAGATAGATGCTTCAACGTGGGTATCTCTACCCCTCATATCCCACCATATATCCAGTATACCCGGGTTTAATCGTTGGTGAGTTCCGCAGGATTTGTCCCTTACAATGCTGTCTGTAGTCATACCGCAGGTCATTGAGCTCTTTCTCACTGTCAAACGGTGGTGAAACGGTTTAACCCAAAGAACTGCTGCAGGCGGAGGCTGTCTAACCTAGAGCAAGATGCAATCTATGGTATTTTCTTGTTGATCTACCAGCGCCCCGCCCCCCCCCCCAGCCCCCACCCCGTGGTACCCCTCCACTAATATCAGAGTTAACCTATTTGCGCTGAAGGTCTGTTGCCTCAAATGGTACTTCAAAAGTTCAAAAACATTCGGCTTGATTTTTTTCAATATCAGCAGCATTTCAAGGGTGGCGACTGGAACAGTTTCTTCCACCAATTTGAAGCAGTAGCCTCTCAGTCCACACCAAGCGTTCCGCGTCCGTCAATTGTCGACGACAATGTTCCGCTGCCTATTATTCGTAAGTTGATTCTGTTCACTGTCGAGCTTTCGATGTATTATTTACTTTATATTTTTATTGCTAGTCTTTGTACATGTTTAATATTGCCTTCACCACAGGTGGTCAACAGTTTGATATCGTCTACGATGAGGCCATGGACGAACATGTTAAGTGCCAGGTAAGGTACTCTTTTCATCTTGCGTCTGTTTTCGACAACGCATCCTCTTTTCCAATTCCATCGCCCTGTGTTACTAGTTGTTTTTTCTAGCGTATACGAGAGACGATACGCTAGACCTTATAGGGTTTATTCGCCTTGAAAATTATTAGAAAATTTTGGGAAAAAAGTACTAGAAGACAGAGTGCGTAAAAAGTATTGACGCAGTAAACGGAGGTTGTGGAAATAATAATGCGCAGTAAGTTTTACAACATTCCCTTGAGAAATGTGGAAAATGATCTTAAATACACGATAGAATAACTCGTAATCGACATTGGCTCAATTCCTGTGAATACAGGATCGAAAACGACGGAAAAAATCATGAGCACGCGCCGCAAGTACTTGCTTGGATTTCGTCCCGTATTTTGAACAGGGTAGCCTCCTGCGACTGGTCACTTCTGTTGAAAGTAGCACAGACCTCATTCTTCAAAACCGCCTAAAAAGAGTAATCCAGCGGATCCATGTTTAAGCTGTGCTCGTCTGAGAAGCTGTCTACACCTGCGCGCGTTATTTGTTTGCCGTTATCGAACAGAGATTGATAATTTTGAATGTGAACCTTATCGTGCTTAAACATCTTGTAATCATCATCTGTTATGACAGAGCCGTGGCTGACGTATGGGTTGTTGACCTCTTTCCTCACCGACCGTTTCGAACACCGCCTAATTCTCTTGTTAATGAAGTATTCATTTCCCTTGGTAAAAGTCAGGAAAGGTTCACCGTAACCACGACGGTATCATGTTTCTTCAGTTTCTGCAAGAATATTTTTTGAACACAATATAGACAACAAAAATAACGCACAAAAACTTTGAAAAGTAGAAAGAGAAAGTTGGAGCTGAAATAAAAAGTAGGTGCGTCAATACTTTTTACGCACCCTGTATTGTGACGTCATTACTTGGGGAAGAAACGGAAATATAAACTTTCCGCAGAATTTGAAACAAATGTTCCGTTTTTTCGCTTTTAGTTCAGAAATTCTAAAAGCTTTCAGCCCTTTGTATTTCGTTTCACATTATTTTTACAAGCATGTTAAGCCCGTATTTGATCACCCTTATAAAGGCTGCAGAGTTTCATGTCATACGATCCCCTATGTCGCGAGAATTCGAACAAACAGTGACGAACAAGCTTCCTGGTCGTTTACTCCTTGCGGGAATTTGGATCTATTACTCCTTCGGTCCTCCGGATACCACGGGTGTTTCCTTTTTTATTAAAGTTGACAGGGACGACGATGACCCATGCACTCCAACAACGTATTACTTGAGATTCCTATTTTGATGAGATTGGAATCTTTGCAGCATTTCCTTCAGTCAAGCATGAAAGCATGCATTAGATGCAGCTCAAATTTTCTTCTGTTTCGCTGTTTTAAACATTCCAGCCTTTTTATGTTTCTTCCTTCATGACTAGACAGGCGGTTTAGGTGTCGTCGCCTGCAACAGAAAAGCACTAGAAAAACATGCAATTCATCATCCATATCTGCCGTAAACTTCTACATCACTCTGAATGGATTCCTATTGTTATTTTGTGGTCAATTGCTGAAACTGTTTCAAATGCAAGCTAATAGAAAAAATAGTCGATTGAAGTAAATGATACTGATGAGAGAAGAAGTACGAGATGTAAAAATATGTCCTAAATTTCTCTTGCTCTATTAGATGGACCGTTTCCACGCATTCTGGTGACTCCAAATGAAGGCTCATTAAGTTCACCGGTTCAGAAACAGAGAAACTGGTGCTGCCGTTTGTTTTCGTCCTACATTATCGATTAAACTTACACATATTTTCGTGGTTTTCTGAAAAAGAATCTAACCATGTGCAAGACCATATAATAAGTGTCTTCCAACACTTTATGTGACTTAACAGTGTAATTATCCACAACTAGGGATTCTAAATCAATTGCTCTCTCTGGCAGACGATGGTAAACGTAGTAGACTTAATTTCGATTAAAATTGTTAGATTTAAAGTATGCTACGATCCTTTAAATTTCGAAGTCGAAACCGGCAGAAACTCTCGGTCCGACCAAATAATATGGTTTTCTAGGTGTGCGGTATGCTACTTCGGAGAACCATGTTCGCCGCACATGTTCGCCAACGTCATCCGGAGGTCTGTCCTACAACTTCCAATGACGACGATTCTGGAAGACACTCTGGACTGGAATCGCCTGATATTAGCAGAAATCCCAAGTTAGTTGCTCAAACGCCTCACTTTCGCCAGCTGTCAGTTTCTAGGTTTCATAATTTTTTCCTTCCTGTCTTTGGTGCTGCTTCACATCTCACGTTTTTCATTTAGCTTCCCATTTTCGCCAAAGCTAATGTCTCCACCCATTGCCAAAGAACCAATAAAGCTCACAATAAGTCTGGTAGGTGTTATCCGTCGTTTTCTCTAAACGTTTCTTCACAGATGCGTTGTATAAATGTTGGTGTACGTTCAGAAGGGACACAGAAAGCACAAACGAAGGAAATCTAAGCGCGGTCGCCGCAAAGACGCTGGAGCTAGCAGTTCAGCAGGAGAGGAAAGAGAGTCCCCTTCAAGAGCGTCCGATCACGACGCAGATCGATACTTTTGGCCCGATGAAGACGAAGCTGGCCCGTCGATTCGACAACGTATATCACCGATTTTTTTGGGAGAGCGTTCTTCTCGCTCGGAACATCCAAAGGTGTGTTTTTGTTCACTTGACTTATGGTTTTCAACAGTCATTCATTTTGAAATAACAGCAATATTTAGTCTTAGGGCAGAAATTAAGTTTTATTTTTTAAGGTTTTTAAAAGTTTTTTTTGCTATGCAATGCGCTAATTGTCTTTCACTTTATAGACCTAATGGTGTTTTAGCTCAGGGTGATTTCGTAAAAAGGCTTGGAGCCTATATTCGTTTTATTTGTAGCAAAATAATTGCTGTGGGGATTCAGCCACTAGCATTCAGCTACCACTAATATGGAAATAGGGCTCTGTAGATTCATTGCTCATTTTATGACAGCTAGTCTGCCACAGCATTGAATCCGTGTCTTCATAATTTTTTTTACGTTTTCACCTTTTTACAGGCCATCGAAGCGACAAATTTGGAAGATAGCCTCGCCTCGCGCCTTTCCCCTGCTTCCATCGAGCGAGATGAGTTGGAGCACTCGTCCGATGATGAGGCGAAGCGAAAGACGAAAAAGAAAAGTCGACGAAAATTGAGAAGGTAAAGACTACTTACCGTATTAACCGTTTTTATGGATTCTAAAACAGGTGAAGCTTTGTATAAGCAAGCAAGTAAAGCTGAATAGGTAGAATTTCGTCCATTTACTTCGGTTCCTATAACTGATTTCTGATTTTCAGGAAAGAGCCAGACGCCAAACCTCCACCACCGGCGGTTGCAGCTATACGTTCTCGCATCTTACCTGCTGTGCAGCCTCTTCGCTTACGTCTGTCTCCAATAGGTGTTCAAGTGATAGGTTCGTTCCAAGTTTTGCTCAAAAGAATTTAGGAGCTTAGGAGGTCCTGTGAACATCGAAATTACCTGCATTTGAACGGAACAAGTTTTTTTTAGAGCAAAATACGTTGTTCTTTTAGGACTCGAGAGAGTTCGCAGAGTTGTAGGGGCATGGAACGTGCACAACGCCCTAGAAATCGTTTAAAAAACAGTATTTTTAGCTGCCTATTACTGAAATTTAGCACTGGGAGGAAGGTACATATAGCGAAGCGCTTTTTTTTAAAAGATAAGGGTTGCAAAGAACCACTATCTTTGGAGGATTTTAAAGAATACGAAAGAACTTTTCTACGAAAAGATGATTCTTATTTTCTACTTCAACTGATGATTTGGTAAATATAGGGACTGTTACACAATGAATTTTAATTTAAACAGTGACTACTTTTGACGTTCCTGGTAAGATTATTGGGTCCGTTTATTCCTTTTTCTCCATACGTACTATGTATATTGCGGTTTATTTTTGTGGTAAAGCGCAATTGGACCCACGCATTAATTAGACTGAGAGTCGACTCGCACTGACGGGCCAGTCCACTCATGTCTGCGGAACTGTTCAATCGCTGCCAGAATTGTACTGACATGGTGATAGCTGATAACTGAGTTGTTGGGGTGCTGCTAATAAGTCGATCTGTGGCCCAAATTTCCATTCCGCTCGTCTCGCTGTATCACGAAGTAGGTCTGAGAAGAGATTGAACCAAATACGTTTAGTAAGCGAGATCTGTTGACGAGCGTTTTCGGTGAGTGAAGAAAAGCAGGGAGCTGGCTTAATCTAGTGCATAGAAGCAGCCTTTTTGCTAAGAGTTTGTCATCAAGCAAGAGCTTCTTTGTGTAGTTCAAGAAGATGAAAAAGAAGCTGAAGAAGTGGCACCTATCAATGGATTCATTTAACCACTTTATCGACTCAGTTATGAGTGCGCGGAATCAGCAAATTTTTTTCAAAGAGGCCAGACTTGGAGGAAAATAATGCATCCTGTTTTGCACGACCAGCATTGTTTCTTTTAACAGTGGAACGCTGGCAGTACATTGTGCAAGCATTTGTGACAAAACCGTCTCCTGTATTAATTCCTCAATGTTCGTTCTGTAGGTAGATCGAGGGTCATTTTATAACAACACTCGCCTTTCACCGTTAAATTCCTAATTCACGAAAGACGTTCCATTGAGAGGCGGCACATGGAAATAAATTCTTAACTGGTTTCCTAGTATGCTATAGTTACCCTTTAAGGTGCTTGCGGATCCAATTCAGGGACAAAAATTGCAAGGATAAAAGCCATAAAAATACCAACCTTTCAACTCTTCGCTGCGGGTACACAAATTTCTCATACGTTCTAGCCTCTTTAGCTACAGTAAGGTTTCACGTAACTTATGTTTAAGTAACAAGGAGGCAAATTCTCTCGGGGTATTGAGATTGAGCAGTGGCGTTTCACGACGTTCATTTTACTGATGGTTAAATGCCACCCTCAATCTTAAATACAGAATTGCAATTTTGCGCTTAAACTTTGTGAATCTTCAGATTGACGTGTTTTCACTGCAAAACACTTCTAAAAAAGTTTTGTGGGGGAGAACTTGGGACAAAAATAGATTCAATTCGCTTTTTCCCGCTGCAGAGATAAGTTTCTCGTTAGAATGTAACGACAGTTAGCCGTGCATTATGATTCAGCCACACTTATCACCATTTATCTCCCCTATATTTTATCATAATGGCACTGAAGGCTCGATCATGGAATCGAATGTACGACTGGCTGTATATAAGCAGCTCTAAATGTGCGACAACTATCTCTCATTGATAACTTTTCAGGAGCTCCATCCACTGCTGCACAGAAGTCTCCTGATGAGGCATGCCGGGTTGCCAGTGAAGGTGCGCGAGCACAGCCAGAAACCCGAGGGTATCTTCATGCTCGCAAGGCTTCCGCAAGGAGCGCGTTCACGGATGTTTTGCCGACGTCGTCTACCTCGCTACGTTCGCCCCCGCAGATGTCGTCCTGCACCACCACTTCCAAGCCTAACATTGAAGTCATGGCGTCTGACGACGTGACGTCATCTACTCTGCCGGTGCTTGTAGGACAACCAGCCAGGCGTGCGCGAGCCACGTCCAACACCCCTCTGCCTCCAGCTCCTCCAGTGCCTACTTCACTCATGCCGTCCCCGTGGATGTATTCTCAGTCTGAAAAGCTCTCCACAATTCCGGCTCCCAGTGTTCGATTGGCTAGAACTGCTACTGTAGAAAGCGACAGTTTTCATCCTGAGGAGATCCCGTTCGATCCGTGCATCAAGCAGATTCACCAGGAACAAGGGATTCTTCCTACGGCTCCAGCAAGCTCGGCTATGGAAGAACAGCAACTACTAGGACTATCGACATCAGAGGTTCAGAAGTCCTTCATACCTCAAAAGAAGTCGAGACATCAGTCCGGATCGCAGGAAGCATGGGAGCCGTTGGGAATAAAGAGTCCAACGTACGGAATAGTTCTGCCGGTGGCCACCAGGGTCGACAACGATGCAGATGACGCCACCGTCGCTTTCCTTACTTCTTCACCTGAGCTGCTGTCAGAGGACGACAGTTGTGCAGTTAAGGAAGAGATTGAGGAACAAATGGGTAGCATTCTTCTGGAAGGGATGTCGCCATTGAGGATAGTACGACAGCGCTTCCGCTCCACCAGATTGATGGCCTCTGACAGTTCTGATACCGATATAAGAACAATCATCGATGTGGAGGAGGATCAGGCCGAGCGCAGGTCGAGCGATCGAGACACCGACATCCAGAAATTGTCCGTAGAATTGGCCGCTTTGCCTCGGATCTCCTCACAAGCGCATTTGGACACCGACTTGGATCACAGTGATCAGGAGATGACAGAGGGAGCACTGATGACGCAGTTGAGTGAAGACGTAGGAGGATCTCCTGAAGCTGACCGTCCTACTCCTTCGGAAGTGCAGGAAAAAAGAAACCACCAAGAGAGCCTTCCCGCTGAGATCGTTCACCGCATGGAAGGAAGTTATATTCCAGTGTTGGATGGCACACTGGACCTATTCATGGAGATTACAGGCGCTGTGCAGCATAGTCAGCTTTTTTCCACTGGTGAGGTGATTGCTTATTCAGCTGTAGAAAAATCTGGCTTGGAGAAGGAGTTCCTTTCAGAGTTGGATGACCTCAGTGCTCAGCATTATCTAACTCCAACGGCAACTGATATGGTCGTTGAGAACGAAGGCAGCGAACGGCCTATTAACGTGGTTATTTCAACGAGAATTGAAGACGAGGGCGAAATAGAAGGTTTAATTGAAGAGAGTAGTCAACATATAATCAGTAAGGACCTCGTTGTTGGTGCAAACGCAAGCATGGACCTGCATGTGCTCGAGGAAGGAAACATATTCGATGACGACTACTCGGTGGACGATGAAGAACTTGTTAGTCTTCACGAAAACTCGGAGAGGAAGAACGAGGTGGTACAGCAGTATGGGTATGATGACATGCTTAGACAGCCTTCTTCCGCGACCCCTTTGGCGGAGCCTGTCGACCCGACGATGCCACTTCAAGAGCCGCAAATCATCTATCAGCCTCCAGGTCACCAACGGTCCGAGGTCTTTCAACAGTGGCCTTCCCAAGGCTCGGTAGGCGTCCCGTATGTGCATCGACAGCTAAGTGTACAAACTGCGTTCGACAATAACCTCCAGCTTCCCTCTCACCACTCTGACCCCACAATCCAAAGCGCATCGAACCGTGTGCCTCCACCACTGGTAACTCCACATTTTGATGCTGGCGCTTATCCTCGACAGCCGCCACCTCATACTTTCCCACTCCAACGAAATCAAGTGCCAAGAATTGCCGAGCAGCAGCAGGCTGTACAGCAGCAGATGGGTTATCAGGTTGGAGGGCCCAGTGGTCATAGTTTCTATCCTCAACCCCAGCCTCATGTCGTAGGTGGAAATATGACTGCTTATGGACTGCAGCAGCGCGAGATGGCGCCTAACCATTACCAGCAGATGAGCTTCCAAGGTCCTGCTCAGAATCAACAGTCCATGATGAGTAGCACGGCTCACGTGGGTCAGGCAGGATTTCGCGCTCCACCATATTCAGCTTCAACATTCGTGGAGCACAGTGTTCCGACTCAAGGGTTCTCTGCTGTCCAGCCACAGGCGCGGTACGTCCCACACCAGCAACCACCTCACCAGCTTCCGATGCAAACGCAGCAGTCGTCACATGTTGAGATGGAATTCCCTAGGCGATGCGTTCCACAGCAGCAACCGCCTCACCAGCTTCCAGTGCAGCCGCAGCAGCAGGCACCACATGTTGAGATGCATGAGTCTATCCCACAGAAGCGGCTGCCTGCAGAACTCATGGAAGAGGAGATGAAGGCAATGAGATACGTCTATCTGATGAACGAACAACGCATTGCAAAGAAGGCACTCGCCGAAAGGGATAAAAGTGCGCCGAAAATCGCAGAACCTCCGACTAATCTCATGTTCCTGACCGAGCTTCCACCGATAACTGTGGAACCGACCGTGATACCAGAAGGAGTGCCGAGAGCCAGAATACAGGTAATTTTATACTCATTTAATGTTTTAAATGATTAAACCCTCAGGCATTTCTCCGTAAGTGAAAAACACACTATTTTCACGTCGAATTGGACACTTTTCACGTCAAATCGGACACTCTAGTAAGGTAGCCTAAGTCTTTTGAAATCCAGACGAACTCTTCCAATTGAAGTGCGCTTCTTCTACATTAAATAGAGACTCTCCAAAAAGGTGGGAATATTTTTTTGCTCAAGAAGAATATTATGATAACTTTCTTTGAAGTTTTAATTCACTTCCCAATAAAGGACCGTGTAGTTTGAAATTTTATAAAAATTTTATTTTTTTGGGAAAAAACAATGATTTTAAGCTTGTTTTAAAGAGCTGGAAGGCGGCCATCTTTTATTGCCAAAACAGTGATTGCGCCACGCCCTCGTTCGAAATTTCGCGACATTTATTCGAATAGCAGCAAAATTTCTGTTTGCATGGAGTTTCAGACCTGCAAATGCTGGAACATAAACAATTGTAAAAAACACACATATCCTCACTTTGATACTGCATGTGATCAGTTCTTACGCTATCAATCAAGGAAACACTGCGACATGCTTTTCGAGTGCATGGCGCGATCCCGTCTTTTAATGCACTACATGATTGCTGCCTTGTCGCACTTCAAATAATTATATTACTATTTTTCACAGAAAAAAATTATAAAATAATTACACACCCTAGGGCAGGAACCAAAAAAAAATTCAAAAAAAAAGTTCTACCAACTTTTTCTTGAGCAAAGAATTATTCTAACCATCTTAGTGAGTTTGTTGTTTAACCTGCCCAAAGGTCATTTCAGAAAAGTTCGCTCTGATTTCGAAAGTCTTACCTTGGAAGAGTATCCAATTAGACGTGAAAAGTGTCCAGTTTGTGAAAAGTATCCAATTCGACGTGAAAATGGCTGTGCATCGTAGGCGACCCTAACCCCAGTTGGCAGGGAAGCAGTCGCCGCATGAAGTTTGTCTGACATCGCAACCTCCATGACGAAGTGTTATTTAGCGAGTGGAACAATAACGCGTAGAAGCAACAGAGTACTCCACCATATTATTCACACATAACTGTGAACGCCCGTTCAGACGCGGACTAGTGAAGCATTGGCGAGTCGCCCCTGAGTTTGAAGGCTAATTCAGTCCTAGATGTAGGAAACGGCAGATCAGCGGCAGTACTTTGATGGTCGGTCCGACAAGAAGATTAGTGTGGAGAATCCACATTTGGGGCTCTCGTGCCTCTTACAGGATCCGTTTTGAACTGCTCTTAACTTACGTCGCAGTAAGAAAGTGGGTCCAGTAGTGGGCAGTACTGTTGACCTGCATCACCTGTATCAGCTGCCGTCCATTTGATCGCTGAGTTCCGAGCAGGCGCCGGCAACGTCTCCTCGTCTCTGTCGCGTTGCAGAGTGATCCAACCCTTTTCACTCGACGGGCACTATAACCGTCGTTCGTTCACGGCTTTTACGAAGAAGTCCAACCAAGTGCAGATAGGCGTCCTGGTTGGTTATTGGCATCCCACGGAATCCAATCGGTCACAGCTCGTTCAGCGAGTGTCTGCGACACGCATTAGATTAGGTGGCTGGCCCACCTAATCTTTGATGGCCTGCCCATGCGACAGTGTCTCTGATCCTCAAACGTTGGACGAAATTCGGAACTCCGACCCTTATCTTAGTTGCGTGAATCATGTCACTTTCGGCATAGCCTTCTAGATTACTCGTTGCACTCAGATTTCCGACGCGTACATTAGTGCAGGAAGTACAGCGGAATCGAATAGCTGGGCATGCAGAACCCGTCCGATTGTTATGGAAATTGAGTGCTATACGGGTTTCTGTGGGGGTGGGGGGAGGGGGGAACTCCTAGGCGTGGGCTTCTTAATGTACGGGTGAGAAACTTCGTATGTGCTGGTCGTGGGCGCTATGGCCGCGCGTCCAGGTGACAATACCTGCGGCGCCAGATGCCTACTCGCCGCTGTGACTCCCGTCGCGCGCAGTGGGCCGGGGCAGATCTTCGTGCGGAGATGGACGGCTGGCGAACGAACATAGCATAGTTCTATACCAGAATTTCGAACTCTTATCTACTGAGTTCCACAACAAGCTTATAACAACATCGATGATGAGAATTTTTTTAATGTTAAAAGGTTAAAATTAAAGGTTTTTAACTTTTTTAAAAATCAAAGAATAATTCTTTGCAAACCTACTAAGTATATTTCTGGACCAGAGTTCTACACAGTATTCAATTACTGTGTGAAGTTTCAGTCCAGAAATCTATCTTGCACGTCTTGGTGGCAGGTTTCCGAAGAATTATTCCTCGGTTTTTAAATTTTTGAAGACCTTCAATTCTAACCTTTTAATTTTAAACATTTCGCAGCATCGATAGTTGTTATAAGCTTGTTGTGGAGCTCAACAGATACAGCTCGAGATTCTGATATAGAACTATGCTCGGTTCCTTCGCCGGCCGTCGTCTTCGCACGGAGATCTGCCGCGGCCCACCGCTCGCGCGACGGCAGTCACAGCGCGAGTGGAGACGGCGAGCAGCAGTCTGGCGCCGCAGGTATTCTCACCTGGACGCGCGGCCGTGGAACATGCACAGGTCACGGGAGGACGGCGTGTTGCACTTTCCTTGACGTGGATCACCCAAGCTCTAGGATCCCAGTGGAGTATGAAAATACAGAAAGAAGAAGAAGGTAAGAAAGTCGTCACCACAACGACGGTGCACCCCTCCCCCTCCCCCTCCTGTCGCGAATTGCGCCGAAAATTATTGAGCTGCCGTCGATTATTTGTGAAACGGTCAGTCCTCACTCAGTGGTGATTCGCCAACGGTTGAACGCTTCAACTGTCTGATTCCTACCCACGCTGGTTAGAAAGTGGGAGACGTTAGACGTTATCTCATGGCCAGATACTGGCCGACACGCATTCGGGGAAGTGTAGATGATGGCGAAGCGAACGTCCCTTGGACTCCAGGGGCCGGATTCATCAACGACTAACCCGCGGGTATAAGGGGTAGAGATACCCACAATGAAGCCTGCGTCTCTGACTCTTTCGTTATCTCTGCCTGACTCTTATCTCTACCCCTTATCACCCGCATACCCATGGGTTAATTGTTGATGAATCCGGCCTCAGAGCAGCGCCACAGTTTTACTAACCCATTATGTCCCGGGTAGTGTAAAGGTCCCTCAATAAGAAAAGTTCTTGAAAAAGCTTGCGCTTGCTCGCAAAGAATGCACCCGAAAATTAAGTCGGAACCATCGATGCTGTGCATTTGGACACGACTCATTATTTCCAAGAACTGATGATGCACAACCTATGCAAGTGTAGCGAACTGAGTATAGCATGGAGTTGCGGTCGAAGAAAGCTGGGCCCTGTTTGCGGGAGTAATAGGGTGACGTAGTCGATATGGACTTGTGAGATTATTCGTTTCGCTCTCCTCTGTGTCGACTACTCTGCGTGAGGTAATAAATGGCGCAACCGTCTCACGAGCGATCGATGGAGCTTTTTTAAATTCTGTGAGGTGCTGTTGTTTTGGATTTTTACAAAATTCGTGGTTGCATATCAGTGGCACAGATAATGGTAATGGAACAGGCAAACAACAGATTTCCGTGTCAGTCATCCACACACCAATTCTTGTGTGACACGTAAATGACTCTGCTGTTTGTCTGCTTCACTCTGCAACGCTGGCAGTGATACAAACTGATTTTTGAAAAGGATGAGAAAGCAGTGCAAATCACATAACTGGAGCCCTTCCCTATCGCTTCATCCTGCACTCCCATGACATTCCGCATCGATGGCGCCGCTTTCAGCGGCCACAGCTCTGCTCTGCACTGTACTCAGTTCGAGATACACTTTGCCACTTCTGGGAGAGTCGAACGCATAAATCGGTGGTTCAGACCAGCTGTTTAGGTTCTTCCTTCGGTAGTGTCAAGGATAGAGTTTGTGTGGGGTGATTCCGATTTCCTAAAACGAAATATTCCAGGAACATCTGCTCCCGCCCTATCATCACGCCCAATTCACAGCCCGAGATGGCGTCTGCGTTTCTCCATACAGATCAGACTCGAGTGAAGAAGACGAGTTCATGAAGCTCAGAGATGTCTTGAATCTCGAGCTACTGGAACCTCCAGCACCTCGTTCAACTGCGAGCCAGAGTAGAAACCCGTCCGGTCACAAGAGGAATATGAATGCGCCACATGATGCACCACCAGAAGCGACGCCTTTACAACAGCAACACCCTAGCAATGCACCGCTCCGGGATGAGCGATTCTCTCATCATTCGGGCATGGAATGGACGTCCGGCTCACAAGCGGAAGATGTCAGAGGGGACTATCCTCTTACCGCTGAGTTCCCACCAACGACGAGCCAACCCCAGAGTAGGCACTCCGCCTCCAGTTCACAGCGGCAGCGACTGTCGCCCATATCAAAGGGGGCAACCCCAGCGAGGGAAGAGGCTGCCGCCGTGAGTCAGGATGAAGAACTACAAGCGGAATCTTCCTCCTCCGAAGACTCTACCGACAGCGAAGTACTTCGTCGGGGTTGGGATCTCAGTCCAAGCGTGTCCCCGTTGACATTGGAAGCGTTATCATCGGCGTTGAGCTCACCTGACGGCTCGGAATCCAGCGACGATCAGATTGGGGTGCCCATCTGGTCTACGGTGTCCAGAAGGCACGCCAAGTTGGCAATAGCCGTGTGCAGGAATATGCCGAAGCGCTTCCAAGCGCTGTGCCGCCGATTCGCATGGCAGCAGGGAATCACGTATTTGCTGGAAAACTTCTGCTTGCAGAAGTGGGAAATCCGCGAAGAACACGACTCTGAGTCCGTATGGTTCTTTGAGAAAACGGCCAGGAGGTTCAAGCCGTTCGATATGTTGCCGTGGGAAGTGCCCGAAACCGACGACGAAGAACCACCGAAACGAGAGCAGAACATCTTCTGCGGCTTCAACATCTGTGCAGACATTCCGATAATGCGTTGTCGAAAGGCTGTCCAGCTCGAGGATCGAGCTGCCCTCTCAATTACATGGTAAGTTGTGGGTGCTCACATGAGTGCGAAAGAAATAGCTTGAGTTTTTCAGCGAGGAGGTGGAGGGCGACGTTGCAATGAGCCCTTCTAGCACGTCTTCCGGATTTCAAGATGCTACCAAAATGTGAGTTTAGACGGTTTTCGTTGAAATCGACTATAGTGACAGATGGAGGAGATTAGTGTGGCTGATACCTAACCCTAAAGCTCTCCACACCTTATTCTAGAAAAAACTTATAGCCATGCCTTCCAGCATTAAGTCACAGAATATTTCACTGTATAAGTTCTCAGTGTAAAGTGTTTCAGGTGCGGATATCCTCATAGCTCTCCCAAAATCGCAAAACATGAAAGTTAACTAATGGGAACGTAAATTACTAAAGCAGGCAAATCTACAAAAAAAAGTAGACATAGTCATTGCCACTTAACGTGCTCGTTGATAGAGACAAGATAAAATGTAGATAAAGAAACGAGGAGTAAGCTCCCATTTTCTTGCTTTAGTGCTTTTAACCTGTAACTATACCACATGGTAGCGATCCTATTTCATTTATTGGATTAAGGGAAAAGCCCTGACCGGTTCTTCTCTCTAAATTGCCCAACTTCGGATAAGTTTATACCAAAGAACGGAAGAGGAGTATGTAAACATGTGCTTGCCAGTAAGAAGTAATCATGGCCACAGTGGATCGAAACCACCTGTGAGCTGCAGTCCTCTACTAGTTCCTAGAGGGCCCTGGGTTGTCAGTCGTTGTCGCGAAAATGTGCGCTGCATTCAAGGAAGACGCCACTCCTGTACCCGCTGTTTGCCGTTTGCACCAGCGCTTCTGATTGGGAGTTGTTTATACCGAAGACCAACTACCCTCTGGAAGCTCTATCTCCTCGATCAGCGAGCCTCTGTAGAATGCCTCGGGAGAGAAACCATGCAATATCACTTGCGAATTATTAGCGACACTTTGTTGCGAGTGCCAGACCACAGTCGACCACCAAAGCAGCATTGGCTGTCGTAAAATTGGGTGCCACACGAACTGTGTGATTCGGATGAAGCGAGGAGGATTAGTGCTCGCGAATAGTTGCTTCTCCGCCCACAGAAAGAGTTTTCTCAAAGGCATGGTAACTGGAGACGAAAGTTAGGTCATTTATTGCAGCCGTTCTCGACCCCGCTAGTCATTGCTTCGCGATCCACCTCGAGCAAAGTCGGGAAGGGTGGTCAGCAGAAGAGGAAGGTTCTGTTGTTGGTAGGATTCCAAAGCAGTGACTACCTTCAGCTTCTTTCTGCTGGTGCTGTAGTGACGGCCAAGGTGTATTTTGCGAATCTTCGAAAATTGGCCTATGCTATGTACCCGATGCATTCGAATCACGACAAGACCCTTCCCGGCGTCTCGACGCTGAGCCGTCAGAAAGTTGCCGAAGTTGATTGGGATACCCTTGCACCTCATTCTCCCCACTCTCCCGACTTGGCTCCTTCTCACCGCCTCCATTTCGCGCCATAAAGCATCATCTTAGTGAAAGGAAATTCAATGATCAGTTGAAACTCGAAGGTGATGTCGTCTCATTTTCTACTCGCAGACGGCGCTTTTCTGAGACAAGGGAATCAAAGAGCAGGCGGATCGTTGGGTACATTTTTAGGCATTGATGGCGACTTTTTAGTTGCTTGAATTCGTGTTAGCGGATTAGGTCACCAATGCCAACCTCTTCGGCACCCTCGACTGTTATTCTGCTGGTTTCTTATAAAGCGGGCTCCAAAATTCATCCCTGTGCAAAGAAACGATGGAGTTCCTCCTAAAGCGATCTTCACCTTTCGATCTTCAAAAAGTTCGACGCCCCAAATCATGGAGACATCTGTAGACGATCATGCTGGCACCACTGGTCACCACATGCCCCTTGCAGCAGGACCACCTCGTCTCCTGCACCGCACAGAAATCAACTCGCCTACGCTCCAGTGCTTCATCCAACTCGCACGAGCGGCTCACCAACGTACCCGACATTCACCATTGCTACGCGGGTCCTGCTTACGTTAGCTTACCTTTGGACCAACACAGGAGACCTCCCCGTGATATCCTCCTTGTATCAGAGACCATAGCGTACTTCTCACCTTCGTCAAGCCCTGCGAGTGTGCTTCGGATACATCGGACACCATACCTTTATCCCAAAACATGAGCATCGTAGACCATGCGATGCGCATTGCATCTTCGAGGGCTGGCCTGTCACAAGCACATTCGTCTGCGCTCGAGTGTCCGTGTTCAGCGTGTCGCGTGAAACGAGCGGTTCCTAGCGGCTTCACGTGGAGTGGGGAGGGATATTGGCATTGTGACTAGGTTGGGAGTGCACTTGTACCCCTTTCTCTTCCAAAAACTCATTGCACTCATTGTAGTTAACACTGCATAGCGAAATAGCATAGAAGCTACCTTTACCTCTGAGCATCTCAAGCAGGGTGATGAGAGGTGATGCTATTTCTGAGTCAAAGTGATGAAACAGAATCGAGTTCTTCATTGGCATACTGGTGGAACAGATAAAAATGACAACGAAAATCTGAGATGGCCACCGTCACATGGCGAAGCCTTGGGTCTTGAGCCTCGCGTTCTTATAGGTCGAAGGAATATGGTGGAAGCGATGTTGACTCTGCTTCATCTCTTAGTGATGAGTCCTATTTCACAGATGAAGATGAATGCGAAAGTTCAGTCCATGGCAGCGACTCGTAAGACCGACTTTAGCCTTACGGACTCGTATTTTGTTTGGATTCCTAATTACTTTTGATTTAGCGAAGATGAGCTCAAGAGGAATAGGTACCCCGGTCTATTATCATTGTGAGTGTTTTTTATTGTCTGTTGCTCGTGTTCAAGAAAACGTCAGGATTTATTTATAGTGAGAAACAAGAGTTCATTGCTAAGAGTTGCTGCAAGCAGTTCCTTCAGCAAATGGTAGCAAGGAAGAAGGAAGGCACATTCTTGTAAGTCACTTAGATTCTCTCATGAGCTTGAGTGGTTCGTACTTTTCATTACTGTCGCTTAGACTGCTAGTTTAGAACATCCGGAAGAAGTGCCACTGAGGTGTCTTCAATTATGGCGGAACTATATCGGGAACATCGAGCTGCGTACGGCCTCATGATCGCAGACATTCTTCCGATTCCAACCCCAGATCAGCGCGAGATTCCGTACTCAGACAATGCTGAGTGGGTGGCGTCAAGGATACTGGCTATCAACCGCGCACAAAATCGACTTCTTATTCCATGTGAGTGATCCAGAGCTTGGCCAAAAACAGGGAATATTACTCCAGCTCTCTATATACAAGCTGGTTTTCTGTATCAGTGTGTTACATTAAGAAGGCTTCTTGCTGAGCTGGCATTCAATTCTCCCATCAATTCAATTTCTTCCCAGGCAGTCCACACACGTATTACAGCGGGTTGTCTTTGATTATTGTTCTTGAACCGGTGGTGTAGTTCAGCTCGCTGAGCTTGGTTATCGCTCTGCCGTTGTACTCCAATTCCTTTCCCTACTTATTGGAAAGGGAGATATTAAACATATACCTGAGCTAGAGTTTCGGCTCTGCTCCCACTCATTCGCTACCCTACTGTTTATGCAAAGTGAATGATAGCGACAGTATCAATCGCAATCGATTCCGTACAATTGTTAGTACTAGATTGTTAGTACTGTTATGTGTTGTGTTAATTGCTAGTACTAGAATGCACAGCCGAGGCTATGCGCAGCGAGACGGTTCTGCAAGCTGAGCGTGACTGAAATATAGCTTAAACGTCTTTGTTTTGGAGCTAACGGACGTTGCGGTTAATCCCGTCTATTCAGTGGGAAGTAGAACTTCCGAAGCCAGCCGATGACGTAGTGATGACTGTACAAGTTTGCTACTAAACCACGGAGCTCTAGCGATAGAATTGTCACTCTGTCTAACCTCTATCCCCTTAAAATATAAAGGTGTGGAACGCACATACGTCAGTGACAGCCAAATCCCTTTTGGCGTTCTACTGCCGGCATATCGTGAAGGCAACCTGGATGGGTATTCGGAGTATACTATGGGAACATTCGTTAAGCGATGGACAAACCAGTGTTGTGACTCAAGCACTAGACGTAGATTCTGTGTGCATGCGAGAATAGATCCCTCCTTGACCGCAATACCCGTGCGCTATCAAACGAAAATCTCAAAAAATCTTAAGCATATCGATCAAGATTTTGAAAGCGTGTGCTAGAATATAAATTCTTTCCCTCCGGCACCGGTGAGGGAACCGTACTTTTCTAAAAATAAAACACTAACTCTTCATCAGGCGGCCACTGAAAGTCATCGTATATGCTAAATACGCCTTGTAAATTGCAACCACAATATGCCGATATGGTGGAGGTAGAATGCATGGTGAGTCCCAGCAAGAAGTTGTGGATTAGTACTGGGCTCATCCGAGAAGGATGAGGCATTAACTGACCGGTTCGTTGGCTGTTCACTGCAAGTTGCAGCAGTTTTTGTGTGAGATGCAGACTCATATTGCCTCCAGGGTATCACGCAGAGGCAGAGGCGTCTCATGATTCGTTGTTTGCTGCAAACCTGGGTGATCTCAGAAAGGCATCTCTCCCGAGAAGGTAGGCCGACCATAAACTGTGCACGGTGTTCAGCTGTGTCAGCGGAGTTTAGTGGAGGTCGTTGCCTAGTACGTTTCTATAAGAGGGGCGCCTTTCGCAGTGCTTCTAGAAGCGCATATTTTATCCTCTGTGTGTAATATGTGTTGTCTAATTTCAAATTCGAACTGCACTTCATGAATGTTATGTTGCAGCGTTCCCGCCGTGGGCAACTATGCATCGCCTCTGGAAAGTGTACGGGCCGCTTCAGCAGTACGCGTCCCGTATTGGAGGAGACTTCGAGGTGTTCGCCAATGAATGCATCAGCGTTGCCTTCAACCACTACTACAGACTGTAAGGAACCCTATCCTTCATCAGAATTGCCGCTGCAAACTATTCAGCGTGGTGGGTGAGATAATGCCAGGCAGAATTCTGAAGTTTCAGCAAGAAAGGCATCAAAGTGGCTGATGAGATTCCGGGGGATCTGCTTGACCTCTGCTATGCGATTACCTGCGAACGAATGCGTGAGCACACCGAGAGCGTCGAGGCCGCGAAGAAGAGATCCATTGGAGCGCCGAAACCCTCAAAGGCCTGGTATAGTGATTTCTTGTCTCCTGTTTCTTGAAGGTGCATGTTCGGTTCAGTTCAAACTAAGTGTGACCAACCTGTACAAACTGACGTGGCGCAGTGTACCTACGTAGAGTGAGAGAAAGCATGACAGCTTCGAACATGCTGTGCTCTTGTCCGGTTCATACAGCTGGTCCCACCTAACTTGAACTGGCCTTGCCGCCTCTTAATTTATGAAGATGTATGATCAATGTGTGCAGCGTAAACGGTGCCCTTCAAATGATCTCTAACCAGGGTCCCGCTGAAGCGACGAGAAGGACTGTCTTCGTTCTCAAGTCAGCGAATCGCCAACGAAGAGCTAATGGCGCGCTGTCGTCGGGTTTATGATGAGAAACGCCAGACTAAGAGGAGACGGTGGAACACGATGCGCTACCTTCACAACGCACTGCCAGGCTGTGTCATAGGTGGGTGAAGCATTTTGACTTTGGCAGTAGAGGGGCACTTCAAAGGATCGCAAAGGTAGTTGGAGTGCGTATTACTATGCAACGACTGGTGGAAGACAGCCATTGGCCATTGGTGTTTTGTCCTCTGCGGTCAAGTCTTACCACTTCATCGATTTCGGAGTGTTGGAGCCTTGTTTGGCCTGAACGGGAGCCGAACCACGGGCCTAGATTTGAGATGCATGCGGTAATCGGTGAGTCCTCAGACAGCGCTGCCACTCACCCTATGCGTATATCTATCTATCTACCACTGCGTAGTTGAGTTTCCCCATAGCTGACGGATAAGATAAGGGCATTATTCCATAGTATTTAAACCGTTTGGTTTGTGGAGGCTTCACGTGGTGTACTACTACTTCGCTGATAAGACAATGGCTTCAGTATAGTTACCCGAGAGTGAGGTTGCCTTGTAGGTCCAGCTGAATTGATCTCGCTCATAAGTTATTCTAAGAGTGAAATGAGGGGAACAGTCGGAGGCTTACAAGTAACCGCCTAGGTGCATTTGTAGCAATGAAAGGAAACAAATCCTACAATAGGGTTCCTGAGGAGGGATGGAAGCTGCGCAACAGTTTTAAGGATAACTAGCATCGAAAATGTGGGGACAATACACGTTGCGAGCAGTGTGGAGGGCTAGCAACGCTGTACAGATTTAGGGGAACGGTGTTGGTGAACACTGCAAAGGTGGAAAGTCGAACTGCACGGCCAGGTGAAGTTGGCGAAGCTGAAGGTCAGCTCTGTGAAGCTGTTAGGAAGCACGGAAGAATGACGGCACTGCGCAGTTTCGCTCTCGCGATAGTCTCGTCGCATAAAAGAAAGGCAACCGTATAAAAAAGCCCTATAACCCGCGAAGCTGACAAGGAAACGGTATGAAGCGTGTCGGAGCATCCCATTACAGAAGCTGAGCCGCCTCCCGACAGACTTCGGTCTATAGTGGTGCTTGTTAGCTGCGAGACATATTATTGCGTGAAGGACTTGGTTACACTCCTTTCAGAAGGCATTGACGTATTCGATATGGCTCAACGAACAAACTTATCAGTCGCGGGGATTTTTGGTCCTGAGCACAACTTGAGCCTTACGGAGATGCCATTTGCCTCAGACATGGACAACAGGTAGGTTGTGTAGAAGCGGCTTCCAAATATAAAACGCATAATGCATTGCAATTCAGGCCAGCCTATCTGGACATGGAGGAATTGCTTCACCTTATGAATCACACCCTTGCTTTGCAATCTAATAGTACAGTGGATCAAGATGGGAACGTTCAGGCCGCCATAGATTTTCTCACGGTGGTTCGTTTTTGCTTCGAGGTGTTCAACTGTCTTTAAGTTCAAAGTCGAAGTAAAGTTGTGGCCGGTCTTCAGCGTGGTCTTCACTTCAAAGCCGTCACTGGAGAGCGGGGACGATGTCATCTGATGGTTTCGCCAGCAGCGATCCCAGTGCCACCAGTGACAGTGGACCGTTATGGCAACATGACGGCCGTCCAGAGAGCAGCTGTACCATCGTGTCAGTGTTGTGGAGTCGCCCAGGTTTCGCGCGATGTTCTTGAAGAATGTCAGTCGTCAGTGTTTCAGTACTCTATCCAGAGCTAACTCGGGGACTGAATGCCTACAATGAGATGCAGTTTGAGCGGGAACTGGAGTCGCCTGCCACTAGTGGGGACGAAGGTGTGCCCAACCTGCAGAAGCATTGCCCTTCGTGTGTCCGAACATCCGATGATTACGGTATGTTCCTTTTTGTCAACAAGCGTTGTAATGAAGCGGTCGATTACGGTGTGCTGACTGCAAGCATAGGTTGAGGAGGAATTCACCTCAGATCCTTTTCACCCAGAAAGGGTGAGGCACTGATTGCCTCCGACATTTTGCCGCATAGTTTCTTTGTCACTTAAACAAAGGAGGTTCGAAGCACTTCGATCTAACTCTTTCACTTCTCTTTACAATATTGACCATACCGCTTTTCTGGGCAGCGAAAAATTTGATATTTTCTTTTGCTAAGTCAGTTTTTTGCACCACATTTAGTTAATTGCAGACGCTGCGAACTTTGCTCGTATTTGCTTCGATGGGTTGCCAAAGGAATTGGAAGAACGTATTACCTTAGCTGAGATCGACACGAAGAACACGACGTACGGATCTCCGCAGCATCAAAAACTGTGGGTTTACCACCCCTAAATCATCTGAAGCATTCTGCTCTCGAAGCAGTACTCGTTGTGTTGGAATGCGACGGAGCTATTTAGTTTCTTTTTCAGATTGACCGAAGAGGATCTCGCCAATCTGCTAATCACTGAATAACTTTTCTCGCTTGTGTCACACAGAATACGGTTTTATCTCGCACGTGTAACTCGCGTGCTTGCTCATTCTACTGCATAGTTTGTACATTTTTCTGGTGCTGGTATTATCTTCATTAACTAACTTGTTCACGGTTTGATAGCAGCTCTATCTAATGCATCGGGTCTTTCGTAGTTGGTAGCCTTTCTCTACTTTCACTGCTACCATTTGTCTAGTCAGTTTGTTCTATTGCTCGCATTATGTACATGTTCATACGTTGATAGCGATGGTAACCCAATAAAAGATGACGGGTGTAAGGATTTGTACCGCGGTTATGACAAGCCCGCCCGGCCTTCGATATCCTCCGGCGAAACCCTCGGCAGTAGGGAAAGCATCTGCTATAAATCGCAGCGTATCCTGCACATTTCCCAGCGGGGATAATCATTGCTGCAGGCATTACTTGCGCTAGCTGTGACAATTCACGCGACTTGTAACCAAAGGGTGTTGTTATATCCCGAGGGGGGGGGGGGGCGGAGAAAAAAGCGCTTCTTCGCAACAGCTGCTTGTCATTGTGCATTGCATCGTAGCGACAGACAAACGTGGAGGCAGTACGCTCGCCTGTGGCTACCTCACCTCGGCTTTCATATGCCTAGCTAATATACATAGGATTCGATCGAAAGTCTTCGGAAAACTGATGATTCGGATAATACTAATTCCGGATAATACTAATTTTTTGGATGATTGGAATCGGATGCCCGAAAATATATGGATCCAAATGGCTAAGTGGGATTAGGCAGACCCTGATGTTACTTCCTTAGGTGAGGGGTTTTGTGTGATTGTTCTACGAAGATGTGCAATCTCGGTGCAGAACAAGCCTCCTAAGTACCATAGACCTATAGTGATATTTTCTGTGTCGATATCCGTTCAAAGAAATTAATTATGAATTATGGCTAATTATGAAAGGATGCCCAGAAGTATTGTAATGTTACTAGCTATAAGAGCAACAATGAGAACTAGGAGTAACGAAAAATTGCGCCGAAACGACTTAACAACATTGAAACGTGAAAGAAGTTCGCGAAAATGGAGGAAAACTTCCACGAAACCCGAAGGTAAATAAATCTGGTCAAACTACCCGAACCTGGTCCGCCGGCCGCGTGAGTTTGCTTTGCAAGATCTGGCTAGCTAGATGGAGTCTAGAATCCTGATTACAAAAATGTAGGTTATAAGGGTAAAGGGTAAATGACGGCGTTACTCAATCCCATTTGGGGTGCGCCACGCATTCTACTTTTGCAGGATACCGTGGAGACAGCTTGAATGCGTATTTAGTCCTACAATAACTTGCGATGGCCAGCCGATGAGCAAATCAGTGGTTTATCCTTCCCAGACAAGTCTGGTACCAATTCACCGAGCCCCGGAGGGGTGGGAGGCTTGGATGGCCTGGGTGGGAAATCTAAAACAGGAACCTGGTATCGGGTGTACGCGACAGCCGGTATCTCCTCCGACTGCGCTACAACACGCGTCCTATCTGTTAGAAAGATGGTAAAATGAAGACATCGGTGGGAGACGAAGGGGATGCCACTGTCTACTGCTCTTTTACGACGCTTTAGCAGTTGTCAACTCTGGCTTTCTTCTTGAAGCACCTGCGCCATAGAATGCGGCACATTTGCTTGAGGTTTCTCAACTTTTCCCATTTTTGTAAAGCACGTTTTGGATTGTCGAACGGTTTTATTATATAAAATTCATGAAATTCAGTAAAACGAAGCAATGACGCTTCTAACAGCCATGCTGTATCAGTTGCCTCAACGAGTCCAACAATCATCACCTGGGATCGGATTCATCAACGACTTACATCAATTTAGCAGAAAGTTACAGCCGAAATCTCTGATGGCGCGGCTCAAGCGATATGATGAGCGATAAGCCGCGTTATCCTAGTTTTCCGCTGAATTCTCTGTTTAAGTTATGGAAGTCGTTGATGAATCCACCTCTGATGGACGACGAACCCTATCCAACTTTTCGGAAAACTTGCGGTGAAGAGGGAAATAGCATTTTCTTCCCATTTCATTTCTTACACTTATTTTTTCACATTATTTCTGTTTCGTAGCGTTTTATTCGCGTCTTGTATGCTTTTCGTCAACACTTATGAAATAGATATCACAAAAACTGTGAAAAAGCTGGTTGAAAAGTATAAAAAATACCATGTGTAGTAATCAAGCTCGAGAAACGGCATAAGAACTCTAAAAAAATACAAAGAGACAGCACAGAAAAGTGGAGGCACATGTAAATAAATTGGTCAAGGACCAAGAAAATGCCAACAATTCTCGAAATATGAGAACGACATCGACTGCATATTTCCACTGATTCAAGTAGATATGTAGAGACTTTCCTCGATATCACAACAATACTGCGAAAGCTCATCCAAAAATCGTCCGAAACACATTTACATGAAGAAGAAGTAAAATTTCAAAGTGTTATAAAATAAAATGTCGTTAAGATAATTAACGGAATTTTTCGTCGTTAAATTTCGTTCAGAGTTTTTAACTTCAAATTCCGGTAGATCCGGTAAATCGTTAATCGTTAAACGCACACCCCAATTCACTGACCCCGGAGGGATGGAAGGCTTGGTTAGCCTGGGCGGGAAATCCGAACCAAGAACCAGGTGCACGCGACAGTCGGCACCGCCTCCGACTGAGCCACACGCGCCCCTAAAAAATGCAGGTTACAATTGAGAAATGAATTTCCTGAACGGGTTCTGATCTGTCAACTTTCACCGTGATGACTATTGATTTGCTCTGTGGGATGAAGAAATTTAACCTCAGGGGCAGGGAAGTCAAAAACTGCGGCACGCTAGGGTTCATCTATCCAAGCACCCCATTCGCAAATTTTGAGCGAAACCAGTGGTCCTGCTGCCATCACCCTACTCCTGTTTACTAACTTACCTCATCGGCCAAAAATTCAGATACAAAAGCGAGGTTCGTACGCAGCACCAAAAGTAACCCTATACCCAAAGTTAGGGTGAAATAGGTGGTCCTGGCCTCTCAACTTCACCAACCGAGCATGACTTTCTATGCAGCCTTTGGTAGACATGAAGTATGTACAGTAAAGGCGCCGATTGTTTTATGCCCATAGGTGTTCAAACTTCTTGAAATGCCGAGGGTACAAACAAGATGTGTCGATGATCATCCGGACAGGTTTGGTATTCCTCACAAATGCTTCTTCGATCTTGTTATGGGTTGTACACCTTCATCAACGGCTGCAGACGGGAAGCGTAATATGTACACTAACATATAAAACGCAGTGCTGGACACAACGATAGATCCACTCGAAAGTTTAATTTTTTTCAAAACCTGCAAAGGCTATATGGTGAGCTATATCAACATGAACAATAAGCAATATAAGACCACTGCTGAGCTAAAAAAGGCGATTGTGGAGGCCTGGCATGCCGTTGACGGCAACCTCGTGAATAAGCTGATTTCAAGTATGACCAATCGTTTAAGTCACTGAAGGTCGAGGAGGCCCCACAGATTACTGATATTGTTGTTCCTGCTTAAATTTGTTGTTGTAAACCATGTAGAACCTTCTAATGCTTTGTGAGTCTGAAATTGTGACCCTTTAAGGAAAAGATTTGGTGAAGAAAATAAAGTTTTTGCAGCGTTTGTTTTTTTCAACTTAGAAGTTCTTCTTGCTACATCTTTGCTTTTTCTGTAATATTGTAACTGTAGTGTAATTTTGTTCGAAGAGGCTCACAATTGCTAGAAAAACAAGAAAAAACACAAAAATTTGACTGGATCAATCATTATGTCCAGCAGTGTATAGCGCCCGTTCTGGTCACTTTTTCATCGGTAGTTGTTTCGGGTATGGTTTTGACATTCTTTACGTTGAGAATAAAACCAGGATCTTCGTTTTTACCACGCCCCGTTCAATGACTGGCATCCGTTTTTTTGTGTTGGAGGCTAGTTTTTTTTTTCATCTACAGCACTCTCTTGTCTGCAAACACTTTACGAAGGCCTATGCTAGTTCATACTATATGGTTACTGAAATGTGTAAATTGGAATAGTAGAGGCCTGATAGTGCAGTCGGAGGAAGCGCCGGCCGTTGCATGCACCCAGTTGCAAGCTATTGGATTCGACTCCCTGCCCAAATACCCATTCAAATTGCTTCGTAAAATAAGAATCCGGTACTCAAGCGGGGCTAATGCTCAATAATACAAACACTTACACTGTCCTAATACGGGTTGTTCTCAATCAGCTATCAATTTTAAGTGGAAATAAAAGGTCATATCGAAGATGAGCATGTGAAGAAACACACCAGTGGGAATTGGGCCTACGTGCTGCCTGCCTTTCATGAAGTGAAAGCTCTAACATTACACCTCCTCGACAGACAGGAACGGAGTACCTAACTTCCCTAGTAAAATAGCTCAACGGCTATTCACGCAGCCAGCCGACAAAGGATATGGTGGCACTATTGTACTTTCGGGACTCCAGAGGACGAGGAGAGGTCGAAAAAATTTTTTCGCCCAAACCTCGTCCAGGGGGGTTATTTGGGGTGCTGATCACGAATCTGACATCCGTTTTTGAAATTTCGGCTGATTACGGTAGGTTACGGTAGGTACCGGTGACTAAGGCTGTCGAGGTCGCAATCACCGATGTCGCCCAAACTTCGCCTATGGGGGTTATTCGGAGTGCTGATCACGAATCTGACATCCGTTATTCGTTTCACGCTGGAGTTTGGGCGCAATCGGTGACCATTACCTTACTCACCGGTACCCACCGTAACCTACCGTACTCCAGCGTAAAACGAAAAACGGATGTCAGATTCGTGATCAGCACCCCAAATAACCCCCATAGGCGAAGTTTGGGCGAAATCGGTGATTATGACCTCGACAGCCTTAGTCACCGGTATGTACCGTAATCTACCGTACTCCAGCGTACAACGAAAAACGGATGTCAGATTCGTGATCAGCACCCCGAATAACCCCCATAGGCGAAGTTTGGGCGAAATCGGTGATTATGACATTGACAGCCTTAGTCACCGGTACCTACCGTAACCTACCGTAATCGGCCGAAATTTCAAAAACGGATGTCAGATTCGTGATCAACACCCCAAATAACCCCCCTGGACGAGGTTTGGGCGAAAAAATTTTTTCTACCTCTCCTCGTCCTCTGGAGTCCCGAAAGTACAATAGTGCCGATATGGTTAAGGTTGCCTCGTGAGAGCCGTCACCAGATGCACTTTGCAATTTTATCCTGTTTTGGTAATCAACATCCCAGAATTGACTCAGCTACTAAGGTATTCATTGAAAGTTTTGTGGGAGATTGAATTCCTTCCCGTTAAGCGAGTAAGGGATGTGATCCGTACAATATATTTTTGCATGTTATATTTTTGCCAAAGGGCGCGTGTAGCGCAGTCGGAGGAGGCGCGACTGTCGCGTGCACCCGATACCAGGTTCCTGGTTCGGATTTCCCGCCCAGGCCAACCAAGCCTTCCATCCCTCCGGGGTCGGTGAATTAGTACCGGACTTGTCTGGGAAGGATAAAGCGCTGACTTGTTCATCGGTTGGCCACCGCAAGTCATTGTATGGCCAAATACGCATTCATGTCGCCTCCACGACATCCTGTAGAAGTAGAATGCACTGGCGCATCCCCGAAGGAATTGAGTAACGCCGTCCCTTATCCTTTTACCCTTTAAATTTTTGCCAAAAATGCATAGGTAACGGAAAACCAACATGAAACTGGTTTTGAATTGTTCTATGTTCGACAGCAGGTCAGCAGTTCTAACACTGTCAATTCTAGGTCACTTTAACCAATTCATGCTTTTTAATGTGAAGAGTGGCGCGTGTAGCGCAGTCGGAGGATATAGCGGATGTCGCGCGCATCTGATACCAGGTTCTTGGTTCAGATTTCCCGCCCAGGCCACCCAAGTTTTCCATCCCTCCGGAGCACGGTGAATTGGTACTAGACTTGTCTGGGAAGGATCAACTACTGAAATTTTTCATCGGCTCGCCACCTCTAGTCATTGTATGGCCAAATACGCATTCAAAGTGACTCCACGACAGAAGTAGGATGCGCGGCGCATCCCAAAAGGGATTGAGTCACACCGTCCTTTATGCTTAATTTGATGGTTCACCACGTTAAGCAGACCATCCATGTACGCGATTCTTCAGGCCTGTGCGGGGAAGGCGGTATGAAGAACCGATTTCTACCTGCTCCCCCAACCGATTCTGAATTCGGGTCGCGCCTTAAGTCAGCCAAACACACATTCCTCCAGCGTCGGTGCATTTTTAGTAAGCTAGACTAGGAGAAGCGAAACAAACGTAAGCAATTTGTCCCATCCCGGCTAGGAGGTCGCAAACAAAGATCCTCTCGGTCAGTTCACGACGTTGCCTTCGTAAACTAGTTTGCTACTAGTTTTACTCCCGTTGTCAAAGAGTCTCGCTGAAGGGATTCTTCCCTCCCACTAGGATAGATCCGAATAGCAGCAAGGTCGTCAAGGTGTGGAAAGTAAAACTGCTGAACCAGCTTCAGTCGTTTGCCCATCTCCGAATGCTCCGGCTACGTCGGCCGCAAGTCAGGACGAGCAATCACCTAGTGATAGGGTTGTGCAGAGGATGACGAGCGGATTGAGCAGCGTTCGGGAGCCTTGTAGCACTAAGGAAGAGAAGACGGCCGAGATCAGTGTTCTCCTATTCAACTGCACTGCCGCAATCAGGACGAGCACATGATCTGGGTTGCACGGGGCAGTAAAATGAACAGAGTTAATTCTTACATAATTATTTACTACAAGTATTGGTGAATGAGGGCGCGTGTAGCGCAGTCGGAGGAGGCGCTACTGTCGCGTGCACCCGATACCAGGTTCCTGGTTCGGATTTCCCGCCCAGGCCAACCAAGCCTTCCATCCCTCCGGGGTCGGTGAGTTGGTACCAGACTTGTCTGGGAAGGATAGAGCGCTGATTTGTTCATCGGCTGGCCACCGCAAGTCATTGTATGGCCAAATACGCATTCATGTCGCCTCCACGACATCCCGTAGAAGTAGAATGCGCCGGCGCATCCCAGAAGGGATTGAGTAACGCCGTCCTTTATCCTTTTTTATCCTTTATTGGTGAATGTAGTCGTGACAAGCGAAACGAACAAGGTACATTCCTCTTCAGCAGCAAGAAATGACTGCAATCCATCGACAAACCTAGCTCCGTGAAATTTATTTACAAGAATCTGCCCAATACACAAGAAACTTGCACGGATTTAATAGCCCTACTCCACGCTCCTCTTCCCGTCAAACGGACGAAAAAAGGCGTGGGCGACACAGAAAACGAATAAGACGTGGTACCAGGAAAGGAGTATCTTGATTTATCACACGATGTCTCTATTCATGAATGATTTACGAAGACAACATCACGCTTCTCATCTCCTGTAGTACAGCTTTACGCGGATCCGTGTCTGGCAATCTCGCGAACCTGCAATCGCATCAATGATCCAATTCTGCGGTTGGTAGCTAAGGGCTCTAGACTCTTACCTTCTAGTCGCATAGTTGATGTAGAAATTTGACTTGGCAAAGTGCTGCTTTGAATTTGGTCGACTGTGGAGGGCCAGCAGAGCACGGCCAAATCCGAACACGATCACAGGATTGGTGTAGAACGCATGGAATATGTGCAGCGCAATCTTCACGCAATCTCCAAGGTTGGCATCGACCTCAGCTTTCACTGATGGATGTGTGCACTGAACGAGGCCGTCCAAGATCAGATTTAAACAAACTATCACCGCTCTCCATTAGGAAGAAGCTCGAGGAAGAAAGTTAAGTGGGCAAGGCCTCTGTCAAATGCTCTTATTTCAGCTCAAAATAAGAGAACGCAGGATGGATTGCCATGCCATGCGATTTTGTCCATTTTATCAACGTTTTCATAGCTCATCATTTCTTTTCTTTCCCACACTACTTTACTCTGACAAACGAAGGGAACGCATTGCACTGATAAATAATCAGAGTAGAGATAATTTTCAGTGATTAATTCCCTTTCACAAGATAATGTCCTCTGAAAAATTCATCTGAAAAATCTGGTGTAGCGCAAAGCGGCTAAGGGGATCACCATGCGTTTCCTACAAATTCCATCTATGGTTTCAGAGTGCAGTGTATATCATCGATAAACATTATGAACAGATCAATAACTAAAACTATACGAAAGGGGAAGAACGGCAATAAGTAAGACCGTTCATACTTAGCACGCTTTCATGTTCCCCTTTCTTTGAAGAATTTTATGAGGTGACCTCACCCTAACAGCCATTAGCGCCCTTGTTGTTTTCCTATCAGACAATGAACTTTCACGAACGAGAAATTGCTTAGTTTTCATATTGTGTGTTGCAAAAACGGTGAAAACGCAAAACACCAAAAAGTGCCTCTTCTCGTTACCTGGTAGGAAATTTATTATATTCTCACTGAAAAGGAGTCACTAGCTGATAGTCGCAATGTGGGCCTACTCCAGATCCAGCCAGCAAGTAGTGCGCGTCGACTGCTCTGCTGTGGTGGCACGGAGTTTCACCGAAAGTTTCACATAAGTGGATCCTTCCTTTAGTGAGCGCCCGATCCCTTCCTTATTTATTTATTTTTGGGGATTCAAAATTTCCCTCCAAACTTTTTTGGTCATACAAGAACCCCACATCTCATCAGCTGCATAGAAAATGTTTACTCTGTTCGACGACAGCAGCAAAATTGAAAAGTGAACTACTATGTGAAAGACGAGAGAGAGATTAGTGTGATAAAAAATTTCCTATTCAGTGTACGCTATCCGCAATCGCTTTTGTAGCGGTGCTGCCCCTCCTCACTCCCCTGGGGTAGATCCGTGGATAGCTCTTAACCCGCTGAAAACTTAACTTCGTTTTGCACACTCAGAAATCGGCACAAGTCCACAGGAAGGTTCAAGCTGAGGGTTGCTGTTGGCCCCATGAATAGAAATATCTTTTATTCCTAGTGAGGGCGGGTTCAATGCCTTTTTAGCGTACGAGAAGGTATATTGACTACCGAGAGAACCTTGTAGCATGTCTTCTTCACAGCTATCTACCGTCTACAGCCGCAACATACCCTACAAGTGTTAACTCCTACAATCGCCTTACTCACCTCAACTATCCGAAGAAAGACCTCCTGCAGAATTGAGAGAATCTCTGCGGTGGCGGGACCACGACCAGTTGTCTTCTGCTCGAAGATGTCCAGAATCGCGGCGAGGCCCTGCGCGTCCACTACCAGATAGGCACAGAAGTGCGGGGACAGCGCAGACAGTCTATCTGAAACACACCCTGCTCACGCACATTCTCTCGTAATTAGTGGGAGCTTCAACATGGACATACTCAGGATGAAAGCGCCGACTTTGGAGACGTACATTTTCGAGTCGAACAACATATCGACGGCATCATGAATCCTTAACGGACAATACATATGTCTGCTAAAGGAGCCATCAATAAACACGGATGGCTTTGGGTGCACACATACTTCGAATAGACAGGGCGTGAGCTGAGGGCAGCATTGTCAACGACATCGCTCGGCTCTTCATTAGCAATGTTCCCGCGGTATGCTTCCATGAAGTCGCGCCTTTTCTCGAGATCTTTACGGAGACGTTTTCGTTCGCGGCATCCCCTGTACCATGCCTGGAAAACACCGTTCAGCTGCCACAAATTTATTCACAACCACTCTACTGCAAACACACCTGCAGTTTCACGGCTGCTGCACACTGATCGGCCATTGAGGGAGGTCCCACCGGTGCACCCGTCGTCTCCTATAATTGCGAGATCCACCCTGCACGAAATGCGTCTACAATTAATTGGAACCTATCATGGAGGTCCCTCTCTAAATACAAGTGTTATTTAATTTGACCTATAAGGTTCCACTTCACCGATTATCGGACGTCAACGAAGCCCGGCGCTCTGGAACGTTCTTTCACATTCCCCGATCGCGTGACTGCGAGCTCCTTCCTCTCGCTTCCTCACTGTCAGGCACCAATAGAAGGTTCATCCTGTTTTCGGATGGCAACGGATTGTACTAGTGCAGAAAGATCGCGCAGTTGTCAACCCCATGTATTACCACTCTAGTCTCGCGATACTTTTGAGCCACTGCTTCGGAGATGTGATTCCCAAGATTTCTGTGGGGTGCAAATAGTCAAAATTGCGCCACGCATCCGCCTGAAACCTTGAAATTCAGACTCGATTGATTGTGCATGGACCGAATGCTTGTTGCCATTTTGAAACTCATCATCATTTTCATTACGCGCCCCACTTGGTGGCAGGGTCCGCTCTTCTGGTGTGGTGACGCAAGTTCCTCTAATCAAATGCTTGATCAGGGTCACACCAGCTATCTTTAAGTGCACGTGCAACGTATCTAGCCAACGCTGCTTCGGACGTCCCTGGGCCGCTTTCCAGGGACCTCAAGGTTCAGGCCAATCTTACGGACGGTGTCGTCGTTAGCGCGAAGGACGTGGCCGTACCATCGAAGACGAGCTTCGCGCAGCTTCTCCGCAATCGGGGCTACACCGAACCTCTGTCGTATGGTGTCGTTGCGAACGCGGTTCAAACGCGTAACTCCGGCCGTCCACCGTAGCATCTTCGTCTCCATTACACTGAGGCGGCTTTCAACTTCCTTCGGACCAATACTTAGCACCGTACGTCGCTACTGGGCGGACCACTGTTCTGTAAACCTTTGATTTGATATGCACAGGTATTGCTCTCTCGCATAGCACCCCTGTCAATGAGCGCCATTTGGACCAGGCTGCACTCACACGTGCCTTCACCTCCAACTCTAGGGTGGAACCGGACGTGACTGTTGATCCGAGATACCTGAAAGATGCAACTCGTGAGAGCTCACTACCATTGATCTTAAAAGATCCGTGCTCATTCACATCCGTCGTCAAGTACTCCGTCTTTTTGACGTTTAGCTTGAGACCGAACAATGCTAAGCGATCGCACCACGCCTGTGCCTGTCGCTCGAGTTCGGCTTTCTCCTCACATACAAGCATGACGTCGTCAGCATAGAGCAGCGTCCAAGGTGCTGCCATCTGAAGACCTCGTGGGATTGCATCGATCACGACCACGAAGAGCAGTTGGGATAACGCAGATGCCTGACGCGCCCCTATGGGAAATTCCATCGAGGTGCCCGCTGGCGCTCGCCTCGACTTCTTGGACATAAGTACAGAATCCCCATCCTCTCATTAAGCTCTTCAGGGATGTCATGTTCTCGCAACGCGTACCATATAACCTCTTGCGGAACGCGGTCGTAGGCCTTCTCTAAGTCGAGGAAAGCGAAATGCACAGGTTTCTGTTTTTCGCGGTGCTTCTCTAAAAAAGACGAATGGCATGAATGGCATCAACGGTGCCACAGCCAGAGACGAATCCACGCTGATTTCTGGGAAGCTGTACGACATTCCGGATACGTCGATCGACAATTTGCTCAAAGATTTTCATGGTGTGCGAAAGAAGGCGAATTGGACGGTAACTAGCGCAGTCCACGGGAATGCCCTTCCAAAATCGGGATGGTCGTGCTTTGTTGCCAGCTCTCGGAAACTTTCTTCTCAGCAAAAACCTGATTGAAAAACTCTGTCAGCCAGTCGGCAGCTCTTCGACTTCCACAGGTCATCGAGGCCAGTGGCTTTGCCTGACTTCACCATCCTTAATGCTGCTTCGGTTTCGCTTACTGTGATCTTCTGAACGAGACCGTATACAAGAGATGCAAAAGGAATAGCAGGATGGTCAAATTCAACATTCAAGGATTCCTCGAAGTAGTCGTGCCATCGCTTCACAACCCTCTTACGATCCATCAGAAGACGACCGTTCTCATCGTTAATGCCAAAGAACTTTTCGATGTCTTCTGCTTGGCGACAGCGAGCTTTGGCGAGTCGGTAAAGATAACGCTCACCATCGCGCGTTTCCAATTTTTCGCTTACATCAGCGTAGCACGCGGCTTCAGCAGCCGCCACTGCCTTCTTTGCCGCTTTCTTCGCTTCTCGATAATTCCACCAATTATGAACTGTTTTATCACCAAAAAACAAGTGATAGAGCCGTTTCTTTTCTCGAACCTTTTCTTTGACATCTCAGTCCACAGCCATGCCTGCTTGTCGACCCAGCGTCGTCCAGGCATCGTTGCGCCGAGTTCGAGGCGTGCAGCTCGAGTTATGGCATCGGCAGCATACTTCCAGGTTTAATTTTTAATTTCGGCAACCGAATGCGAGAAATAACTGCCGCTTTCTTCTCTCTCGGTCGCCACCACATGATTCTATCCGATCGGCATCGCCCAGCATATTTACACCTCGGCAGTGGGACAAGAGGTACACCCGCCCCCTGCTGGGGGGGGGGGGGGCGTGGTGTCAGGAGGTACACCGTCGTTCTGCGGACCGGAAACTTTTGTTTTGCGTTTTCGTAAGGCGGCCGTTAGACTCTCGGTGAAGCCTAGGGGTTAAGGGTGGGCGAGCAAGGAGGATGAGAGGAACCTGGCACGCCCCCCAGCAGGGGCGCATGTACCTCCTGACCGTCCCTCTTACACCTCGAAGGTGTGATCTTCAGCGAGCAGATCAGTGAACGGTGTTGCGTGGCAACCGTCTCATACGGCACGGTCTTCGCGTCTGTGACAAGGCTTTGATCGCAGCGCCTAACAAGGACATAGTCAATCTGCGTTTCAGCGTTCCCGATATAAAACGAGATGAGGTGGGAGTCACGCTGTCGAAATTTGGTATTCACGATATTAAGGTAATGTGAGTCTGCATACTCAAGTATACGCTCACCATCGGCGTTGCGCGACTCATAGACAAAACCACCATGACAGCTGTAGCCATCTTTCGTTGCTCCGACGTGACCATTAAGGTCACCTGCCACAACAACCATATCTTGTGACGGTACTTCCGCTGCCTTCTCATTAAGCAGGGACCAGAACTCGTCCTTGGTTTGCTCGAGACAGCCTGTCTGTCTGCGGAGCATACGCAAAAAAGAAATGGCATCGTCGCTCCTCTACGGCGACAACAACGTTCTACGCTTGCAAGCGCGTCACGAAAACGTTCGGAGACGACATACCAACATCACTGGTGGTCCTGGGACTTCCTCATAGAACGGCCTTGAAGCCGCGGCTAATGTCCCTCGACTTGCAGCAGAACCCCTCGTTTCCTACACCGCACAGAAATATACCTTTCTTTCTAGTGCTTCTACCAACTCGCACGAGCGGCCCGTGTACGTACCCACATTCAACGTTTCTACGCGGGTCTCGCCTACGTTGCGGGACTTTTGGACGAGCACAGATTCCCCCCGATGCCGTCCTCGCATCAGGGACCCTCGCACACTTTTCACACACACTTTTTTCCGAAATTAACCTGTGCTGGGCTTCTTTTGCCGTTTCCCGACACCCAGTAGCTGCTTATGCCGATTAACCTCTCCATTCAGCTTGAATGTTGTTTCATCAGTCCACAGAATCGGTCTTGGAAAATGCGACTTCTGCTCACATTTAAATTGAACAATCAATAAACCCGCATGTCACGTGCATTTCACGTGAATGTCAAGTTCCATACGTTATAAAAAGCACAGCACAGGTTAATCCAACCAAGTAGTAACAACTGTTATAAGCATTCAGCCCATGCACAATCAAACGAGTCTGAAATGCAGGGTTTAAGGTGGGTGTGGCGCAATCTTGACTATTTACACATATATCTACACATTACATAATTTTCGCATATTTTTACTTTCATATGACTCTCAAACGTCTTCAAAAGCTTCACTAGCCGCCATGTTAGAACCTTTCGACCGGATTTTTTTTAGGAGACCCTCCAATATTCGCAAGCCGTGGTTGTTTTTAAGTTTTGAACCTGTAAAGAAGCTCAAATAAATCGATACAGCCACTTGTGAAGAGATTATAACACGTATTCAAGCGAAACACAATCAATCTAGTGTAAAATGGAAAATTTCATACGAGTGCGCGGCGCATTCCATGCCTCTCGTATGTCAGAAAATCTCTATTTCCTTGAGCTTTCATACCAGCCTTTAACGTGTTTAGTCAGTACCTTTACTGCGAGCAAAGTTATCACCTTTCAAACCGTGTATACATTTTTTGAGACACCCTGTATATTAACTTTCGCAGAAGTACAAAATACAAGTTTCTGAATAAAATTATTCCCTCTAACGTTCCTCTCTGAGGAGAACTGTAACTCAACGAAAACAACGATCAAGCCAAAATTCTTGCTCGAAACGTCGATGACAACGAGTAAGAATACTGTAACCTCTTCCGTTTCGGGTTCGCCGTCATCAGTCGTCCTTGCGTTAGCGTCTTCAATCGCCTGGTCTTCTTCGGACAATTTACGCTCGCAAGCCTAGAAAGCAGAAGATACGGGCAGGAGCGATTCCTAGCTAGAGGGACAATAAGAGATCCGAGTCCCCACTACGACCCCACCTTCAGAATGTTTGAGCACATCTTCTGCAAACGCTCGTTCTCACGAATATTCTGCTGCAGCCTGAGAACCCGGTCAAAGTCCCCGTGTTGCCTCTTCGTGTTGATCTGAAGGTGGGGTTGCGAGATGTAGCTGTATGGGATCCCATGTGCATGCGTAGGACTTACATGAACAGCTGATGTCGATGGAGTGCACTCCTGAGTGTGGTCGAAAGGCTCCTCATTGGTTGCGCCTTCGGCCTGTTCAGATCGCAGTTTAGAGAAGCGGCGACGGGCAAGGAAAGATCGGACTCGGGACTGTTGAGAAGAACTTTAGAGTAACTACCGAGTCAGCGGACAAAACTAGTAGCAAGGAGAGGCCATGCATTTTTACCAAACAGGGACCGTGCTCTCTACGTGCCTCATTTAGCCGTGCCGTAACGATTGCTTTTCACTACTAAAATTCTAAGAGAGGAAAACTGCATTTAACAGGCATCTCACAGACAAACTGCGTAGTTCTAGTACATTGAGCCTAAATCCAACCACATGTCATCTTACAAGGGAATGATACTATGTCGCAGTGCACTCTGATGAGATGCATGTCACAGTATGCGGCTTCGAACTATGGTTCCCAATATGTGCTCCACATCTGGTAGAAGCATCTGGGAATCTGGGAACAAATTGTGAACCATTTTCGGTTTACCTTCTCAACCGTCCACTCACAAGCGGGAGAGCTCAAATAGGCTGCAAACATCACCGGCGGAAGAGCAGTCATGGCGCAGTGGATAGAGGAGCGGCGTGGTGAAACGGAGCGGTTTACGGTTCCACTTCCCTGTGGTGTAGCACCTGCAGCAGCACACTTCCTAAGAGCAACCACAGTCAATCAAGGCAGTCAACGTAAAATCGCAACGAATCAAGGGAATCAAGTGAACCAGCAAGGGAGTCTGATTCATAGGTACTATTGCACATTCACACCATGGCTGGAAACGTTTCTTCACCTAAACATAGCCAGAGAGGCTATTTAAGGAGCTAATTACTTATGAAAGGTCTGATTTTACAATTTCCATTGATAGACCACTCATTAACAGCCACTCACCCATGCTCATCATTACCTACCGTAACCCACCGTAATCAACTTAAATAACGTTTTTAGATTATGCTTAGGCGAAAAACCTTATCCATCTGTGGAGTCGTGCAAGTACTATAGCACCTATTAAAAGTTTCTATTCCGGCAAACTTTTTCGCTGCGATTTTACATCGAATGCTCCGATTGATTGTGGCAGCTTTTTTTTTAAAGAAGAGCAAAGAAGCTGCTATCGTCAGACCACAAATCAATCCGTCTCAATACGCCGCTCCTCTATCCACTGCGCCATCACCGCTCGCCCTCCTGTGCTATTTCCACCCTATTTGATCTAGCCCTTTTGTGATTGGAAGTCCGCAACTCCGTTCCTAGATGCGTTTAGGAGATCTAGAAACAGCGCTCGGAACTCCACCCGTGATATACATCTCATCTCATGTGCAACTCACTGCGAACTGATATTCTTCCCTTGTTAGACCAATGTTTCTTATCCGTTACAAAACTCTCCCACTGTCATCTTTCGTGACCTCCTGTGGAAAGCGCGCCCTTCCCCATATTTCCTGGCATGCTCACGCCCTCCCCTGGGCTTCGAGAGGATGAAGCCTTGGGGAGGCAATCATTACTTCCAGCCCTTGCGCGACCTAGGGGTAAGAACGTCGGTTCACCAATCACCTTACCTGCACTACGACCGCCGATTTTTCTTCAGCCTTCTTTCGTTTGGCCTGCTCTTCCGCTTCTCGTTTGGCCTTCTCTTCCGCTTGCCGTTTGGCCTTCTCCTCCGCCTCTCGTTTGGCCCTCTCTTCCGCCTCTCGTTTTGCCTTCTCTTCCGCCACCCGTTTGGCCTTTTCCTCCGCCTCTCGTTTGGCCTTTTCCTCCGCCTCTCGTTTGGCCCTCTCTTCCACCTCTCGTTTAGCCTTTTCTTCCGCCTCTCGTTTGGCCTTCTCTTGCGCCTCTCGTTTGGCCTTCTCTTCAGCCTCTCGTTTGGCCCTCTCTTCCGCTTCTCGTTTAGCATTTTCCTCCGCCTCTCGTTTGGCCTTCTCTTCCGCCTCTCGTTTGGTCTTCTCTTCAGCCTCTCGTTTGGCCTTTTCCTCCGCCTCTCGTTTAGCTTGCTCTTCCTTCTCTCGCCTGGCTTGTTCCTCTGCCTTTTCTCGCTTGGCTTTCTCCTCCTTCAATTGCTTCAGCAGCTTCTTCGCAACGACCATACGCATCCATGACTGCAATATAAATCCAATACTTCATGCAATAAACGCTAAACAATAGAGGCGGGCGTTATTTAATCCCTTGGGGATGTTCCAGGCATTGCACTTCTACGAGATATCGTGGAGAAAATATGAATGCACATTTGGCCTAATCCGAGTCAGGGAAGAATGCAGGACTGCCTTGCCCTTCGGCCCTCCTCTGAAACTCACTGGATGTGACAACTACACATTCGAAATTTTCCACGATACCCAGCAGTAGAAAAGTGCGAACCGAATACCTAGCAATGATTGAATTCTTCCAAACGTGGTTCTTTTTTCAATCTACAATTTGTAGTTAGCCAGCTCAACGGCTCAGGCAGGTACGATGCGTTGAAAAGGCTGCGATCCCCTGAACGTCGTCATGATTACTAAACGATCTGATAGTCGTAATACACTGGAAATATTAATGCAATCGTGTAGTGACATGGTCTCCCTGCCACCAGATGATTGCATTAAGATTTCCAACGCATTATTTCCAGTGTATTTCCAGTCACGATTGTTCTTCTATCAAAAGCTGCTCTGATGGAGCCCCAGAGTTGCACATATATGTTCTTTTGTCCTTGGATCTACCCCGCAGTTTACCTGGATGGAAACAGCAGCGCGCTCTCTCCTTAACTCTTCCTGCTTCTCGCGAACCATATCACTGAATCGTTTCCGCGCAAGGAATCCTCGGACGGCCGCCTGAATGTTAGTGCCTTCCATCAAAGTCTTCATATACGGTATCGTTGAATACCTGCAATTTTATAAGAGTGGCAGTTGCAAGTACGATCCGTGCGGCGTGCTCTTCTCTTTGTTCCTCCGACCTCTGCTTTCTTTCTTCAATCTTGGCGCGTATCTTACTGAAAAAGTACTTCAGCTGCCTTCATCTGCAAAACGATTACAAGAGTCGCCTAAAAATTGCGGTAATTACGCAAGCTATGTGTACCATTCCTATGGAAAATTGCTGACGAGATGTTAATCAAAAACGGATACGGAATCTTAACAGATTGGAAATGCCACAGAACGGAAACTTAGTTCTCCACGAACAACTTGAGGACCGGCGAGAATGCAGAAGTTAGCCATTCACATGAGTAGAGGTGGGGGTGGGGGTTCTAGTGCTTACCGGAAGTCACGCTCCAAGATAGGTTCCGAGTATTGCATTTTCGTACGAAATTTGGGAGGACTGCGAGCACAGAAGAACTTATAATTGGTGAGTTATAGACTGAGTCTACTAGCTGTTGTGCGTACCTCAGCGCATTCCTTAGCTCATCCCTTTTGTCAGCACTAGTGTTCGGCTTGTCAGTCGAGGGGGATTCTGCTGCCACTGTTTCGACAGTGTACGTTGCCGCCATAACGGTCGACGCATCTCTCTGACTCGTCGATGCTGCTGCGGCGGTGGCCAACATCTTCTAAAAAAAGCTGGGCTTCGAACAAAGCTAAACGAGAAGGAACATGATAGGTTTAGTCACCTTCAGCGCCTTGAAAAATCTGTAGGACCTGTAGGCCCTCTGGATGCGAACAGCAGCATTGTACAGTTCATGGATGTAAAACAGTCGGGAGATAAAGAGGACCGAGAATAGCCCAATGGAGTTGTGCAAGCCGAACGGCACATCGAGGTCAGAAGCGGCCTGAAATTCCATCATAATGGAAATAATCACCATAATTGAATGAAACGAAGACTGCCGAAAACGCTGCTGCTCAAGTTCGTGGGCGAGTCCGCACTGAACGTTTGGTTACTGCTATATTGCTCCAGCAGACAACTTCGTCGCACGTTCAAACCTCGCAGACCTGCTCTCACCGTACCTCACTATTTCACGTCATTCGCAACACACGTATGCGACCCATCCAAGATCAGCTGCGCAAATAAAAACAAGAAACAACGTGACGTTGAAAACCTACCGCATTGGCGACATTGAGGAACAGCGTGTCACCCGGGTACAGACGGATATCCGGCGCGTTAACATTGTATATGCGCCATGCGCCGGCCAGGACACGCCCATCACGGAGGTCGTTGAGTGTGTCAACCTGAAATTTCGAAAATAGGAGGAAATCTAGAACATGGGGTCTGCAGCATCCATAGCCTCGCTGTTGTTACTGGAGCAGTCGCAAAAAGGCGCGATGGTGGGGGCTCCGTATTGGATGACGGGGAAAGAATGCGAAATATTCTCTCCTGGGGAAGGAGGAAGGGCGGGTTGGGTGACGACAGTCGACAACGGGGAAATAATCGAAGATAAAGTACAACGGTTAGCCGCTAAACTGGCGCAGAAATGACAGTATTTTGCAGTTTCGTATCAAGAGCACGTCACCCATATTGTGTTAGTGCAGCTTTCTAGCGGTCTTCCATAGACTACATAAATCCAAGTGAATTCATTAAGTTATGATGACAGAAAAATCCATGTTATAGCAGCTCTAAAAGAAAAATGAGGTCACGTGGAGCGCAGTCAAAGAAGGTTCCGGCTGTAGCCTGCACCTAATACCATGTTTATCGGCTGGCCACCGCATGTCATCGTATAGACAAAATACATATTCAAATCGGCTCTATGACGTTCTGTAGAGGTATAATAGAATGCGCGGCGCTTCTCAAAACGGACCGAGCAACGCTCTCCTTTATCCTTTGTGACAGCTACTCCTCTGCTCGTCGATTGAGCTATTGCGTTTATTTGCTTCCGCAGTAGGCTAGTGTATTTTTTCAGACGTTTACATTCACAAATGGAATGTCATCACTTTACTGTGACAGCTCTTTAGGCTTCGTTTATACTCCGACTCACCACTTGCATGCCATCACGTCAGAAATATAAAACAGGCTTAGTCGGGTCCACAGTCTGTGACGACGGCGTTCTGGTAGACTTTAAAAGCTACCCATGTTCAACAATGAACAACGCCCGCCCAGTTTTTGCATTTTTTTCAGAAAATATTCGCTACCGTTGCGGACTATGACCGCGCTCCTTTTCGGCAAACGAGGCAAATTACTATCTACATTGACCGCCTCAAGCAATGATGAACAGAAAGAAAATTGAGGTCAACGATCACATCTACTTCAGGTAATCTTTCCCCCAGAAGCGGCACAGCGTCGTCTATTTCTCAAAGCCATCTCACCTGAATCCCCAGCTGGCTGCCGATTTGTCGGCAGACATGGAGAACGATTTGCTCTCCTGTGGCTTCAGCTGGGACAGGTCCTATACCAGCTTGCTTACTGGCAAGAGCCAAAGATGCACGCCTTAGGTTGCGCTCATCATCAGCACTCTGTAAGTAATAGTTAATCAGCAGCTATGAACGGACCTGAAAAACTGTTGAATAACCACCCACCACATACACCCCCACGAGTCTCCAGAGCACCTGAAGGATGTCGTCTTTGTTGCCAGCAACGATCGACTCCGCTTTTATGGCTAAATAACTTCTTCAGAAAAGATTTAGGGACCGTGGAGCTATTACATGCAAACGAGTGCCCTCAATCATGGCTCTTTCCTTATGAAAATAATCCCGACACAGAACTTCTTTCCTGCACTGTGACTAGCTGTCGTAAAAACACTGAAGCGTAATTTTAAAGACCTTTGATGTCCACTCCTCTTTCCACAGCCACCTGCAGGCAAACTTTCACGTTTCCAATCTTCCTCAGTCGGTCGCCGCAAGGATTGCGCAAGCGAGAAATAATGTATCCAGGATCGGATTCAGTCACGAGCTCAACCAACTTTCTGAAAGACATAACGATAAGGGCATGAGGGGAAAAGAGTAAACGATAATTATTGGCGTTAGTCATTCCCCTCGTTGGACACGCCACGCATCTTGCCTCTATCGTGAGGGTAATATGAATGCATACTTTGCCTATACAATGACTTGCGGTGGCCAACCGATGAGAAGTCAGTGTTCTGCCTAACCCAGAACAGTGTAGTATCAATTCGGTGACTCGGACTAATGGAAGGCCGGTTCGCCAGGGCACCCATAGGCCTCGAAATAGTGCACACCACGGCCGACGCGTCCCTCTCCTGTGCTAAAACACGCCCTTCTAAAAGACGTAGCAGAACGAAATCTGCTCCAACTTATTCAGCATTGTCATGAATATCGACATATTCATGATGACTCATCAAGCAGCCCGGTGCGCCTGCAACATAAGGCGTGCCCGTAGGGCATGCCGATCCTCACAGAGCCGCCAATTAGCACTCGTCTCCGCCCAATCTGGCCCGTATAAAAGGCCTCCTGTATAAAAGGACGCCGCCGGCAGCTTCAGGCAGTTCCGTTCGGTCTCCTGCCTGCAGTTCACTTCTCTCTTGCCTTCCTTCTTCCGGCTCCGGCTTCTTCTCTTTCACGGCACTTCCCTCCAACTCACTACAGCCCCATAGCCTCAAGCCCGACAGCCTCCCTGCACAATAATCGACTACCATCTCTCCATACATCTCCGAAGCTTCCCTTCATTCCCTCTAGCCTCAATATCCACTGAACCACCTATTTATACTGAAGCATTGTTAGTAGACAATAAAACTATATAAAACGCTCTTTTCACACAGAAGAAATACGACACATTAGCCAATCTTAAAGATCCTATACTGATCGTCTGTCCATGGTACAACGAAGTCTAGACATGGTGCATCGGACCGACCCGAATCGAACTCAGGCAACCAAGACATCCCCTCACAATTCGAATTCGAGCACAGGCACACATGACATAATAGCGTTTCTCAAGCTGAACTCCATCCCCAGACATACATACGAACGACATGAACCGAACTAAGGCAGCAATCAAACTTCTTCCTACAAGCGACTTGAACAACTCAATTTTTACAACATTCGAAATCCGATTCCCCCTTCAGAAACCCATACTCTCATGGAAATGCTTCAGTCGTACTGATCAATGGGCCCAAGTTAGTGCGCCTCGAAGTAACCCAAGAGCGAGTAATTACAAATTCATACCGTTACCCTCATCCATTCATACTCATGCCGAAAATCTAACGGACCGACACGGAACTCCTTGAGACGAGAAGACGAGCTCACTTCGACTCTCAAGTCAACAAAACCCATGCTTTGTTTAAGACATTACCACTCTTACCATACATTTCATCACATTTTCATAAAGCAGCATGTCAGTACAGAATTACTCGATCGAGACCGTGATAGTCTGCCTCGCTGCCTTGCTGCAGCCCTGCAAACTACCTATTATGCGGTACGATCAGAGACCGCCAAACAATTCGAAAAAGGAATCGCATGCGAAATTACAGAACAAATTTCAAGAATCAGAACCCCGGAAAACCCCCGAACTCAAAGGAACTTGCAAGTCATTAAAAAGGGACCACTTGGGATGGTCTAGGGAAGGCAACCTGAAATAATTGCCTAGAGCTAACTCCTTGAAATAAAGAGTTTAGGGATAGCCACCTGAAATAAAGGCTCTCAACATCATCCAAATCATACGAAATAGAAGGATGTCGACACGTCAATTAAGCACTCCTGCAGGATTCAAGAAAATTCGAAAACGAAGCATTTCATTGAAGAAAAAAAATCGAAAGCAAAGCGAAGCATTTCATTGAACTGAAATTCGAAAGCTAAACGAGGCATCACATAGAACAGAAAATCAAAAGCAAAACAAAGTATTCCATGGAACAGAAAATTTCGATCGCTTCGCCTCCGACCTTCTCTGCGCTGAACCATCATAATCTCAGTAACACTAAGGCCATTCATCAGGAAGATTATTTCCGAAGAGAAACATCAAAAGGAGCTCCTCTTAACCCAAACTCCTTACCCTTTTCCATAACCACTCGAGATCGCGATCAAACGACCACACTCAATTTCCATCCACTTGATTCAATATCAACACATCCATCCTCCCGTCAGTACACTGTCATGACCAGATACACCAAACTTCGGTCTTTCATGAAAGTTCTATCCGCAAACCGTGTCTCCAAAATAAGGAAAACGATACACCCCAAAAGTAGAATCACAAATCGTACTTGCAAATATTACAGTACTCATCGATGAATCACAGGCCTACGGCCCATGACACGCCCACCCGAGACACACCCCCTACCCGCGCTATAAAAGCCAAAGCTCGCCAGTCAAAACCATTCGCTCCGTCCTGCTATGTCTAAAGCTTCTTCTACCTTCTCTCTCAAGTCCGTCAAACAACAACTCACACGACACATCAACGAATTACTCGATCTCATCCAAGATGCCGAAGCATACAAAGAGCCATGGCAATACCCTACCGACTCGAACGAACTTCTCCGATACATCCTGCTCAACAAATCCAAAGTTAGACACATCATCGATGCTCTCTTACACAAAGAGCAAGCCATTCAAATAGCGTACGCGAACATCTCCAATTCCATTGAAAACATTAGCAAAGAAAACCCTCAACAAAGAGCAGAAATCGAAGCCAATTTCGACAGCTACTGGACAGAACGCAAAGGCGATCATATTCTCGATACCAGTTCCAACATACGGCACAAACTCGAACAGCGAATCCTTGAGCTAAGCTGTCAAGAAAATGTCACAACCAACATCGACACCATAGCTCGCAATGTCGGACTACGAGCCGTCTGACAGTGAGAGTGACTACAGCGACGGACCGGCGCAGATCCCCATAGACTTCTACCACCCACGCGCACACGTCAAGCCGGAAGACGTCAACCGTCAGCACGACATCAACCGTCAGCAGGACATCCTGCACAATAACCGACCACCATCTCTCCATACATCTCCGAAGCTTCCCTTCATTCCCTCTAGCCTCAATATCCACTGAACCACCTATTTATACTGAAGCATTGTTAGTAGACAATAAAACTATATAAAACGCTCTTTTCACACAGAAGAAATACGACACATTAGCCAATCTTAAAGATCCTATACTGATCGTCTGTCCATGGTACAACGAAGCTAGACCCAAACGTCTAGACAAGCACTTCAAAATCCGAAACGCTTAGATCAACGTCTTGTCGCTTGAGAAAAGGATGAGGCTTACCAGGAGACTATATCAACTGCAGGTCGGAACGGCCCAAGTGTTGTATATGGACAGAATTGCCTCTCATTGGGAAATTTTGGGATACAAATAACTCCACTCCAATACAACTCTTAAAGTTAGGGACGACGGAAGTTAGGCTGTTGGCGGCATTAAATTTCTGCCTACGCGCGAGGGGCGGGTTCAAGTTGGCTGGAAACAGCGATAACGAGCGAGCGACGGTGGCGCAGTGGGTAGAGTGGCGACGTAATCCCCGTGGTCGTTGTTTCCAGCCAACTTGAGCCCGTCCTCCGTCTGCAGGCAGAGAGGTAACGCCGCACAGAGTTGTATTGGGGTCGAGATATTTGCATTCTATTGTTTCCGAGCGAGAGGCGATTCTGCCCATCTACAACACTTGGGTCGTTCCGACCTACCGTTGCGATAGTTTCCTGTTTGGTCAGCAGCACCCTTCCGGAAGCATTAGTTCTCTACTTCCCACTCAGTAATTAGGCACTTCTTGCAACTTCAGGACAAGCAAGCGAATTTGCATAGTTCTGCAATTTTTGCCACTAACACCTTCGCCTCATATGACGGTGACGGCCATCTGAAACCAGCATAAAGGTGCTCACCCCAATATCACGCCGTCAGTTAGGTCTGCGAACGTTCTCACAGTGTAGTTGGTGTCGTCAGCGAACCCCTGAAATCAATGAGTCAGAAAGCATAACAAGGCAAGAATCAAGAGAAGCGACTGATTGCTTCTATAAGCCGCTTCTTCTACCGAATTCCATATGCAGACCGACAGAATAGTTTCGCATTCATTTGACGACAGCCGGGTTTTCACCTGTGGCAAGTCGATGCCGATGGGTTTATAAAGTCACCCTGAATTCTTTTAGCGGAGGCGAGTATGTAGTATACATGTGCAATTCAGAGTAGCAAGGTTGGTGTAAACTCGTACTCGCACAGAGTAGAACGTGTGGAAAGAGTCGTCAAGCAGCGCGAGCTCCTTACGCATCTCAAGCGGTTTCAAGCTAAACTCGATGCCTATTTCCACTAAGACACTCAGCATTACGAGGCATTTCACTTGATACAGCAATTGCTGGGAGGTGTAAACCACTAAAATCGGCTATAGCACAGTCACAGGATGCGCCGCCGCCACGTACGTACACTAGTTCTCCATTGGTTGATCACCGCTAGTCATTGTACAGGCCAAACACGCATTCCACTCGCCCCAGGATATCCCGTAGAAGAATACGAGGCGCATCCCAATTAGAGAACGCGGTCCTCTTTTATGTATCCTTGTGTTACCTACGAAACAACTTGTGAAAGTTAGTCGATAGACGAATCAATGTTTTATCGCTCCGAAGCAAGCCTTTGAGAAATTCGCCGGCCCCGAGAGAAGAAGACTTAGGTAGCGCGGGCGAAACCGAAACCATTGCTCGATTCAGGCTGCAATACCACTCGCCCTACCAGACCACACTACGTGCGCCTCCAGGAAGGATGAAGTTTTGATGTATTCATCTGTACGCCACTACAAATAATTTCGTGGGCTGAATATGTATCAAAGTGTCTCAATGAAATCGTGTAGGGGATGGATATAGGATGACGAGTTAGTGATCTATGAGATCTATTCTAGCGCTGAGGAGACACATCACTAAGCCCCTTTGACGAGGGAAAATTGAAAGCATTACAGAGACTACTCATAGAGCTATCCTGCGAGGGGACCTTTTTATGTACTTCCCTTCCGTGCCATCGAGATCGTATCCAACAGTTGTGTGAAGCCGGCGTATAGAAAACATAACGCGAAACCTATGCAAACGACACACCTGCTTGAATGACGGTTTAAATCCCATTTTCGCGAACGCCTTGTTTAACGACAACCCACTTCCAGAGAGCACCTCCCTGCTCAGTTCCGCGAACACATCGTCCATGCACTAAACAACAGGATAAGGGCCAGGGGCGACGCGTTTCCCATACATCAGAAACGCACCTTGAAAGAAGAGGTTCTTGCAAACATTCGCGGATTGTGCTTGACTAATGAGACAGATTTTGCCGTCTCGACGAAGTAGCAAAACAGCGCCGTGTGGTAGAGAAAATGAGAATGCAGAGCATCCCTGCCGGCATCTGTCACAATTAGCCTAGAACAGGGTTACGGAAGTTGCAGGCAGTTGAAGGAGATGCACAGTATAGGTATGATGGAAGACGTATCGAAATCGAGAACCCACTTCCCGGATCCGAACGCGTACTTCTTGCTCTTCATAATCTTCGGATCTATAAACAGCCGGTGGGCAATGAAACGGCTGATGACATGAACAAAACTTTCTCCGTCAGCGACGTCAATAGTTGTGTTGAATACTGAACAGCAAGGACTAGAATACAAAGAGACAATTTTGGCTTCGTTCAGTTAGTACCTGTCTCCAATCCGAGGTGCAGCCACGCTGGATGGAAGGACAAGAAAAGGCGAAGGAGCGTGGTTTGCAGTGCTGAAGAGGGCACACTGTGTTAAAACGGGCTTCAATCAGAAATTTCACCCAATAAGGCTGTGCATTTTTTGTTTCTCATGGGATAAGTAAATGATGTTAAATACAGTTTGGTATGCTCCCATAAAACTTCACTCTATGCTCTCTTTATAACAGGCTTCAGCACTTCTATACAAGAGTGACTCCAAACTATGTCAATAAATTTTTATCCTGTTCCCCGCTTTAAACTCTGACTATTGCGCTTAAAGAGCCCTACATAGTCGACGCATATGGTGCTGTCAAGAGAAGGTGTCGGTTCTCGGATGCACCCGAAACATTTTACGTTCGGCTCGCTCCCAGGTTAATTCAATTTTCTGGAGCCAGATGGCATCAGACACCTCTACGAAGGATAAACACTGAATTCGTCAATGGCTCGGCTGTTCAAGTCACTGTATAGACCTATGCGTGAGGGACGATCTGTCTGAAAGCGGCGTTGGCAAGGACTGCGGAGCCAATTAACATCGACTCGCGTCGTGACACCCGCTCGCTCCGCATTGAGCCAGACAGCCCTCGCCGCTGAGCCAATGGTGATCTGGCCGAATACGGGAGTCCGCAGATAGACTAGATTAGTGTGATTACAGTCGATGGAGTGCTAGAAGGATCAGAGGGCTTGTAGAAACGGTCCAGAAACTCGAATTGATGTGAACCCTACCATATCCGACATTAGAATTTCGAGTTCTATCGAATGAGACAGGAAAGGATCCTGCCTTCACAATCCTTAATGCGATTTTTTCAGGCGTTGTTTATTTTTCGTTAAATTTTATTTTCATATATCAGGATTAAATGCGAGGCATGCTTCCAGGCTAGAATTGCATCAGGATTCCAATTAGATAAATGAGAGATATTTTAACAGTAGGTTAAAGCGTTAGTTTCAACATGATACCTCTTTAGCATTTCGTAACTGATTTTTCTGTGGAACTTTATAATGCACACATCATATAACGGAGACTGGATAGGCGGCTCATCAAATCTAATGTTCACTGAGACGAAATTTCTTCACACAATACTTCAAATTGCTCGTCCAGTCGATTGTGGCTTCTAGAGGTATTTTGACTTCGTCTCTTACAGGCAATGTACCTGCATGGCCAATGTCACGTCCAAAATTTAACGAGTTAGGAGACACTCATAAAAGGCTTTGAGAAATCTGGAGTACTTAGGTGTTCTTAGGAGGTCTACCGACTATCAAATCGAACTCGGCAATTTCAAAGTGTGAACATGCTCTACGCACTGAATGATCATAATGAAGTTGTCTTGTCTATCTATTTATACGCAATTTTTCAGTCTGGAAGCAGGCCTCGCAATTAAATCTGATTTAAATAAAAGCTGATATTTAAGGAAAATAAACAACGCCTGAAAAGTCGCCTTAAAGGTCATTTAGGCAGGATGATTTCTGGCTCATTCAATAGAGACCGAAATTCTATTACAGGAGATGATAGGGTTCACATCAATCCTAACTTCTGGACTGCCACTGCAAGCCGTCTGAATCTCCTAGCTCTCTATTGATTGCAATCACACCAAATCTGGTCGATCTGCGGGCTCCCTTGGTCGGCCAGGTTACCATCGGCTCTGTGGCGAGGGCTGTCTGGCTCAGTGCGAAGCGGCGGGTGTCACGGCGCGAGTCGACGCTAATTGGCTCCGCAGGTACTGTTCCGCGTCTTTGCCTGCGCCGCTTTCAGGCAGATCGTCCCTCTCCCATGGACGGGCTATCCCATAGAACTAGAGAACGTTGCTCATCGAGAGGCTGGCTCTCTCTCTCTCAATCGTCAACGTTAGAGGGCGTACTGTTGTGACAGCGACTTTCCTGGTCTCTTTCATATTATAGCTTCACATTCGAGTGGAATCCTAGGGCTGGGATGGACCACGGTCAGGACAGCGCAACATGCTATCCTTAAATGAGATTTTCATCGAAGAAATTCACAGCTAGAAGAGAGTGAGACCAAACCCATAGCACCTACTCCGCTCCATTGTTACGAAGGATGAACATTGTACAACAACAATAAGTAAGTAAACCGTCATTTTTTGTTAGTCCTCTTTACACCCTCTCAAGATCAGACAATCATCTAGCATACCTTATAGTTTCATCGCGCGTTTATTACACATTGATGGAGCAGCTAGCCACCTTCCCATGTCATACAACGGGCTAGGAGGCCTGCAGATAACATTTCCATTGGCAAACCATATGTTGCCCAGAATTTTGCGTACAAATAACCCGATCATTGAAGAACTTTCAAGTCGATGTACATCCGATAATGGAGATTTTCATGTAATCGTTCAAGGTGAAAGATATAGAGCTCCAAGAAATCGCTCAAAAAAAACTTTCACACGGAAGCTATTTGAGATGTTTTTGAACAGATTATAACTCCGTGCCAAATGGCTCCGCACGGTCCTAAAGCTCTTCAGAGCATACGTAAGACTGTAGATTTCATTTTGACGTACGTAAGACTGTAGATTTCATTTTGACGTCTAAGATCCTGACAAAATCTCATTTGCAATAGTTTCTTTGGTACCCCATTAACGATGACTAGGACAGAAAGGCTCGGACTTTACATTCCCGTCGCCAAGATGAGGCCCAATTTCTCTACGCATAGAAATCTCTGCGATTTCAACAAATTACTAAATGATGATGTGGATATTCTGGGGATGTCTGTTCAGGCCTTCAAAAATCTTACTTATCGCCTAATGCAACAACGAATTGAATTTGATGTGTGGAATGCCGCTTAAATATGCTAATCGGTGTATCTCAGGCTTATCATTTGTCCCACGTATTTTCTCTTCATTTTTTTTATATTTCCATGTGTGCTTGTGGTACACAATAAAAAAAAGTGCGGATAACAGAGCAGGAAAAATGCTGCTCAAGTATTTTGATTTTATAGCGAAAAGACCTTCACATAAAATAACTAACATAAAATATAGGTACGTCCCAAAGTCACAGCATACCATAGCCTTTGCTGATAACACATTGTCGAGAAATTGGCTCATAACCAAGCAGACGGACACTTACTTAGGTCCGAATAAACGAAGCAGTCTGAGCGAACGGAGAACACTCGATTGTTTACCGCCGTGCGAATGAGTTCCGGAATATTTGTTGACTTCAACAGACGAGAGGCCCTAAAGAAAAAGTTTTATGTGAAATTCAGAGAGATATATAACGTGTAAGGACACTTAAGCCCTCCACTCGTTAGCCGTTAGTATGATCATAAAGAAGAAATAATGAAACATCTCTCCAGAAGCCTTGACAGTTTCCCATGATTAAGGTATAATTTATATATGCTGCCGCATGCTGCTACACTAGCACAAAAACCTTACAGCTTATCGACTTATTAATGCTAAAAACTACCAGATGACCAGGGACATAACTCCAAAACATACTTTTCACGAGTGCTGTCTCTTTTCTGCCTCCTCAGAAAATCGGAGTACTTGAACGGCTTGTCATTGATGGGTGTACCGGCTTTCCCTGCCTTCGACTTGGTCAGAAGATCTTGCAGAACCTTATTTGCTTCTGAAAACCATATCAATTATTAGAATATTTGACCGCGATTCAACTACATATATAAGTTGCTGAATCTTGGCATGTCGTTGAAAGTGGATCAGAATGTCACGAAGCTGCTGTTGGGGTGGTGGACATATAGTCCTATTTACCCACATCTGTCTCCATCCGAGAGTGCCCTACCAGCCTTTCGGACAATTTGCGAGGGTCATCCAGGTTGTACTAATTGCCCTCTTCGTCTCATTCTCTCAGCGGCTTTCAAAACTGCTGTAACTTGAAATGGTTCTTGGAAGAACAATGCTCCTAGTTCTTCATCTCTTTTCAAGAAAGAAGAAGGCGGCTACCCCTAATCGTAAACCGGATAGATTGCCAGATCTACCCAAGTTAGGGGAGTCCTGTTAGAAAAGCGAGGCAAACACAGCGATCTATCCTATCCAAGAAGTTACAAAGAACGGTCCTTTTGTAGGACCGTTCGGTGGGTCGTTTTCTGTGAAATAATTCACATTCAATTTTGTCGCCGTTCCCAACCAATCAGTGTGAGGTGTCCACCCGCACTAGAACGGATCTCGTGCCTCAACGTCTTTATCTGCATATCATAAGTCACAAATTGCGCCATGCCACCACAGTACCGCTACCAAAGACTTGGCCTTTCACCCTACACGAACATTTAAGGCCTCATATGTTGCTTTCTAAAATGCTGTCCAACCAACGCACCTTGTTTAGAGCTTCCCACATCAAACTCGTCGTCCTCGAATTGGGAGCGAAGGATCATGTTGCACCAAACAGACATGGCATCCATTTGACGATCAGCTCGTTCATCTCTACTCATGAAGTAATCTTCGTCACTGGCAAGCACCATCTGAATCAAATGTGTTGATCACTTGTTAGACTTCAAGCGGGCACCAATTTATGTGTTTTCCTACCAAAAACGACTTCAACTCATTACACCGTTTGCTTCGATGCGATCTTAGTTTGCGAGAACCACTTCATTATGTATCATTCACTACGCTCCATTTAAAGTTCCCCTGTAAACACCACACCTCGGGTCGTCTACTGGCCTTTCAGCGAGACCCAAATTAAGGAATGATGTCACAAAGTCAGTGTGGAGAGAACCCTTTATCTTTTCTACAACTAGCCACTTCACCCCAGTCGCAGCGGGCCTAGCTATCGTTTCAAAGTTATATTGTATAGGAAGCCTCGTCCAAATTTTCCTACTGGGGTTGTTGAATGAATGTGTACCACATCTGTCTATGAAGGATAAAGGGATACATGTCCATCGGCACCACAAACACCCATTCAAATTGGCTCCAAGACATCTCGTAGAACAATAGTGCGTAACGCATCCCAAACGAGATTGACTAACTCGTTCTTAGCGCAAATAGGCTCGGAAGGAGGTGGTCGCTTTGCACCCAGTAGTTATTCGCCTTGGTAAGAAAGCACATTTACGTCCCATTACATCAGAAATGACCTAATATCACTGCTCCTAGCTCGTGGTAACTGTGAGAAAAGTGGCACCTTCTAGGGCCATGTGTTGGGCACGTCGATGGCAGAAATGTTTCAATCGAAATAGCACTCTCCAGGTCAGCTCTAGCAATGATTAACCTACGGTAAGTGCAATCCTAGTGCGAAGAGACTACCACCATTATGCCTACTACTTCTATCTCCTACGCCTCATCGTCACCCTTTGAAATTCACAGAGCGCCCTTGCACGGTGCAATAATCACTAGGACCTGAACAAGGATCATGGTTGAGGTAGTGGAGCAGGACGTCACAAGGACGCCAAACAAGGACCGCACTCGCCGACGTTTTTGGATGAAATTACCCAGGTGACAAGCTTAAATATCAGTCCACTGGTCTAATTCTAATTTAGTAGTTTTTGAGCTTCGCTCCACACCATGAAAAAGCTAGCCCATTTAACTACCTGAACTAGCATTGTGGCAGCTCATCACTGAAAATTTTAGCGCACAATGGCTCGGGTGGGATGCAAATATTTATGTCACCTGTATGCACTGTACATTTATCCTGAACGAAACTGGACCACATCTAATTCCAGCAAATATCCCTCCTCTCCTTTTAGTACTGGAATTGTCGTGATTGCTAGAATTAATGCACGCTATTTTCGGTGCAATACCAAAGAGGGGGCCACCTTATAACGGGACGTGCGTTCTACCCCTTGTTCTCTTGGCGTATCCACCCCCAACCCCCTGGGCTTCCTCGAGTAGTGACTGTCTCACGTTTTACATTGTGTTGGATGTGCTTCCATTTCAACTATTATTTAAAATTGTGCATAGGGTGGATCCCCTTATTGGAATTGCACCCTACTTTGTCCTATCCACAAACTTCCACGTTACATCTTTCCGATCAAGCCTAGTCGGATGAAGGCAAACTTTCAAGGCAGTTTCTTTCTCCTCCCGTGCCACAGCTTCTTCAAAATTCGCACAATGATCTACCCGGCCACAATCTCACCCTTCTGACGGTAAACTGAGCTGTGATACTTGCTTTAGAATATTCTCAACCATACATTCGCTGCCTATCATCCGATGAACAAACTCTTACCTCCTTGATTGCGCTGCTGATTGTCATTGCCGGTTGGAAGGGAGACTTCGGAACGGATGCGTCGCTATCGCTCGACTTCAGCATCGCGGCTGGAACTCCCATGACTGGAGGGGGACAATGCAACGGAGTAGAACAAACTGAACCAGAACCAGCATGTTCGGAAAATGATACTGCATTGTTTATCCAACAAATGATTGTGATAAGATCTTATCCGTCTTCTCTGAACTGGATAAACAAGAGAGTATGCATTATTACTGCGCGCATGGTGGGGATACATGATACCCTATTATAATTCCGTTTCTGTGAGGAGCCAGTTCCAAAAACTTCCAATCCCTATTTTTCGTTCAAAATCGAGGATCTTTGCAATGAACGTAGAGTAAACCACACAAGCGTAGACGCAAGCTTCTCGTAATATTTGCCACAATGTAGCCCACGAATGCGCTACTGGTGGACCACCACCTCGCCGACGGATACTCGTCCAAACCCACCACCGCTGGACTGCATCTGGCTGGCTGGCTTCTGCATAGCGCAGAAACCTTCTCTACTGTTTTGCCCTCCTTGGTGGTAGTGTGGATTTTCTTGTGCACTGGCGGCAATTCATCGATAATAGCGAATGGCAAACCTTTGGCAGCTTTGAATTTAGGTGATTTGTACCTCCTAATAGCAACGATTAACGAGTTATTCAGAGAACATCGCACACCAGAAGTACCCATCGGATACTTCTCGCAAGGATGTCACAAAAGTAGTCACATTTTCTTCGGAAGTTTTGCGATCAAGTCCGACCAACGTGCTCATGCCGTCGTGGCATTTTGAGTTCCGCGGCTATACCGTTACTTGCGGCTTATGGTCCATCGTGTGGCCGACCCACCTAATCTTCAACCTCACCAAAGCGACAGCGTCTCTGATCCTCGAGCGTCTACAAAGCTCTGAGCTCTCAATATGTGTTCCTACTTTGATGAATCGGGCTAATCAGGGCGTCGTCCTCTCATTCCACGACGATGACCGCGTGTTGGTTGTGATCTCATATGGCCCTTTTCCGAGACCTACGTTGGCGTAGGAATGAGCAGAAACTAGGTTTTCTCACCTTCTTCGCAGCTTTTTCGACGATCGTGAAAACTCCCCGAGCCCATCGTTACCTCCTGCCCGGCCCCAGCACAAGGTCGTTGACCAACTTGACTTCCCGACTTAGGTAGCGTAGATAAGCTATTCGTAGATGAACGTGAATAGGGCATCAACAACTGTTCTCATGAACATCATTTTTGCAGGCTTCATCTGCAGTCTAACATTCCCACGCACACGATCGAAGTCGGACAGCATTCGCTCCGCCATATCTCATAGTTACTCGACCACTAAGAAAGTTGTAGCGTGTTGTTACAGACATGCGGCTAGCGATATTGTGAAGAGAGACGGTAGTGCTAAGTTTAGAAAAAATAATCAACTTTGTCATACCAAAGTTTCTGGAGCCTTTCAACGGAGTTTTCACAGAGAAGGTTGCATCAGACGCACGCACAAGAGAAATGTCGGAAAACTTCGGTTCCGGAACAGAATAAGGCAACTAAATTGGACATACACGGACAGCATTGGTAACAACCAGCTTCAGAAAATACCTGACTGCTCGAAAGCCTTATGCTCTCCCTGGAGCTCGACTCTAAAAGAGAGCGCTCATAAGCAGCGAGGTCGATTTTTGGAGGGAGGGCCGAACTAGCAGACCTTCTGGCTTAAAGCGGATAACATATACGAATTACAGAGTGAGGAACACATAAGGAAGAAAAGGTATACCTTTATTACTTTCCCTCTGTTGTTGCATCGCTTGCAGCCTTTTCAATTTCGCTTCGCGTTTATCCGCAGTGGCATTCGTTCCTGGGGAAATCGTGAGCTGAAATACTGCTCATTAGCTATGTTTCGAAGCGCAAGCCCTGGTTTATAGTTGCGCCACTGCGCGGCGCGGCACCATAGTCGGAACAGATATCGATCAGACGCCGCGAAGAGTCGATATCGTGGTGCCACTCCGCGTCGCGTCATAAGTATAAACTAGGGCTAAATAGCAACAAAAGTAGGTGCTTGTCAGTCTGTGGTTGCCTCTACAAACACATGCAGTGGCCAGTTTGTAGACGAGGTTTTAGCCCTCTAGAATGGCTCCAGTTCTTCGTCCGTGAGGGATACAACAGTCCTGGATATTAAACCAACTTTGACCTCTGCTGAAAGACCGGATTGGCTATTGATTAAAAACTACTGATGACCGGATTGGCTATTGATTATTATTGAGGTTGAGGAATGAAAAAGAATTAACGTAGTTACCTAATTTTAAACCTTTCATTGCCTTTAACCTTGTTAGGGTAATCATCTCTATAGCATTGGGCCATGAAATATTCCGCTGTAAAGGGATCGGTGCAAAAGACTCAGTTGGCAGTCACCTCTGAGCTTTTCAAAGATCGGCGTTAATCCATGCATTCTACTTCAACTTGCATTCTTCGGCATATCGTGGAAGCAATTTTAACGCGTTTGGCCTTTATAGTGACTTGTGGCGGTGTGCCGATAGACGACCAGTGTTTTATAATTCCCAAACAAGCCATGAACCAATTCACCGATCCAAAAGAACGAGAAGGGTTGGAGCTTGGATGGCTTGCGCGGGATCTAAAAAAAGAAGCTGAACCCGTTGTGTATGTGACAGTCGGGGCTACCATGGGCTCGAACCCAAACCAACCATATCTTCCATGTCTCCAACGTCGGCGATTGCATACCACTGACGTAAGTATCGGGTAGCCAGCACGACGTGTGATTTTGTCTAAAACACCTGCACCACCTGTCCTTAGACAGGTGCCAGCAACGTGTCTACTCGTCCCTGTCGCGTGCCAGAGTGATCCTGAACCAATCTCGCCCGAAGAACACAATCAACATGTTGTTTGCTCATGAGTTTCACGAAGAAGGTCCGACACATCGGTGAGCGCCGGATCTTCTCCTGATATCACACGGAATCCAACGCATTCCGTGGCCGCCCCACTCAATTTACCTTCGTTGACGAAGCAACTTCGGAGGCCTCTCACTTGCGAGTATCGTATTCTCCGAGAGCATCGTCCACTCGATTTCACGCTACGGGTCACTTATCACTGGTTCATCCTCGCGTTCGTATAAAACTCTGAGGTATACTTTGGTGCAGGAATAAGAATGGAGTCAAATGGGTGAGCGCGGATTCAAACGCACTTCGTGTTCTCTCCCTGGCTTCGCGATCTACGCTAGCTTGCGCATTTGGAGATATTCGTTCCGCTGAGAGCATGTCTGAAGCGGAGGTCCCCTTTTGCTCCTCCTCCGTGAAGTTAACAGAATTCGCGCCACTTTTAAAACGAAACGTTTCGGCACAATTGCACTTACATTATAACTTAAGGAGAGGCTTGCTGAAGCTAGGGTGAAACTACCATTTTATGGAGAAACACGCAGTGTGACCCCTCGCTCTACACTCGCACCGAAATTGTGTTTAAATAGGCACTGAAAGCATCAGGCACACGCGTCCAATAAAGTGAAGAGTGTGGGGTGGTCTCTTTCTTCTTCTTGCTTCATCGTCAACAAATTCGATTGCAATATTCAAAACACCATTTAGAGCAACCTGTCTTTTCAAGAATAGGCAATTAGTATATCAGACGAACGTACCCTAACATTCCCGTGGCTGACAGGGGTGAGCGGGCCTTGCCTAGTCTGAGAACTAATGGTGGTAAGACTGCTGCTGGTAGAATCCCTCGGCACGCGGAAGACATTCTGAAAGGTTATCGAATTGAATTGAGTAGTTGCTTAGCATAACAGCTAGTGATGTAGGTATCAGCTGTTCTGATAATTGCAACCAGGGCCCGGATTCATCAATTACTTACAGCCATTTAACAGAGAAAACACAGCCGAAATCTCCGATAGCGCGACTTATCAAGCGGTATGGTGAAACATTTCGCTGTGCTATCAGGGATTTCGGCTGTATTTTCTCTGTTAAATTGCTGTAAATCGTTGATGAACCGGGCCCCTGAGCAATGCGAGCTGCTGCAGTGGTGGAAAGTAAACGCCTGAGCACAATGAGATCTCTAGGTCGTTAAAGTATCTAGAACGGATAACCGGATCACTGGTCATTCCGCCGCTGGCCACGTGCCATCGATGGTAGCTACATTTCCAGCTTCTACACCCTACCGCAACAGATGTCTTTGGGGAGAAATAAACTACGCGTTAATATTACGCTATAGTACCTACTCTGTAAACAAGCACACGTCTTTCCAATGATGATAGAAGGCTAATTTCTATCCAAAATTCCAATATTCGTTCTAAGTGATGCTCTCGTAATTCAAACCTAGGCCGTTAAGATCATCATTCTATAGATACGTCTCCATCTTTCAACCGTTGCTTCTTGAACTATCCGCATAAATCTAGCAGTCTCTCTTCTAGTTTATCTAATAAAGAAACTGAATTCTGAGACTTGGTAAGAACAAATGTTTCTTGAAGTTCCACCGTCCGTTGTCGACTACTTCAGTTTAACAATGTACGAATTAGGACTTAAAGGTAAACACAAACCTCGTCTGATTGAATTGGCCCTGTCGATTCACCTGTGGAAGTAACCAACGTCCTTTCGAAGACGTACTCTTGATTTGATGCCGAAAATCTGAACTAATCCATTTTCAAGCAATTATCTGTTTGTCGACCTTCAGCAAATTAAGATCGTTTAGTCATCGTTTTGAAAAATGCCACTAGATCGAGAGATAGATGTTAATCAAGACTGCATGAGTATTTCATGGAAACTCATGTCAAATTAGTAGTACATTACTTGGTTTTACCAGGAGACCTATAGATAGAGGGCAGCGCAGAAGCGCAAGCGGAATATGAAAGAATGACGTGCAAGAGACTGATTGAAGACACAGACGAGCTTCTTGGAAAAAATGCTGCGGAATCAAAAGAAAAATTGGCTAACTCTAGTTCCGTAGCAAATAAAAGCATGAAGAGGATAACAGATGTTCGCGGAAGCGACGTACTCTGTTTAGAAAGTCACCAATGCGGTGATCGCTCTGTGGGTTGTCGCTTAACATTCTATTCATTTACTTCTCAATTCCATCTTCGCACTCATCGATAACCCACGAATGTGCCGTAAAGGACAAAGGACGGCGTTAATCAATCCCGTTTGAGATGCGACACGCATCCTACTTCTACTGTATGTCGTCTACTCGATTTGAACGCGTATTTAGGCTATACAGCCTGGTGATACAGTGATTTGCGTTGGTCAGCCGATGAACAAGTCAGCGTTTCATCTTTTCAGACAAGTCTGGTGTCAGTTCACCGACTCGGAAGGATGAGAGGCTTGGTTGGCCTGAAAGGGAAATCCCAGCCAAGAACCTGGAACGGGGTGCACGCGACGGCCGCCACCTCTTTCGAATGCGCTCCATGAGCCTTAAGCAGCTAAGGATTTGGAAGTGGACTCACTCTTTCAACAAGCCTCCACTAGGGTCAGATTCATGAACCGCTTACCGGCCGGTAACGGTATATCAGTTATCGTATCTATATCTGTTTCTCTCTGTATCACTTACTGCATAGGCTGATACAGTGAATCCGTGTGAGATGATACCGGCGGTATCGCTGATGAATCTGACCCTAGGTTAACTCATGAACTGAACGGTATAGTCGAAATCTGCCATCTCAGCTGAGGATGTCGGAATAGTATAGTTGAAAACGTTGAGATTTTGCGGCATCTCCCGATACGGAATAGTGCCCATCCTGTTCTAATGCGCCATTTCGTAAAATAAAATGATTTTCTTTCAGCCTTGGGATCTATCCTACTCTAAGGGGGCACCAGAAGAAAAGCGAAACAAACGCGAACAGGTTGGTCTATCTCCGGAAGCTCTCATAGCAACTCACGATCAATTAAGGGATTGGAGAGGCAAATATGTGCATGCACCATATGCTCTAAAGTGAACGCTCCCTTCACTAGAAAAGAATCGAATATCCCTCCATGTGGCCCACATGGGGGGCGCAGCACAGCAGTGTGGTAAAAATTCAAACGGGTGGAATCTTAGTTGGTGGTGGTCGTTCATAAACGATTTCGTAAGAATTGAAGGCGTTCAGTATTGAAATATGTTGAACCCACTCTTTCCATAGAACTGCAAATGATTAGGACGTGAAGCACATTGTCTTGTATGTTTAAAACTTTGACTAATTGGCATAACCTTTTGTTCTCACTTATGTCATCAGTTTTATCAGCTAGAATATGATCCGTTCACGGTACAAATCTTCCCTCCCATACAAGATTTGCATCGAAAAGTCCTTTTTAGGTTCCCCTCTCCCGACTAGGAACACACAAAATGAGTCTATCTGGGCAACTAGGTTGTATACTTATGCTCGAATGACCCATTCGAATAGGTATTCGAATGATTTTCATTCGAATTTGAATACTCGAATTCGAGTATTCGAAAAATCGCATTTTTCGAATGTATTCGAATTCGAATGTTCAAAAAATCGTGTTTTTCGAATGCATTCGAATTCGAATATTCAAAAAATCGCGTTTTTCGAATTTATTCGAATTCGAATATTCAGAAAAATTGCGTTTTTCGAATATATTCGATTTCGAATGCTCGAAAATTTTCGGTATTCGAAACCATTCGAATATTCGCAATTTCCCAGAAAGCAAAAATTATTCAAGTATTCGAAAAGTGTCATTCGAATGCCCAACAAGAATTTGTGTATCGGCGTATTTTGAAAAGGCTTGGTGGGTTTCTCGGGTAATTTGGGTCGCCAAAACGGTTCTGTCTGTGAATCAAAGCTGTGGTACGATGGTGGCTCGGTGCCCGGATACTGAGCGCCTCATCGATACTAGTCACTTCCCAAAAGCCCTGTTAAGAGGGAGAACTTCTACAACGTCTCACAATGTTGAATTGCAGAAAATTTTCCTCAGAGAATCGCTGCAGTGGTGAATGACCGATCGGGGACCAGTAATCGTCGCCACCCCGATTGGTGAACTCTGAGAGAAGACCACTTTCACCGATAAAAGTATGGATAGTATCAACCGGTATTGATTGCCTGATCAATCTGTGACATGGTCTTCTGAATTAAGGCGCTCGCTGGAGACGTCTGAATATTTTCCAGTATTTTGTATACCTATTCTACGCTAATTTTATGCACCTGTTCCTGTCAGTAATTTCTGACACATCGACGATCGACAGCTCTTAGCGCGCTCCTATATAGTATCAGACGTTTTTTTTTAGATCTTAGAGTATGGACATAAGGGTTAGTTTGATCTGGACCAGTTTTGCATTCCACTCAAGCAGTTCTGGTAGCTATTTTCGCCGTAAACGTAATAACGTAAAGTATCGAGGACAGACAGCAGAAGGAAGGATAAAGGTAAATTCTTGTTTGGGAGGTACCAAGCATTCCACATTTATTACTGCGCTTGTGCAAAGCGGCCGAGGAAGAGTAGGAATTGTTAACAAAAAAAAATTGAAAATGATGGTTCAAGCGGCGTTTCAAACGGACGTTATTTGTCCTTCACGCTGCAGTTAAGAGTCTGAGACCACAAGCTAGCAAATGTCTGCAGGATGGGCGTGAGGGTCAACAGGGTGCGCTTCTGTTTTCTGTCACGTCGGGTGTCTCCTGGTGCAGAAGAGTACCTCATGAAGTCGGCTTTGTAATTTTCGTCACGCTATGCTCTTCTGCTCCTCCGTGGTCTGAATGCTCTGCTTCTGGATTTCGTTTCTACAACGACTACAGTTCCGCAAAAGATATATTATAAGGTAGGACTTCACAAAGGGGAGGCGGTGTAGGTGGGCCGGATGTTATCGATCGATTTTATCGATTTTTGTTCTGAATTGGCCATTTGAAGTGGGGTTCGCATGGATACGTCGGCCGTATGCCGAACTTCACAAAGGGGAGGCGGTGTAGGTGGGCCGGATGTTATCGATCGATTTTATCGATTTTTGTTCTGAATTGGCCGCTTGGAGTGGGATTCGCATGGATACGTTGGCCGTATGCCGGACTTCACAAAGGGAGGCAGTGTATGTCGGCCGGATGTTATCGATCGATCTATTTTTCTGAAGTTTACCGTAGTTTATCAATATGTTGGCTGGAGAATAATTACATTCACAAGTTCATCGCAAATAAGAAATATTTATTCCTACCACTTACTTGGGTGAATCACCAGAAGGAAATGAGACTGGCCCTCATGGGTAGCCTATTCCTAGCTACTTGTAATACATTTTGTGGCCGCAAAACCGACAGTGTGATATTTCACATTTGTAGATGAGCAGGACGGACTTGCTACAGATTTACATGTAGTACTTTGTCGTCAGTCCTTCACTAGCTGCCGCTAGGCAAAAGCATTGTTTCATGAAAGTTCTTTAACAGTCGGTCTGCCACCAATTTCAAAAAGGATTGTTTTAAAGTGACCTAGAAGTTTACAGTGGCTCAACCAGATAATGTTCCTTTCAAATGTGTTGTAAACCTTTCGCTTATTCCTCATAAGCAGCAATTAACAAAACACTAGTATTCCTTTGAGAAAAATTCGTATTCCAGTAAGCAAGGAAATTAGACGCTTCCATAAGCCCTTTGATCGTTCTACGTGTAAGTTCTCTATCTCATTTTTACGACTCACATGGGGGTTTATGAGATGCCTGTCGATAAAAACCTCGTGCTTAACTAGGAAGGGATCCGTTATGTATTGCTTCCCTTTTCTCTTCTGTGTTGCCTTCTATCATGTCTATAATACAGCCTGATTTTTCATTCGAATTCGAATATTCGAATCGAATATTCGAATTCGAATATTCGAAAAATCGTGTTTTTCGAATGTATTCGAATTCGAATGTTCAAAAAATCGCGTTTTTCGAATGTATTCGAATTCGAATGTTCAGAAAAATCGCGTTTTTCGAATATATTCGATTTCGAATGCTCGAAAATTTTCGGTATTCGAAACCATTCGAATATTCGAAATTTTTGGGAGAGCATAAGTATACTAGGTTGGTATTGACATATTTCTATATGTTGTTGCACATTTTTTGTGTTTTGCTGTCGGAAAATTGTTTAAGAACGGCCACTAGGAACTAGGACTGCACCTCCAACCGTACTTGTTGCAGCATTACAAGATGATCCCGCCGGAGCGGCTTCGGGCCCAAATAAGGTTGGTGTTGACATACTTCGGCGCTATGAGGGGGGGGGGGGGCACCATGGCCTGCCGCGGCGGGCAGCCGCGGCGAGTAGCTACATACAGCTACTGTGGATGCAATCTTATCTCCGCTTTTCGATTACAGATCCGTGATTCTAGCACGGGTGCGTCACTCGAGCCACACCCTGGAGTCCCTTCCCCTCGCGCGTCAGCAGAGGAGAGCACAGAACAGTGCTATAGCATTGTTTGGTTGTTCTCTTTACTATCAGTGTGTTACTGTTCCTTTTTTCGTGTCTGTGACACTTTTTGAAAGGTGACCCCAACTACCATAGCGCCCATGGGCCGTATGCTCGTCTACCCCGAGCCTCCCCCGATGACGATCGGGGTGTGATGAGATATGCTGATATTGTTGATTCTCCCCCAACGGGGGAGCAGGAGCATACGGCCCCATATTCCTATATGTTGTTGCACATTTTTTGTTTCGCTGTCGGAAAATTGTTTAGGAACGGCCACTACGAACTTGGATTGCACCTCCAACCGTACTTGTTGCAGCAACAAGAACGGAGGCAGCGGACGGTTGACATTGGGTCTACCGTAATCTTCACGCGCGTTTCTTTGTGTCTAGTGCAATCACGGAGGACGTCCAAAGAAACGTCTGAGGGAAGTGGAATTAACCTAGATGAGTCGGAACGGAGCGTCACACATCATTTGTCTCCAGAATTCGACTTCCTAAGAGGTTTTTAGTTAGGAAGTAAACCTGGTTGAATTGTAACGAAGCATTACACATCATTCAATCTGTGGCACACAATGCAGATGGCTTCAAGCTTCTGCTAAGCAAGGATCCTTTCCTATAATGTGTGTGCGAGGTTGAGCTGCCACGTCACCACCATGAGTATGTTTGAGATCATCGAGAGTCATTTCCTAGTCAAACTCCAATCGAAGAAGTGTGGAAACAGTAATCGATTTCTAATCATTTTCTAACAGAACTGCTGCTGTGAACACCCTGAGCGACGAGAGCAGTTTCCAAACGAGCAACATGGATACACCGCACCCTGAAGTCCCTTCTCTTGTCTGGTTCTGCGCTCGCTAGATGAGACAACGTGCACATTACTCCACGAGCATACTACGTGTGGAAACATTTATGTAAAATGCCTTATCCCAAAGCATTTAGGGTCATTTTCTAAATAAAACCACACCGAAAAAGTCAAAGCGTAATCATAGAAACAAAACAATGTCAAAAAGGCGAAACAAATGATGCGTGATACTTCGCTTCGCTTCGTCTAGGTTCGCTTCCAAACTAAACACCCCTAAGTAAGTCGAATTCTGGAAACGATGATGTGTGATGCTTCTTTTCTACTCTTCTAGTTTCACTTCCTAACAAGAAACCACTTAGGAAGTCGAATTCTGGAGACAATACTGTGTGATGCTTCGTTTAGACTCATCTAGGTTCACTTCACTTCCTTCAGGCATCATCTTCGGGCGTCCTTCGTGATTGCACCAGACACAAAGAATCGCGCGTGAAGATTACGGTAGACCCAATGTCAACCGTCCGCTAGTTCCGTTCTTGTGTTGCAGCATTGCTAGATGATCCCGCCGGAGCGGCTTCGGGCCCAAATAAGTGCAAAAAACGCTCAAAGTTCTTAAAGCGGAACAAAAATCTCGCACCTCACGGATTTTCGTCGTTCCGGAAGGCCATTCTCGCCTGGACCTGACTCCATGACGTGACTACGCACTATAACGAACGCTTTTCAAATGGAGATCGTTCTCTGAAATACAATGATTGTCATAGGATCACTAACACGCTAGATATTCGGAAGGCGACAACAACAATCATTCCCTAACTTCTTTAGCTGTTAGCGGTATAAACTGCAGTGGATGAAGCCTAAAGAGCTATTCCCGAAGTTCTCAACTTCTATGGGCTGCATGTCCAAGGATTCGAGCGTAACCCTGATGCAGCGAAGCACACTGGCTCTCGTCATTTCCTCTACGAGTCGATAACGAACGAAGGGCGGAACAACCACGCCGAACTAGAGACTACTGGATGAAAGCCATCCAGCAGAAGCTTCCAGACTTCACTCCCGGTGCTTAGCACTGTCAGAGCCATGCTACTGTGAAGAGGTGTAACTCGGTCCGATTCCACCTTCGTTGTACGGAGAGCTTCCGATGAAGATTCGGTTTCGAAAATTTTAATTCGCGCGTCACTGAACCACCATTGGGCGCGGAATTCGCACTGGAGCGCGCTAAAACGCTGGCCTCAGCGGTGGAGGCGTGAGCGGATCTTTGTTTGCAACAACTGCTTGTGCTGCACTAGCTTGGTCCAAGTGGCGGTCGCTGACTGGTGTGCTCTGCGACAGGAAGATACCAGAGCACCTGAAGTCAAAGATCTACAGAACAGTCGTACGGCCGGTAGCAATATACGGCGCTGAGTGTTACCCTGCGACTAAAGAAGTTGAAACGCGCCTCAGCGTAATGGAAACCAAGATGCTGCGCTGGATGGCTGGAGTCACGCGCCTGGACCGCATTCGAAACGAAGCTATTCGGCAGAAGTTCGGTGTCGCGCCGATAGCGGACAAGATGCGCGAAACTCGCTTACGATGGTACGGCCACGTTCTGCGTGGAAAGGAAGACAGCGTCCGCAAGATAGGCCTTGAGTTGGAAGTGTTAGGAAAGCGGCCTAGAGGACGCCCGAAGCAGCGTTGGTCGGATACGTTACACACGGACATGAAAGTAACTGGCGTCCACCCTGATCAAGCGCAGGACCGGGAAAGGTGGCGTCATGACACCAGAAGAGCGGACCCCGCGACGAAGCGAGCGGGACAAACGCTGAAGAAGAAGAAGAAGAACTGCTTGTGCTGCACTGTACGTTAAGGACGAGAAGGTCATGCAGCTGCAAGTTTGGTGGGGATGGGGTCCACATGGTATCACCTGTATCACCTGTCGTCCCGTTGATCATCGACTTCGCTTGATCGGGCGCCAGCAGCGTCTCCATTCGTCCCTGTCGCGTGCCAGAGTGCTCCAATGGATCCTCCTCGCTCGACGGATACGAAGAGCGTCATATCGGTCGTTCAGGGTTTTCACGAAGAAGTCCGACCAACGCGTTGGTGGGCGTCCTGGTGTTCTCTTGACATCCCGCGGAATCCAGTCGGTGACGGCTCTCGTCCAGCAGGTGTCTGCGAAGCGCATTACGTGGCCGGCCCACCTAATTTTCGACAACTTGGCCCACGCGACAGCGTCTCTGATCTTCGAACGTCGGCGAAGCTCGGAACTCCGGAGGCCTTCTCTCACTTGCGTGAGTCTTGTCACTCCGAGCATCGTCCTCTCGATTCCACGCTGCGCTAGCTGATCGCGTGTTCATCCTGCTTTCGTATAGCCCAGGTCTCTGAGGCGTATGTTAGGGCAGGAAGAACGTCCACATAGTATTCTCATAAAACCCACTAGTGCGCTATTGTGCTTTCAGGACTTCAGAGCTTGGGGGGGGGGGGGGGTAGAGAGAAAAAATTTCGCCTAAACTTTGCCCGGCGTTATTTGGTGTGGTGATCATGAGCCTGACATCGGAAATTTCTGAAATTTCGGCCAATTACGCGGTTGGTTACGGTAGGTAGGAATGGCTAAGGTCATGATTACCGACTTCCCTCAAACATCGTCTAACAAGGGCCCATGAACTTCCCCCAAAGATTCTCAACGAGACCTATATTTATTTATTTATTTATTTATTTATTTATATCTGCACCTTAAGTGCGCTCAAACGAGGAGATAACGAACAAGTAATCTTTTACAACTGCAACAATCTAACGCGGAACAACAATGAGAAACGTAGTATCACCATGCGCTGCATTCTGTAATTTTTCAGTGTTGTCCGGCCATTCAAAGCTCAAGTACAAGGAGCCTGAACCAATGGGTAGTCATAGCGTGAGAATATAGTAATAAGTAATTTAATTTCTCAAAGTTACGTAATTGTTTTATAATTATTTTTGTTCTGGTATAACGGTGCAGAGGTTGGTTAGGCAACCAGTATAGCTATGGCATGATTCCGATTGAATAGGGAAATCACTTTCGAGCAGCTTATAAGAAGGAAGCACCTGGGAGTCCGGTCTTAATTCCGGTCATACCCAGGCCTTTATGGTGTTGTAGGGCATCGGACGAGGATCACAGATCTGTGCTTCGTTTTTGCTACACGCTACTGGATGGTCCGGAAGTGGCGAAAATGGTATCACTTCAGAGCAGGTTGATAAGGTGTAGGTGACACCTGGAATCTCCCTATCGGGAAATATTTAGGCTGCTGACTACGAATCTGTCACTCTTTTTCTAAATTATTACTTTGCTTGTACTACTTTTCATCAGAGTTGAAGTCGAAGGTTTGAAAATGTGTCTGACAACATTGAAGAAGAAAGCGATCCCACTAACGTGCCCAGCTTTAGTCACCCATATCTACCGTAACCTACCGTAATCGACCGAAATTGTAAAAATAGATGTCATATCCGTGATCGGCACCCCAAGTAACTCCCTGAGCGATGTTTGAGCAAAAAATTTTCTTTCGACCTCTCCTCGATCTTTGGAGTCGTGAAAGGCAGCAGTGCCGGTTATTCTGCGAATACTTCTTGAACTTACACATATCCATCGTAACCTTCTGTAATCTGTCGTTTCACCGAAATTGGTTGCAAAATTGGTGCTCTGCATCCCAATATAACCCTACAGATGAACTTTGGATGAAAAACTTTCTCGACCTCTAGAGTAGAGGGAGTAGTGCAAGTGCTCCTATCTGCAATGTTCCCGACCCGTCTCCCGTAAGTGTATAAGGGAATGGTGAGGAAGAAACACACAGCAAGGCGACCCATCACACAAGTTGGACAAAATATGCAGTACTTGGGAACAGTTAGCTGAAATAGTGAAAGTTTCGAGAAGAATAAAAAGCAGGCTATGAAGAAATCTGAAGAGCAATGACCTTGTCTTGATGATGGGTTGTTCGTGAATGAGGTGACAGTGCGAAACACTTTCAAGAGTAATTGAGAACATACCAAAGAGGTCATATGGGGTTATCATCTAACGGAACCCTCCTTAGCGAGACAAGCATCGTTTAATGGATGCGCGATATCGCTCCACGCAACAACACCTTCTTCCATATTTGACGACAAGTTGAACGCGGGGTTAAGACGCAGAGAAGGTACCCTCCCAGAGCCAAAATGTAATCTTCAATTGCAAAAAGGTTAAGAGCAATCTAGGGACGCGGAAACCCCCACCCGTAATCGAGCCTTCGACCCCCTTCCGCAAGTCCGCCTCGCTATCCACTCGGCCATCCTGTCGCTGCTTTGGGCGGCGGCGAATGAGTCACTTGAATGTACACTGCAGCTTCGTCTAGGAAACATAAGAAATTACTCAAATTAAACCTTAATTTGAGCTCCAGACCTTTCGTAATTTAAGTTCAGAGCACGACAGGGCCACTACCGTCACTTTTGCCTTATCAGCCCGCCCTGAAGCGGTACCTTTTTTTGTCGTTTTCGGACCACCCAGTGGTGCACAGCGAAAACAAAGCACAGTTCTGTGATTCTCGCCCGATGCCCTACAAGACCATATAGGTCACGATGAGAATCCTTGGGGGAAGTTCATGGGCCTCCCTTGGAAGGGGGTTATATATGGTGCTAATCACGAATCTGACATCTTACGACATCTTCATGACAGCTGGCGTGCTTACAGTCAATAGTCGCTCTGCCGCGAAGATACCAGCACCTTACTGTAAGTCATCACCTGAATTTCGTCGATCCAAACACAGGAGCCCACACGTGGAGCATCGAGTGCCATTGGCAGAAATTCAAGGCTCTACATAAACGCAATTACGGCATGAGCAACACCGGTGTCAAGATTACTTATGTGAATTTCGAGAGGCGCAAATGTACCATGCTGATATTGCTTTATTCCATTTTAGAGCATGTTTTAAGGTACTTTTTCGGCAGTCCATGAGTAGATTACCCCTATAGACCATGTTTGGGCAGAATCAGTTACATTGACCTTACTCATCCTTACCTACCGTTACCTACCATACTCTACCATAACACCAAAAGCGAAGCTGTCAGATTCGCGGTCAGCAATCCAAATATCCCCCCCCCCTCCCCTTTGGCGAAGTTTGGGAGAGTGCGGTGATAGTGACCTCAACAGTCATCATAGTCATCTGTAGCTACCGTAGCTTCCCGTAACCGGCCGGAGTTTCAAAAACAAATGACAGTCTCGTGATCAGCACCCCAAGTACCCCCCTAGGCAAAGCTTGGTCTGAAATTTTCTTCGACCTCTCCTCGACCTTTTGAGCCGTGAAAGTACAGTAGCGCCCTCAGTTGATCCTCTTACGCATTCGCGTAGCCACGCTTCGTCTTGTCATGCCAGCCCTTGCGCGTCTCCTGACCAGAGGATCAACTGCTTGACTCTAGCGATAAGCGCAGTTCGAATTTGCTCCCGGTTTTGTTTCATTTCAGACAGGGAAAAGTGGAACCGTCGCCAATCGTACATTGATTATCGGATTTCAAGGGATTTTTAAACCCTTACGACAACAGATGTTGACCGCAGCATTGCTATAGCTTCAAATGTGGTTGAAAAGAAAGTATTCGAAGAAGGATTTTTCCAGGACTACAAGCAGTGATGCGACGAAAGCAGATTCTATGGAATGTCAATGGCTAGTTTTACCAAAGAACACTCAAGACATTGCCTGCTTTGAAAGTAGGTGGAGCAGCATAGCAATTGCGGAGGCTTTTGTTTCATCTGTAGGCTTTGCTTATCCTCTGGCAGTTCCCGATTCCGAGGACTGGGCGAGCAAAGATTGAAAATGAGCATGTTATAGGTTGCGTTTTCACTCTCTGATGTTCATTCCTTTAGAGGGGAAACCACTATTTCCTTCACAACCCAATTCTTCGATTGCGACTCCACGATCGACTCGAAGGGCGTTGTAGAAAATCCTTGAAGGTGAAGCGCTTGCGCTCACCGTTAGCAATTAACATTCGAAATTTTATAGAATACAAATTTAGGCGTAGATGTCGCTCCTTCAATTGAAAATGTCATGTCCACGTCCTGAAGAATTTGCAAAAATTGAAATCCTCGTAACTGATCCACAGTTTTTTTTTGAAAACCGTATTTTTTCGCGCGGATAATCCCTATTTTAGACAGTGGGGCAATAAGTATTTGAAACCTTAAAGGATTCCGTTCTGTGCTCATAACATGTTTTCTTCAGTGACTTCAAGTGAACGAAGCTGCGCACGAATCTACAGTGTCAAAGCCACACCTGGGAAGAAGAACTTATTAAGGGATACAAGCAGCTAAAAACCTGAAATTTTTTAAAAAAATCCGCTGCCAAAATCAGAAGAGAGTATGAACCCCTCCCCACCAAAAAAACGAGTTCGCAGTACGATTCCCTTCCACCTTAAGTTTGACCTTGGTTGAACTTAATTTTTAGTGTACGAGAAAGGAATTTCAAGTTGATGCTGGTCAGCAGTGTGATTTCACAGCCTTGCTGAGTGTCAGCACAAGTGTTCACTGTTGTCTGCTCCTGCACCCCACCACCCCAGGACAGTTTATGTTCGCGTACTTGGTAGCCAGGTTTTGAACATCTATTCTGTGCCGTAATACCCAGGATAAAATTCGAAATAATTTGTTCAAATGTGGACATAAGGAGTGTATTCTTCGATCGAGATGAGTGCCACAAATGTGCCAGGACATAACCTTTATGAAGACCCTTTATGAAGACTGCAAGGGCGTCTCAATGTCACCTTCCACCTGAAAATCTGTGCTGACCGTGTTGCAGGTAAAACTGCTAGGATAAAAGTGGCCTCACATTCTTCTCTTTGAGCCCTTCAGCACGACGTTGGATAATTTCCTCTGCATTCTCTTCAAATTCTTCTCGATAAAAACTGGTAAACTTTGACTCTGCCCTCGCTACGGGAGACATTCCTCCTAGTCCGAATGACGCTTTTGCTTCAGCAGGTGATGTGTAGTTTACTTCAGTATTTTAACTGCTGCATGGTCTTTCAACTGAACAGCATTCGGTCAAAGAGAACAGTGCGTCGGCTAACGTGAGATGTTCTTGAATACACGCGATCAAGTTGCCGTCGAGATATGCCGTAGTTTGTAGGCCCCATGCACTGTATAGACGATAATAAAGAATAAAGGACGGCGTTAACCAACCCGTTTAGGGATGCGCCACATTTTCTACTTTTGCGGTATGTCGTGGAAATAATTCGAATGCATAATTGGTTTGCGGTGCCCAGCCAAGTCAGCGTCTTATCCTCTCCATAGAAAAAGGGTACCAAATCAAAAACCTCCGGAAGGATGGAAGGCTTTTGGGCTGCGCAGGATACGAGTAAAGATCATTGTATCGGACCAGAGCGACAGCCTGCGCCTCCTCCAACTACTCTACCACCCGCACGACATACGCTAGAGGAATTAATTGACATCGACCTTTTTCCTGTTTAAATCAGGAGCTTGATCCTTTTCAGCTAATGACTGAATGCTATTTATGCGAAATGCGGCATGTCGCCGTAGAGTCGACGCATAATCTTTTGGCACATTCCTTAAAAACTTCTCCTTCCGGCGCGCAAAGCATTTGAAACATTTCCGGAGTTGTGCTGTTTTCGTTTTTAAAGTGCTCCCGTGAAGCTCTGAAAGGACCCAGCGAAAAACCGCAATGTCGGGAAAGGAAAATTGCTTTGTATTCATGTAACATCGCCTGAAGTTGCCCAATCACGCCATTAGGGGTCGGACAGCGTTGCCGGACTCTTCCGCGAAAGGGTTAATCGTGCGTGGCCAAAATTCCGAACACTACCCAACGCTCTCTGTTTTGCGCAAGGAACTTTAGAACTGTCCTAGTCGGAGATGGCGTTTAGTGATTTGCGTGTCCTATTCCTTGTTCGACTTTCTAGGCGAGCTTGAGCTGTTGCACCGCTGATGCGAGAGCTTTCATTTAAATTCAGGGGAAGTGGTTGTGTGATATGAGATCGCGTACGCAATATTGTTGTGCCTTCGGGAATTTTTATCGAACGAATGAATGAACGAATTTATTCGCTTTCGAGGAATAAATAGTGAGTGAATGAACGAACGAGTTTATTCGCTCATCTATTCTTTCGGATAGTCGAAAATCAAATGAGTTCCAATTTTTCGTTTATTCGAATATTAAATTACAAGTGCTCCGGCACGCCTATCGGCGTGCCTCGCACATGCGCGCTTCGCGCGATGTTGCAGTATCACTAAGCTAAGGACAATCACATCAAATTAGCTGCTCTACTTGTACAGCTTTTTCCCTACCTAGGAGTACAAAAGGCTCGCAGTATGTAGTGTGTATACAGGGTGCGTAAAAGGTGGCGATGTCCGTTCCTCCACGTGGTGCCACTGGAAACTACTCGCTCTGCGAGTTAAGCCGAACACGGACACTCGATTGCAGGCGACAGGCCCTTGTGACAGGCCGGCCTACGAAGACCCATGTCACATCACATGGTGTATGACAGCTCAAGTGTTTCGAGATAGTGCTACGGCGTCCGCGGGAGCCGACGCGCACTCGCAGAGCCCGGCGAGTGTGAGAAGTATGCGAGGGTCCCTGATGCGAGGACGGCATCGGGGGGCAACTGAGCTAGTCCGAAAGTCCCGTAACGTAAGCAGGACCCGCGTGGCAACGCTGAATGTGGGTACGTTGACGGGCCGCTCGTGCGAGTTGGTTGAAGCACTGGAGCGTAGAAGAGTTGATTTCTGTGCGGTGCAGGTGACGAGGTGGTCCTGCCGCAAGTCAAGGGACATAGGACGTGGCTTCAAGGCCGTTCTATGTGGAAGTCCCAGGACCACCAGTGGTGTCGGAATAATCGTCTCCGAACGATTTCGTGACTCGATTGTAAGCGTCGAGCGCTTTTACGATCGATTGATGAAGATCGTTGTCGCCGCGAAGGAGCGACTCTATCACTTCTTCTCTGCGTATGCTCCGCAGACTGGCTGCTCGGATCAAGCCAAGGAAGAGTTTTGGAGCTTGCTTGATGAGAAGACAGCAGAGGTACCGTCGAAAGATGTCATCATAGTCGCTGGTGACCTCAACGGGCACGTCGGCGCGACGAAAGACGGGTACGGCTGTCATGGTGGGTTCGGTTACGGATCGTGTAACGCAGATGGTGAGCGTATCCGTGAATATGCGGAATCGCACAACCTCACCATAGTGAACACCGTTTTCCGAAAACGCGACTCCGACCTCATCTCATATTATAGTGGGAGCTCCAAGTCTCAGATAGACTTTGTGCTTGTAAAGAATCGCGACCGGAGCCTTGTCACAGACGCGAAGGTCGTGCCGTATGAGACGGTCGCCCCACAGCACCGACCGCTGATCTGTACTTTGAAGATCGCCCCTCCGAGGCTGAAGCAGGTCGAGCGATGCGGTGCACCAAGAATCAAGTGGTGGCGAATGAAAGAGAAGGAAGCAGCTGTGATTTCTCGCGTGCGGTTACCGACAGTGACAACTGTCGACGAAACTTGGGAGAAGGCCACCGACGCGATTCGCCACGCTGCACGGTCGGAGCTCGGCATCACGAAGCCTGGACGACGGAAGGTCGACAAGCAGGCCTGGCTGTGGACAGATGACGTGAAAGCCAAAGTTCGAGAGAAGAAGACGCTATATCACGTGTTTCTCGACGAAAAGACAGCCGATAACTGGCGGAAGTACCAAGAAGCGAAGAAAGCTGCAAAGAAGGCCGTGGCTGTTGCAAAAGCCACTCATTAGGCGCCTTTTATACTCCCGTCGCGGCGCGGCGCGTCAATTTGGGGAGCGGCGCGGCTAGTCGCGCCGCGCCCCGAATTTGACGCGCCGCTGCGCGATTGCAGTTAGATAGGGGAGCGTCAGCGACGCGCGGCCACGAGCACTACGGCCTGTGCTCCGAAAACGGTCCATGAGTCATCGAGGGAGCAAAACAGAAAGGATTCGTCTGCCTGATCAGCGCAATGCATCTTGTCAATGTTTGTCGTGGGATTCCTATGGGGAGCGACGAATCCTCTCTTAAGCCTGGAGTCGAAGTCGTTCGCTCAACCTACGATTGAAATTGGTGAGTGTGGTATTGAGTCGAATCCACAGCAATGCAAACGGCACTGAACCACTCCTTATTTTGCGATACGTGCGGGTCCAAAAGTAAAACTGCTGGAAGGTACTCATCGTCGATAACCACTCAAAATTCTTTCTCATATGGCCATTCTGGGGTCGCTGTGTACTAAGCATATCTTTAGCGTGGTATATGAAACTTCGTGAATGTCTACAGATCTCCATTCTCTTCCTAGGTTACAGAAGGTACGGGCTAAGGTTATGGTCACCGATCTCGCCCAAACTTCCTAATCATGCAAACCTTGTAATCGCCTGTAACTTCAAAAAAAAAAAACGATGCCAGATTCGTGATCAGCACCCTAAATACCCCCTCCTCCTTCCCAATAGGAAAAGTTTGGTGGAAAAGGTGAAATCTCCCACCCTACACTGAGTCTGCCGCGGCTGATCGCGCCGCGCCGCGCCCGTTCCCTCAGCGGCGCGATTCGCCGAATACCGTAACCCAAAATTCCGTCAAGTGTGGTGTTTTGCGGCGGCGGAGTATAGAAGCGATGCGGCGCCGCCTCGCGGCGCGAAAAATCGATAGCTATGCCGACCATCACGCCGCGCCGCGGGGCGGCGCAAGTATAAAAGGCGCCTTATGGAGATGTCAACGAGAAGCTCGAGTCGCGCGATGGTGAGCGGTATCTGTACCGACTCGCAAAGAATCGCCATCGCCAGACAGAGGACATCGAGAAGTTCTTCGGCATCAATGATGAGAACGGCCGTCTTCTTATGGACCGCAAGAAGGCATTGAAGCGATGGCGCGATTACTTTGAGGAAATCTCTACAGTAGAATTTCCTCATCCAGCCATCCCCTCAACCGCTCCAACCCACGGCCCCGTTCAGAAGATCACCGTGGAGGAGATTGAAGCGGCTTTGAAGAAGATGAGGCCAGGCAAAGCGACTGGGCCCGACGACGTGGCAGCAGAACTGTGGAAGTCAAAGTTTTGGTACCCGGCTGAGTGGCTGGCGAAGTTCTTTAATCAGGTTGTAGCAGAGAAGAAAGTACCTGACTGTTGGAGCCAAAGTACGACGATTCCGATTTGGAAGAAGGGCAGTCCTGCAGACTGCTCCAATTACCGTCCGATTCGCTTGCTTTCGCACAGCATGAAGATCTTTGAGCGAATTGTCGATGGACGAATTCGGGACATCGCCCAGCTTTCCAGCAATCAGTGCGGCTTCGTGGCTGGCTGTGGCACCATTGATGCCATACACGCCGCCCGCCTCCTGATAGAGAAGCATCGCGAGAAACAGAAGGCAGTGCATATCGCCTTCCTCGACTTGGAGAAGGCCTTTGACCGCGTACCGCGTGAAGAGATGTGGTACGCCTTGCGACATCATGGAGTTCCCGAAGAGCTCTGCGAATTCTCTACTCTTGTCCAAAGAGTCGAGTTCAAGCTGCAGCTGGAACCTCGATGGAGTTCCCCATCTCGGTCGGGGTACACCAGGGTTCTGCGCTTTCCCCACTCCTCTTTGTTGTCGTCATGGATGCCATCACACGAGATCTTCAGAAGTCCGTCCCTTGGACGTTGCTTTATGCCGATGACGTGATGCTCGCTAGCGAAGATAAAGGTGATCTTGAGCGAGAGGTGCAAGCTTGGTGTGATCGCTTGGAGCGGTTTGGACTCAGATTGAACGTGAAGAAGACCGAGTATTTAACGACGGACGTTACCGAGTCCAGCTCCATCAAGGTTAACGGCATCGAGCTTCCACGCACTGCGGTCTTTAAGTACCTGGGATCAGCAGTGGCGTCTGACGGCAAACTGATGGTCGAAGTGAATTCACGCGTGAGTGCAGCTTGGTCCAAGTGGCGCTCGTTGACTGGGGTGCTCTGCGATAGGAAGATACCGGAGCGCTTTAAGTCAAAGATCTACAGGGCAGTCATTCGGCCAGTAGCAATGTACGGCGCTGAGTGTTGGCCTGCGACCAAGGAAGTTGAAGCGCGCCTCAGCGTCATGGAGACGAAGATGCTGCGCTGGACGGCAGGAGTCACGCGCATGGACCGCATCCGAAACGATGATATTCGGCAGAAGTTCGGTGTCGCGCCGACAGCTGACAAGATGCGCGAAGCTCGCTTACGATGGTACGGCCACGTTCTGCGTGGAAAGGAAGATAGCGTCCGCAAGATAGGCCTTAAGTTCGAGGTGGTAGGAAAGCGGCCTAGAGGGCGCCCGAAGCAGCGCTGGGCTGATACGTTACATACGGACTTGAAAGCGGCTGGCGTCCACCCTGATCTAGCGCTGGATCGGGAAAGGTGGCGTCATGACACCAGAATAGCGGACCCCGCTACGAAGCGGGACAGACGCTGAAGAAGAAGAAGAAGAAGATACAGGGTGCGTAAAAAGTATTGACGCACTAAACGTAAACGTTAGAAGTAACGACACATCATAAAATTTAATAAGTTCATATACAAAACGTTAACAGTAATCTAGCGAACAGAACAGCATCACTTGTATTTTATATGGGCTTCTTTGCTGCGAATGCAGGGGCGAAGACGACGAGGAAAGGCACCGACGGTGCGCCGCAAGGAGTCCACGTCGATTTCGTTCTATGCTTTGACCTTCAGTGGCTTGATACTTTTGTGCATTCCACTTGTAAAAGTGTTACATACTCTTCAAGGAACTCCAAAGTGCTAATTCTGGCGGAAGGCTCGCTGCAAAGGAGGTGCATTTGGCCATTATCATGGTTTGTGCATTCATCACAAGCGTCTCTCGTTTTCGTGGATACAGGAGTGGAGATAAATCAGTAGAACTATCTGTATTGACGTCCTAAAGAAGCAACTGGTTTCTTGCTCGAACACCACCTCGAGAGTAAGCCGTATTTCTTCCAGCACGATTAGACTCCTGTGTAGAGTCCAGGATTGTTCAGCACTGGTGCCGCGCCAACATGAAGGACTTAATTTCGGCAGAGGAGTGACCTCTGTATAGACCGATTTAAATCCGCTGAATTACTCTATATGGGAAGTTTTGGAGAACAAGGCTTGCGCTATTTCCCACAAAAGTATGAAGTCAGTGAAGGATGATCTGGTCAAAGCATGGAACGAAATCGGCGTGGACTACTTGCGGCGCACCGTCGATGCCTTTCCTCGTCGTCTTCGCCCCTGCATTCGCAGCAAAGAAGCCCTTATAAAATAGTGGTGCTATTCTGTTCGCAGGATCATTGTTGACCTATCGTATATAAACTTGTTAAATTTTATGAAGTGTTGTCAATTCTAACGCTTAGATTCAGTGGTCAATACTTTTTACTCATCCTGTAGTATGATAGGGCGATCTATTGGCTCCTCACTACTGGTCCTCCCTGTGAAACGGTCTCCCGTTACTGCTACTGGTCCCCTCAATGATCCACCCTTAGCGGACGACGTCTTCGGCACGTGTTTTGAATCCCCTGGCACGTACAAGACGTCTGGGTATTCTCCGCTATTTTCGCGCCCCATAATTTAATCAGTATCGATTGATGGCAATCTATACTTCAAAAACAAGCTTCAGATTCGTGTTCAGCGACCTCGATCACTCCCAGGGCTAACGTTTCGGACCGACTGAACGACATTCACAAAAATTCGATGATTGGATCAATATCGGTTGATTGCGATCGTTACTTCAAAACGAATTTCGGATTCGTGTACAGCGACCGCGATTACACCAGGACTAAAGTTTCGTGCCGCCTCGACGGCATCCAAAAAAATCAATAGTTTGATCAATATCGATTGATGTTGATCGATAGTTTAAAAGGGAACCTCAGATTCGTGTTAAGCGACCGCAATTACCCCAGGGCTGAAATTTCCAGGCAGGTAAAAGACGTCTGGGTGTTTTCCGCTATTTTCCCGCACCGTAATTTGATGATGGCGATCGATGGTTCAAAACGAACTTCAAACTCGTGTTCAGCGACCTCGATTGCCCCAGGGCCGAAGTTCTCAGGCAGAGAGAAGACGTGTGGGTATTTTTCGTGTCGTAATTCCCCCCCCCCCGCCCATTTTCCCCTATTTTTCCCCCCGATTTCCCACCCCCCTCCATTTTCCACACCGTTTTCCCCTAATTTCTTCGGCGCCGCCGATCGATAGGACGACTCATCGCTTAGAGCGTTATTATAGAGCATGATAATATTAAAAGAATAAATCCGATCAAATATTTGGAAATCTAAAAATATCGAATCTTCGACTATTCGAATAAATATTCCATAAATTATTCGAAAAATTATTAGACTATGTTCGAGCATCGAGCACAACTATAGTACTCAATTGGCGGCTCACGGCTGCCCCTCCCGGCTAGTGTAGATCCGGATTTTTTTCGATTAGCTTTCCTCGCCCGTCCCCTTATCAGCACAGTGTATGCTTTCATTTGGTGGAGAACTTCCTGCAGCAGCGGTATCCTCGCACTCAACTGCGATGGAGTACGACTACTGTGTCGAAATGCTGGAATCGCACGCCGAGATTCACCACGCGACTCCGCCGAACGACGTGCACACGACGCTGGCGAGCATTTTTCTTGTTATGATTCCCTGCCTGTTCAACTGCACGTTGTTCTTCGTCAACGTGGTCATCTACAAGTACATCGACAGAAAGGTGAAGCGAGAAATGCAGGAGGGTACGACTCGCTGCTTCGCGCTCATGGACTCCGTGCTGGTGAATCTCATACCAACCGACGTTCTCGTGTGTCTGTCGCCTTCACAGTGCAACGATCGTCTCAGCACCACTTGAAACCGTATTCGCCCTCGTCGGGTTAGCAATAAATCTCTCTTGTAAGGTATGCAAGCTATCGCACCTTCAAATAACAACCTGTCTCTACACAACATCACGTCGCGGTGGAACCTCTCCACTTCCAACTAGTTTCCTTCTTTTTGACCTGATTTTGAGTTCTAACAAAACGTTCCAAATATCATAACACGGTTCACAGATAACGACTAAGGCTCTTACGTTTGCTATGCCTCTGCTTAGAGGCAACCTCTGGCTATGAAAACAGCGACTGCTTGAGCTCATGAACTGTCGAAAGACATTCGCCACATCCTCACATACCTGGTAAATTCCTGCTTTGAAAGATTTTTTGAAAATCAGAATAATGGGGTTGTACAAACCATATGCTCATTTGAGCCTACGCAGGAGAAGAAGAACCTGAAGCCTGTAGATTGTTATACTCTCGATTTTTCGTAGTGCTATTTAGCGCTTTCGCATGAAAGTGTGGCAACATTCTTACGTATTTACAAAACAGGACACCTGTGTTCATATTTTCGATAGTTGTCTTCAAATTGATATCCTCGGACGCTTACCTAACCGAATGAACTCCCTACTAGGCGTTGCGGTGGAGAGCGCCAAGAATAGATGTCAAGCTCTAAAAAAGACTCATTAAAATTGACACAGAGAAGCTTACGGCAATCATAGGACGTCGATTCTTTAAAACTTTTTTCAGCGCTTTCTTGGAAGTCACGAGCTTTCGATGGCGACGTCGTCATCAAAGACGTCAGATCATGGAGCGCATATATATTTAGTCTACCAATGCAGATGTTGAATTCGAAAGTACGAATTCGGTTTAACAAAGCAGTTTTTGATACTTAAGGCCTAGTGCTAAATTAAATGGAGATCATATAGGTTTACCCTCGTCGTCTACTCTATCATATAGGTTTACCCTCGTCGTCTACTCTGAGTAAGACTTCCATTTCAGAGCACTGTGTCTCCGGTTCAACACTTCTCGATACAGTTTTCCACTGTTCCATGCTTTCGGTTCCAATACATCGTTGAATCCCCTATATGTTCGGTATAATTGCGACACACATTTCCAGGGACTACAGCTATAAAGCATGCGTTGGCGCCCAAAGTTGAGCTTTTTCCTTTTGTCACAAAAATGACGTCAAATTTTTATTGGGATTTTTTTTACGTGATTCATCTGCTGGAGGCTATATGCTTTATTCTACGCAGCGGTGCGAAAACCGCTTCCGCATACTCGTCAGAACAGGCATCGTGAAATGCTCTATTCGAAGATGCATGATATGACGTGGGGTACGATTACATAAAAGCATGGCAATAAAAATAAAGAGAAACAAGGCAGAACGAAAGGCAACGATTGCTCAAGAAATAGGGAAATACTAAACACTATGAAGAAAGGAAGACTTCATGGAGCATAGATTTTATGGTGAACAAACACATCTGCCTGTACTGCCGGATGAGAGGCTATATGTAGTCGCAAGATGTATTGTTGCTATCAAGGCGGGAGTCGGACCCGCACCTCCTGTCTTCCGTGATGCGATGCTACGCCTCACACCACCAGCACTGAAGGTAGAAGGTGCGGATTTGACCGCACGTAACGTCTGCTCTGTTCTCGAGGCACATCAGCACTCATCGTGATATCGGGATAAACAAGCACCACGGTTTGAGATTCTGTTTATGCCGTAGGAGAGTACTACAACCAGCTGAATAGAAAAGTAGAGGTACACATCGGGTCCACGAGGCGATTTTCGACCGACTGCTGCATTCCATTTTCTGTGATTCAGAGCAGCTTTGCGAACGAATCGTAACAGGGACTACATGCCACAGTGCCGGCATTGGTATGCCTCGATGTGTTTCGTACTTCGAGCTTCGTTGATGCACCTACAAGAGTAGGGAACCCCAGGTCTTCAGTATTGATGGTGGTGCACAGCAAGGATGAGCGGACAATGAAGTTTGGAAATCCGGATAACGGATAACGGATAGTTTTGCCCAATAGTGGCCGGATAACGGAAAAACGGATACCGAACAAACAACAAAAATTAACGCTAATTTTAAACCATTATTTCTTCTTTAGTAGGTTGGGAGTTATAATACTGTCCACGTCATATGTCAAATAAGTCACTTTTTTCCTTCTTATTGGTGTTTTTCTTCAAGGTAAGCGTAGCGCAGTTGGAGGTGCCGTCTATCGCATGCTCTCCGATTCAAGGTTCTTGGTTCGGACTTCCCCTCCAGGTCAACCAAGTCTTCCACCCTTTTGAGCTCGATGAGCTGGTACCAGGCTTGTCCGGGAAGAATAATGCACTGACTTGCCCACATGCTAGCCACCGCAAGCCGTTCTATAGGCCAATTGGTCATCCATACTGCCTCCACCACGCCCCGTAGAAGTAGAATGCGAGGCGGATCCCGCAATGGAATTGACTAACGTCGTCTTATATCCTTTATTCATATTTTTTAGTTGCAGCAGAGTCGCTAGGTATAGGTCCTACAGGTTTTCTGACCCCTAATGGGGCAGTCATTAAAATCAGCCGCTTTTTGTCTACTCTTTAATCAGCTTTAACACTGATTTTTGCCCAGATCGAACAAGACTCTCTATATTGCTCCGAACAAGGTGAATTGCTGCTAAGCGTATTTGGGGAGAATGGCAGTAAATTCATCAAGCTCTGAAACCTATGCTGTTAAGCAGACTTATTTCGGGTGCCGCAAGCGTCTTCTTCAGAGCCTGGATAAGAGCAGAGGAAATTCTAATTCGATGATCATTTCAAGTACAGCAGTTTCATATTGATTCGAAAATAAGTTGAAAGAGGCACTGGACAACGAGTGTCCTTACGAAAGCAGGGCAAAACCTGGTAAACATCTTCGCATAGAAATAGACTTGACTCAGGCACCTCATTCACTAACATCTTTGCTCATCCTAGAGCGATTTATCAGCCTTTCGGCTATTTCCCCAGTCGTGGTCAGTCTGGTTGTTTTGTCCTTCTTCATTTCGTTTTTCCAATAGCATAAGAAGCTATTACAATCCGCTGTGATTCACAGACAAGCACTCTTTCAAGCTTTGCTTTTTTTGTTCAAACTCTGAAGGTGGTTATGCCAAAACGTCAGCCGAATTAGGGTTGTACACCAGTTTGATCCACAGCCCCTTGACAGCTTTCTCTACTGTTCAACAACTACCCGTAAACCTGTAGATGAACCTGGAATTATTTGGAAATAGGATATGGAAGTACTGTTACATAGTACTAGTACATCGGTCGGCCGCAGGAAGTTATCAGTGGAAGCACTGGCAGCATAGTCTCAAAGAACTAGAAGTTGAATACCTGGCACATCTTTAAAACGAGTTGATTCATATGAACATTTATCCCTTCCTCCTCTGTCGACTGGTTTTTCGAGATCGTACATTATGCTAGAAGAAATTTTGGTGAAAACCCTACAAACAGAAATGAACAGGGAAGCGTTCTGCATTTTAAAATGCGCTACGAGCAGGTAGTTTAGCCTAATCATACCATTAGGAACTAACCCTATGAGAAGACACCAACCTAGTACGGCAAATGTATCTCAACTATCAACGATTTGTAAAAAAAATTGTCCTTATATTCAACTAACCATAAGAAGCCAGATGGCTAAATTTATTCAGCCAATGATAAGTAGTCGTAAGCCAGATCTTGTTGTTCGTTATCCGGCCGTTTTTGGCTAACGAAACCGGATGACGAATAATGGAAAACGGTTAATCCGCTCATCCCTGGTGCGCAGTATATAGTGCTTCTTTTAATTGCGTGGATAATACTGGGTACGATGTCCAATCATACGTGACGCCGAGACGTCAGGCGTGAGCGTTGCATTTTAAAAAAATTTCCACATATTCGGTACCAGACGGCTTAGCATCGAGCGTTCCAACACAAGGTTTGTAGTGCAGTAAATAATCTGTACATGCTTATACCTCTACCATGACACATTTTCGGATCTGGAAATGTAAGTCCTTATTATACAAAGCAAGCAACAGAAAAAATAATCTGGTACGGAATGCAAGTAAAGGTGAAAGAAAGCTGAGAAACTGCTCTGGTCTGCAAAATCCATGGCTCGTTTTGTAAACGTCGACATTGGAGGAGTGAGCTTCCCGTTAAGTCTAACAATCTGAAATCTTCAAACAACAACGGGATGGTTTCGTCTGCACTGGTATGTGATCTTCGGATTCCTACAGGAGATCTAGTTTTTCTCGTTTTAGTTCTTAGTGGCTCATCCATCACGGGGCGTTCGTGTTATATGAGAATTTAGACAAATGTTGGATTGAGTCTAAAGAGTCTAGAGTCTCCATATAAAAAAGGAAAAGATGCAGCTTGGCCTACAGGTTTCATGGGCCTCTTAAGTGGTTTTAATTGTTAGGTGTTCTTTTCAGATCTTTTTAGACGTCTACCGTGTGTGACGTCTCCCGCCGAAACGCCAAACGTTGTTATGTGTTGAACGTAGGGACTCTTGAAAACTCTAAACGCAAGATGAAGTGTTCAATCACCGTAGCGTTTGAAGAAGCTAAATTGGCAATAAAATGGAGCACAACCGTAAGCACGTTCACGTCATCATAAACAACTCCAGTCAACATTTCGGCAGTTGCATTTCGGAGTGCACCGCCTAAAACTTTGTGCTGATTGCCAACAAGGCAACGGAGATGGTGCTCAAACTGTTCAGAGCCTTGCCAACGTCAAAACCTGCTGCCCTAATTAGGCTTACAAGACGTATGACCTGCTTTAGAATATGGCACTTCTGTGTTTTATCTATACAAAAGTAAAAATATTGGAAAGCTGGAAAAAGTACAAAACAGTTACCAGGAAGCTGACGAGAACTATTTGTTTTCCTTATGAAGAGATCCCCATAGTACTTGAAGAAATCAAAACATAGGACTTCTGAAATTGTTGTCTAGGAGGAAAGCCAACGGTCTACCGCTGCTGCTCAAAATTCTTTCCGGCAGATTTCAGGAAGTTAACCAGTAAGGGGAATAGCGGGGTAATCTACATTACTTTAAAAACGCTTTTTCGATAGTGCCAGTCAGTGTTGTCTAGGCCGTTCTCACTGATGGTCTACCTCCCTGTTTGTTTATTGTTGTTGTTGTTATTGTGTGTTATGTTTATTGTTGTTATTGTTTATTTGTTTATTGTTTCGTTATATTCCCCACTTCTGTTGTGCCATTGTTCATGAATGTTTGTTGGATTTGTTCTAATTGTTTCTTACCGTTTTCCATTTTCTGGTATTGTTCTGTTTGCTTAATATCAGTGTCGGTTGTTTCGGATTCTCTCCGCATAAGCGACTGCTTATGTAATAAATAAAAAATGAATAAAAGTCTCAAGTCGACGTTTCGCTTCTCCAGCGGCAGAAGTCCAGTGCGCCGCCTAAAACAACAAGGGTACGCCACGAACATCAGACTGTGGTCAGATTCTGTTCCGTTGCGATGGTGTACGGACGTCGCTGCTCGCCTGCCATGCTGCTGTGTGCCGCGCGCACGTTCTCCTTCTGTCACCCGACGAATCTATGCATTTGTTAATTGTGCCGTCCGTCATCAGTTTCTGACCATCTGCCCACTATCCAGCTGCCGTGACATGACCCCACTGACCGTGTCCACCCTGCTAGATCCCCCCCCCCCCCCCGCGCCATCGCTGTCGCCGCCACCCGCTCCACATTAATCGTTAGCAACTGCCGCTTCAGAAATCTTGCCTTATCCTTCGACAATCCACCTGTTCCCACCTACTTCTATAGAATTTCAGAATTTTGTTTGCCGTTCTGAGAAGGGTAGATCCAGTGTTATAGATCCTTTCCTAAAAGAACTTCTTGTAGCCAAGAAAGTGTTCTTGTTTAGAAATATAAAAATGCATCATACTAGAAACTTCTAAGAAATATGATGAAACAATGAGGCAACTTAGAGAGTTTAACAACAACTTTAAAATATGCAAAGTGCGTTACAATGCATAATTCCATCACTTTGTTTAAACGATTACAAGATTTACCGTTGCTATTTTCATAAGAGTCACACTGCTGCCGAGTTACTAATATTATTACATCAAATGTGAGCTTTACGTCACCTTTGAAAACGGTTTCGGATTTTTCACGTCTGAAAAGTGTCTGGCTAATTTACGTATCTTCTACTTTGCGCGCTCTGTTCCTGTTGCTTTATCGAAAGGACGCCTTAATACAGTTCATTTCAGAAAACAGTATTGATCGCCGAACCGCTTGGCTATATGAAAAATGTAGAATCTAATACGCAGTTGAAAATTCTCGTTGGAATAAGCCGAGAATTTCAGCTTAGCGCGATAGCGAATAGGCGGTGTGTATGTATGCAAATTTCTTCCTCCCATTCGTTTTTTTTTGGGAGGAGCCAACCAATAAAGTAGTCAAAGAAAACCGTTCAAGCATGTCTAGCGACTAATAAATCGATCACTCCCCCAATAGGATTTCTTGATAAGAAGGGGGATATCAGTGATAGTGCTCGAGAAGCCCTACTGACAGCTTCTAACTTGGTTTTGAGGCCATAACCTGGTTTTCTCTGAAATTTTTCTAAAATGTGAACATGAAAAGTTCGGATCCATTGGGGGTGGCAATCGTCTGTTCCAGAACGAAGTCAGAACTGAAAGCGAGTTATTTGACAATGATGACACAGTGAAATTGCCCACAAGAGCGCCCTTCCTTACAGCCTCCTGGCAGGGACTGTTCGTGTTCGCCCGCTTTTCTACTTGTATCCACACCGACCGTGGCGAGCGGAAAACGGCGCTCTCCGGCGCTCTTTTGCGCCGTTTCTCATTTTGTATCCCCACCGACTAGGATAAAAGCTTTTTGTTATGAGCACCTTAAAGCAGGTGCCCGATCCACCAAGATTTTTCCGTTTAGCATTACTCAATTATGTACTAATTTCAAATACGAATAGAACAGTGGGGGAGAACATTGTTGAATAGACGTCCTTTAGTGCCATTACGCATTCGATTACACAGGTGCGAAATGAGTGCGCTGTGCAGAATAAAACATTTGAAAACTTGTTCAGGGATTAACTAAGATTTCAGGAGGATGTCGCCTCCAAAAGACAGACTGGAGCGAGGAACAGTTCCATCTGTTGTATCGTCCCAATCTACAAATTTTTACAAGCGAGATTCATAGCGCAGTGGTAATTATTAATACTAATCTGACGAGAGGACTGTTGACTCCTCTAACTTTATCTTTGGCTCTTAAGAAAGCTTTGGTTCGCCGCTCCAATGCTTTAGGCGCCGTTTTTTGTGCCTATCGCTTAATACAGTGATATTCGTTCCACACTTACTAAGCCCTTTCAATACTAATAAATTAAGATGTGGAGAACGAGTTCCGCTTCTGCCTTGGTACAATTCGCTGATGCACTCATTCTAGGCGCGTTAATAACCAACCATAAGAGGGATCTCAATAGAGCTCAGTTCATCCGGCTCACCTCAAAAGAGCAACAACTGCATCTGCTTGGAAGCTCAACTTCATTTTCGAGCAGGGCTAAGCATTCGCTTCTACCTTCCACATAGGAATCGTTAATCTTCGCACTCGATTGATCGTGCGCTAATTAACGCCGTAACGACGAGCCTCACCTAGTTCAAAGGATGGAGCCGACGCACGACCAGATTTGATTGCTCCTCGGAAGCACTCGGAAAACCGTAACGTAGGGTTTTGACAAGGCTTTCATATTCGGTGGTCATATGAACTTTGCAGCTGCCAAATCTGAATGTATTAGAACCCGGCGAAACAGTCTTTAGTGAGCCGATGTCCCCTTTAGAACTGTTCAGTGAGCTGGTCTAGTAGTAGTGAGAAGTAAATCTTAACTGGACGTCCTGAAAAGTAACTCGAGGTGAAAGGGTAGCCAGCGTGATGAGGAGGAGAGCATCAGTACGCTACGCTGCCGCTTTCGACGACAATGTGTTAGTATGTATTTCTAAACTCTCGACGAGCTATTTCAGCACTAAGTAAAACAGAATTCGCAAAAATTCAGTACCTGTTGAATCGACAAAAAGACTCGATATTTCTTGATGGGTTTAACGCTAATCAGAGATGAGCCCTCATCAATATTTCTGCAGCGGCTTTTTTAAGTAAAAACCGACAACGACAACGATCCTGAGCCAGTGAACTAACACAATTGTGTAGAGGACATGTTTTGCTTTTTCCTCGTCCTTTCTGTTTCAGATTTTGTACTCCTGTTGAGAAACCACGCTATATTCACGGGAGAACCTCCAGATTTTCAATTGACGATTTCAACTTTTGGCCACGATACTATCTGGCCGCCATAAAACCTTAAGCAATCTGGCTTCCGCTTGGCTCCGTTTCCCTTCTGTCAAGCTAATAACGACACTTTTCGGTTTGTTATGCACACGGTTACTAAAGCCTCCCTTCTTCGAACAGATGTAGTTACTTCAACAGATGTAGTTACTGGGTAGTCGTGTAAATTCCGAAAACGACGCCATAAAATTTTCCACACATTCGTTTTTACTTCAACTTAGCTAGTTGGCTATGTTTTGCAAAGCGATGTATTGCAGAGATTAGATTTTTAAATCTTTAATGAATGTGGCTCCTCCACCACAATGAATAATGAATTTTACTCCAAGCTCCAAACAATTCTGTTGCCATGAATACAAATTTCACCCGAAAAAGGCATTGCAGTCGAAGCGAAGGTCGGCCCTATTCACATCTCAGTAGAATTCGTTCATTTGATTAGAAATTATACGTGCTTGAATCAAGAAGTCAACTTGTACACTTCATTATATCACCTATAGAACTGTAAACTCTAGTGCATGCAAGAGTTGTCGTCGTAAGGTTCCCGTGTAATAATCGGGTGTTAGAAAGATCTGATTAAAATTAATATAGTAAATTCGAAAAAACGATTTTATTAAGGAAATAATGGCAACAAAACGTTTTTAGCAGGAAAAGCTTTCAAGGCTTGCCAGTGTTCTGTTTGCGCCTTTGTTTTCATCTATCCAGGAAAAAGTTTGGTATATTCACCTTATACGAACCGCATATTTTTGCTTAAAATAAAAAGTGTTTTCGAGTAGCTCCGAACTTCTCTGTTCTTGAAACCTCGGCATTGTAAGTTGTTACTGTTAGTATATTTGTGCCACACGAAGTTTTTAGGTGGACAAATTTATTAAACAGGGCCTGACGTTTCGACGTTCCGTCGTCTTCAGAGGCCTAAACATGGTGTGAAGGTTAGATTTGCGCTTTACCCCACCAAGCGCCTCAACCACTTTAGCATTTTCGAACTACTTCTACAAGCACCCGAAGAGACCAAATGAGAGGATGAACTCACCAATGTCCACCGTTGAGGGCATGTGTTCGCCCTGTGACCAGTAGAGGCGATATCGTTATTTGCCCAAACGGTAGTTTTGGAGATTGCTCAAAGATAGGAGCAATTTATCGAGTGTTTGAGCTGTAAATACATTGGGGAAACGGGAAGAGCTCTGGTCGTTCGCATAAAAGGACACTTAACCAGCAAAAGACGTGGATTGCAATCCAGCCCACTTGGCAGACATAGAATTGATGCGCATGACGAGGTGAAATGTACAATATTGGCCATTGAGAGTGATATCTCAGCACGAACAGCTTTGGAAGCATTCTGGATTTTTACGAGAAATCCAGTAATGAAAAACCGAAATGAGTGTCTAGCCGTGACAAGTGACTTCTTGCCGTTTGTGCCTCATTGTGAACTGTAGAATGATCAGAGAGCGATATCCGAAGTGTGGTTCATTCGCCTCTACTGCTCCCAGGGCGAACACATGCCCTCAACGGTGGACATTGGTGAGTTCGTCCTCTCATTTGGTCTCTTCGGGTGTTTGTAGAAGTAGGTCGAAAACGCTAGAGTGGTTGAGGCGCTTGGTGGGGTAAAGCGCAAATCTAACCTTCACACCATGTTTAGGCTTCTGAAGACGACGGAACGTCAAAACGTCAGGCCCTGCTGAATAAAGTTGTCCACCTAAGAACCTCGTGTGGCACAAATATACTAACATTAACAAAAAGTGTTTTGATATAAGAGCAAAAGTGGCACTGCCAGGAAGTAAAGAGACGTCCTTGGACCGTAATTATGTACAACTCGAACCAACTTCCTTGCTTCTACAACGTTGTGTCAAACATCGGCGGGGGTTACAACAACCAGTCTAAAAAAGAAAGAAGCTAGACATGTGGGATTGAGTCCCACTTGGTTATAGCATTTGATACTTTGTGTGAGCAGTTTGTCATTTTAAAACCATAATATCGCGGATTGGAATGGCCTCGTGACCATAAGAACGTAGTTGTATTTCTCAGTCAAATTTGTAGCGGTGGTTGGTAGCCCGTTTTCGCATATTTAAATGATTTGCTGGGCGAACAGGTTTTGAGGAGCCGTATGTGGACATTTCTCAACGGAGTATTTTCCTTGCTCAGCGAGTGGAATCTGCCAAAATTGGCCTGAAAGCGAGTGCCGAAGCCGGAGTTCATCGTGCACAAGCAGCTGGCCAGCCACATCGGAGTCGAACGCATCCCCATCTTCGCATCAGGTGTGCTGTGCTGTGTGTGTGTTCTGCTGCAGTGGGTCAGGTACGTCTGTTCGGGACAGCAGTGGCCAGCGAGCGCGAGCCGCTAGAGAGTTCCCCTACTGAAGAGGAGGCGACGACCGCCTTCGACAGCTACGATGGACAAACAGCCGGTGAGAATAGGTGAGCGGCACGAGCTAGCTGCTCTGGCCACAACCCCTCCTACCCTTTGTCTTACGGTGACGTTGAGCGAATTTCTCTTCGTTTCCCCCGATCTCAGCTCGACTTTGCACTTTTTGTTTCCACAAGTCTGATTAACTCGTGACATATCCATTGGGGTTTCATACGTAAGCGTTAGCTTTTGATTATCGCGTTTCACGACGAGACTTGTTTTCTCTGGACAGAGCAACTAGGGGTGCTTTAGACTCCTTAATGTCTGTACTGCAAAAATATGGTGAATTAAGAAAAAATAGTGAGTCGCGAATACGACTGGCATCGTTCAAGGCATTTGCTGATTTATTTATTTATTTATTTATTTATGCCAACAATACTGCACGCTTAACAAAACGCAAATAGCTGGAGTTTCGGAATAATTGCAATAGACAAAAAAGTTAGATAAAATAAACTCCTTCGTGATGCAGTCAGTTTATTTTGCTTTCTTGCTCGTCTTTCTGGATATATGAGTAGGGCCGCAGTATGTATCTGTATTTTTACCTTTCTGACGCATTTTGGAATGCAGTAGAATACAAAATATATTCTGAAAATTCATTCCCTTTAGAAAACCGTCAAAACTCTCACGCTCCGTCACGCTTACTAATTTATTGTGTCTTGGTCCGCTATATTATAACTCCCTTGATGGTCGTTTTTTACACTTTTTTGCCTTTTTGTTGACCATGGTGATGACCTTTTCCTCATGGAAAGCTCACTGTTCTTCCAATTGTGGCACCCATGAGTGTGAGAAGCAAATAGATAGATAAATAAATAAATAAATAAATAAATAAATAAATAAATAAATGCTCAATAAAAGAGTGTTAAACGACTTTCCTAGTATAATGCCTTAAGACCGAGCATCTGGGATGGTGAAAAATTCACACGATTTGCTTCAAAAATTTCAAAAATATTGGGTAACACTAAGAAAACCTAAATTCCTTCTAGCACCTTCGTAGGCGAGCACAGAGGACCCAAGCCTAGGTTTTCAGATATCAGATATTCCTTACCACTTATAATCCAGACCTAGACCTAACAGCAGGTCATAAAAAATAAAAAATAATAGAAAATAAAAAGTTTAAGTTTAAAGACGTAAATATGTAAAGGAGTGACGAAGGTTTAAAAAGAAATAAAACATAGTTCCATATTAATGATATAAAAAGGTGGTGTCAAAGTGAAAGTCGTCAATCGCTTCGCTAATATCTGATGGACTATAATTTTAAGAAAGCATTGGTGGAAAGTCATCTAGTACAAACAAAACAGAACAAAGGAGTAGTTGAAATCTTAGTCACTAATATCAGCCGATTGGCAAAGACAAAACGAGCGGCGAACCAAAATATCCCTTATGGTAAGAAATACCCCTTAGGTTTGCCTTCAAGTACCCGTGTTCCCCATAGCACATGCTTTGTAAGACTTATGGGATGTATTACTTGTAAGACTTGTGGTCAGTGTCACAGCGGACTGAATGCTCTGCCCAACTATGCACAGACGCTGTAGCAGCCGTTATTGAGGTCAGAGTAGTAAATGGACCACAGTTGGAGAGTTAGGGGACGTCAGCTTGTGTGGAAGTCCCTTACCAGAAGGGAGAGGGCTGTCAAGATGTTAGGGAGTGCTCAAAATCGATCCTCGAACTACAAATGCCTAAACCTCCCGCGGTCGTTACGTTTGACTGTGCACTAGACGACCTGGCCACTTGAGCACGACATCCTCATGCCCTCATGACGTCACAGACTGAGGACGAGGATCATGGATTGGCTGGGGGTATATTGTTGCGTAGGTGCGCAGCGCCAAACAAAGGTAATGCGTAATAAAGGCGAAAGTCGCGTGCGGTCGCCTTCCACCATATCGTTTCACTCACGCTTTTCGACTGCATAATCAGATTAGAGGGTCAGATCTGTGGAAAAAGAATAAGATCAGATCACGTTTGCCACTATTTGCCACCATATGGAGAGCAATAAAGCAGACACGTGTATTCCATGAAGAGTTTATGTTCATGAAGTGTAGACATACAGAATGCTGCTATTCGCACCTCCGCACCCTTTTCCTCGGTCCAAATTTTTTCACAAAAATTCGATAGAATTCTCCAGCAGCATAGCACTTCTCAACTACGTACAAGTGCTGCTGCGGTTCAGTTTAAATGAAGTGGCATCTAAATTTCATTTCTAGTATTTGAGTTGACACATGAAGAATGAGAATATGATAGCGCAGTCGGAGGAGGAGCAGGCTAACACGTGCATCCGATACCAGACTCTTTGTTCGGATTTCTCGCTCAGACCAACTAAGCCTTCTACCCATCCTGGTCCTTGAATTGGTATCACAAAGCAATGGTATATTCATCTGCTGGCCATCGCTATTCACTGTGAGGGCCCAATTCGCATTCAAATTGCCTCCACGACATCGTGTAGAATTCGTGGCAGATTCCAAAAAAGATTGATTAACGTAGTAATTTATACTTCATTTTATCCTTTAAGATTACGCTATTTTTTGTGATGTCTTTCTGAGTTGATTGTGTTGATTTGTTGCACTACAGGTAAATAACTGTGAGGTTAGTCTGAGGTGTGAGGCCCATGGGAAAAACTGCCTTATTCACTTTTCCTATTCATGTTTTCATGTTGGTCATCTATCAAATGTAGGATATAAAGTAAATAAATAATGTCATAATGCATATTTATCACCTCTAAAGTGAGTGCAAAAATAATAATACAAGGACACGGTGATTTACCCCGTGTCTTTGTATTATTATTTTTCCACTCCATTAGAGGTGATAAATAAGTACTCATTTGGATTGCTCTCCATTTACCAAAGAGTTTTAAGGAATTGCCAACCGAACAGGGCTATGAACAACTTCAAAATATCAATACAAACAGTAGCTTAAATTCCAAGTCCGTTCACAGTCGCCTGTCCAGCTCAGCTTTGTTAATATATAGAGATACCAGGATTTGTAGCAAAGTTCATGTTTTTTAAATTGCCTTTTATTTTTCACGTTTCCTTCGTTTGGAGTTAGGTTGTACTCTTTATTGCTTTAAGTTTCTCTCTGCGTTGTACAATGTGTTGAATATTCGGAATTGGATTTTCTCTTATTGACTTTTAACTCGATTTTAACTTGTGTCAAAAGCTGCTTATGTGTAGTTGTAAGCACATACTCCTAAGAGTGCATAAATGACAAATTCCAACTGTCTGTCAGCAACGTCGAGGATTTGTTGCTGGTTGTGTTGCTCAGCTGCATAATTTAACCTTAAGGGACTTAATTTTGTGTAAGAACATTAATAGGTTTACCTTTTCTTTGGTAAAATTACGATTGATATGGAAGATGAGATTCTTTGATGGAATGTCGTAAAATGTCTTCGTAATCACTCGTCTCTGTGAAGGTAGCACTTGACGTACATCCTTTTTTAGCATTTTTGGTGGACTGTACCCTTTTTGAAACGCTAGGTTTGCGGTGATTTTTTCGTCGTTCTCAACGCCTCTGAACTCACAAATTTGATGGATTTTCGAACTTTGACGTCAGCAGAAATAACCGACTTTCGCTTGTCCGAGGCTGTGTCTGCTCCAGGGATAGAGGGCTTCTCTCGCTTTCTTGTCCAAGAATACAAATTTTATTGAGGTGAAACTTAAAGTACGAAGAAGTATGTGTTCAACCTCCAAAATACCACGCCTCTTCGTTCATGTCAGTCAGAGCTCAGAAGCATCATGAGCTCAGCATCTGGAGAATTCACTAGAGCCAATTCGAGGTCCAGGACGGCTGCAGCCGCCGGACGTCAGACCATCATCTCCACCCTCGTAAGCCGACGCGCCAGCTGTGGTGCGTATCGATCGAGAGTAAGCTTAGCCTCGTCGCCTAAAGCGCAGCCAGTCCCGTTTCCTCCTCACCTCCTTCCCCGAACACTCTCATCGTGCTGCTTCCCGATGCTTCAGACATAGACGGTCCGCTGTTTCAGCGACGATCTGCTCCTCACCACCCTCGTGACTCACGTCCGTCGAGTTTATCGACGCGGTGAGGTGCTGCTCGCCGCCTGCTACTGACTCGAACTTCTTTCAGATGCCGAGGCGAGTGGTTTACTCCAGCAATCCGTCCGAGCCGCCACGAGTTCCCCATCTGTATCCGGACAGCTGGTCGTTCGCCAAAGAATCGGTATGCTCTCAGCTGACTGGCCGTGTAACTTACTTGCTACTAGCAGCCTTCTGCCGATCTTAATATAAAGCGCAAGACCTGGTCCGTATTCTTGCTGAGCGTCATGACGGCTTTGTTCCCTTGTTATCTCAACTGTTCAATCAGAGCTAATAGAAGTCGACGGCAATTTAATAATAGCAATAACAAATAATAAATAAATAAATAAATAACAGTTTCAGGGTTTTCATGCCTACTATTACTAAACGGTCAGAGCCCACTAGTTCTTTTTTGGCACTGGAACTATAACCTTTCGAGTAATGGCAGCTCATAAAAATAAACATATGAAATCATAGGAAACTCTGACAAATCACTCGAATAAGGACAAGTGATGAATGAAGACAGAAAAGAAAATGTATGACAGAGGACATATTCTGGTTGCTGACTTATTGTTGATCTAGTCCACTTTAATCCCAACAAAAATAAGTAACGCACGCTCCGTTTCGGATTTTTCTTAAATCTTTTCAGAACTGCTGTGGTGTTCATCATTTCACATACATACAAGCAAATACACGAGAAAAGCGCTTTAGAAACCTAAAATAAATTTACCTTGTTTGACAGAAATTGTAGAGGGTGTACCAGGCTGTACAATGTTGTGTACTCCTAAGAATTGCTCAGTAGCGTCAAGCGCTTATTCGACATATGCGTCGAATGTTATCACAAAAAAGCTCTACTATCTTTCTAAATTTAAAGGGATTATGTTCAACGTTTTAAAAGGATTCCATTTTAGCAGCTAAATACAAAGTCAACCCCATGCCGTGTTTTAGCCACTCAACGCAGTCTCGCGTTTCACACACGTTTCTAGTGAAGGTGGCCCCAGCTGCAACGACGTAATTGCGAGTGGCTGATTTTTATGAGTGAACACAGACACTCCTAATCGAAACTGTAAAAATTACCGCATAATTGCAAAGGGACGCCTTGTAATACAGTCGTGCGTCGCGCCGGCTGTCGCGGACATCTGAAAGGTCCATGGTTTGCCTCCCGCCCAAACTAACCAAGCCTTCCATCCCTTCTTCATAGGGGAATTGCCATCACACTTGTCCGGGTAGGATGAAATGCTGACTTATCCGTTGGCTGGCCACCACATTTCATTATATAGGTCAAATAAAAATTATATTGACTTCACGGTATCCCGCAAAAATATTTAGAACACGTGTCGCATCCCTCTAACAATTGATTGCCGCAGTCCTTTGTCCTTCATTATCAAAGAAGAAGTTATGCGATTTTGTTTATAAGCTGCATCGACGTGAAATTTCAATCCATTTTCATCAACAGTGTGCATTGGTATGGCCAAAAAAGGTACAGCTCAGAAATGCTCAGAAAAGGGTAGTAGCCAAAGCTTTGCTAGTAGGAGGACAATTTTTCGGCTCTGATATCGCATCCATCTTTTCTTCTGGCCTTCGCAAGTTTGCGTAGGCTGTTTTCGTGCGATCCTTGAACTGCTTACGTCCTTTCATCCTAGCTTGTCCATTTTTTGTAAGAACAACGGCTAGCTGCCTTTCTCGGCAATGGGTCTCGAAATTCAGCATGGAGAAAAGTGACTTGTGAAGTCTAATTCTCTTGAGCTCCCTTGATAGCTATAAATCACTAGCTGTCTATATCTTACTCCCGTTTTCAGGATTTTCATATTTAGTTCGGCCACTGCACCTTTTGGAAATTTTACTGGATGAATAAATCTAAACCATCTCCATAGAAAATACCTAAACCTGTCATTTTCAAGTAAGGCTGTTCAAAATTTCCCAACAAAATTTCTAATTTGTCTATAGAAAAAAACGGGAGTTTTAGAGTATGGTTAGCGTTTGTGTGGAGATAAGAGTACCCAAAATTGGGAGTGGCACCTAGACAGTTTCACCATTGTCGGCACCTAACTGCTCACACCAACAGTCCCATACATCTGCATCAGTCATGGGTTATAAGATGAGGTAAAGCAGCTGACGACCACTCAACTGTAAGGTCACGCTTGTCATTTCAGACGAATCTCGAGGCGGCTGTCTGGGGAAACGAGGTGCTCTTCCATCCGGTCTACGCTTTCGGAACGGCCGGCATTCGTGGCGCAAAGCAGCTCACCGCCACTTCGATCGTCTACTGGGACACGAGGGTCTGTCAGAACCTATTCGGCACGTCCATCATGTTCGGAGTCGGCACCAAACAAGCCTCGGTGAGTGACCCTACGCGAAATTTCTTGCATGGTCATAGACATGCAATACACGATTGTAAAGCGTGAAGGCTGGTGTTTAAACAGGCACAGTTTAATGGGTGTATTCATCGATGTAAGGACACTCAGAAGAGCTCGTTTATAATCGGAAGCATAGAACTTCATTAAACTGAGCCATGCGTTCCCTCCTCGATTGCAACTCAAAGCATTTTGAAATGTGAAGAAGACCGAAAATCAATTTCCACTTCCAGTATGATGCGCTATATCATCTCAATTTAGTTGATCCGAGGTTAGCATGATCGGCCTAACCTGAAATCGACAGAAACACGCTAATGCAACACTTCAATGTCATTCTATAGAGAAGCGCAGTAGGAATAGACGCGTGCACCTCAAATTGATCAAGAATCGGGTCGCGCAAAGACAAACCAAGCTTTCCACCGTTCTGGATCGGTGACTTGATGCCGATTAGTCTAGGAAGGGCGAAACACACTTGTTTATGGAATGGCAATCACGAGGTGTCCAGGTGAAATACTATTCGAAATGCTTCCACGATAAACGGTAGTAAAAGTAGAATGTGCGGCGCATTCAAACGAGAAGTTAACGCCGCCTTTTCCGTTCATTCTTCAGTAGAAAGCACCCAGAAAGTTACTTGTGTTCCATGAGATCTCTTCTGAAACGTTGATGACGTAGAAGCTCTATCTTGATTCTCCTGAAAACTCGGCTTTATATGGCCACTAATTAGACGGAGCCTGCCATATCTAAGCTACTGCGATTCAGCATCACTCATAGCTGCACTCCACGTAGTCTAAACGCAAATAAACCGATCGTGGTGCTGAACATCCGCAAACGGTTCTGCATATGGGATTAATCTTCTATCTCTGAACAAGTTTTCTGCAACCCATTGCTTCTGAATTTGTTTAGCTGATGTCGAAGCTTTTTGAGATGCTTTCAATGCTAATCCATCCTATTGTATGTGGGGAAGGAGCACTTCGCTTAAGCAGCATGAAGTGCTGACAAGGAAATTTTTGATTTATAGTGAAGGTTGGGTAAGCAGCACACTTTTCGTAAGCGACTTTTATAATGGTGTCCGTCATCTCCCAGCACAACCCCGTCTTTGCTATGGTTTTCGCTATTTCTGCTAATCACCTCTTACCTTGCAATTTTCAAGCTTCTGTGGTTAGCAGCGTGGTTCAAATGTGAATTTTCTTGGCAACTCAAGTAATTGCTCATTTCCCATTGGACGCTTATCATTTGTTTGCTAAGGGGACTAGAGATAGGCGGTCAATGGTTGACCCGTGTCTTTGGTTGCCGACCGACGGCGGAAATATGGCTTACCAGAGCTCCTAACGAGCACCGCGGACAATCGCGTGGGCAAACAGAGAGGGGACCGGGACTGGCTGGCCGACAAAAGTTCTCAGACGAACCTACGAATCGATACCGCCTATATGTACGTCTTGAGGGTGAAAATTGCAGACAAGAGCCCGGTCGCAGTTCGTCGACCTGCTCGGTGAGGACGAGCACTCGTACGGCCTCAACCAGAAGGGGCTCGTGAGACACTGCGCCATCGAAGTCGCCGTCTGCGACCCTCTACCGTATAGAGAGTGAGTTAGCCAAACTCAGGTGTTGAAGGTGTTGAATACGTTTGCCATACGCTCTCACGTCTGCATTTCAGTTGTGTGGTTGGCATCCTCTTCGACGGACCAGGAAGGAAGATCAGCTTCTACCGCAATGGGGAGTATCTGTGCACACCCTTCACTGAAATAGACGTTTCCGAGCCGCTCTACCCAATGGTGTCCAGGTGTGTCACTGTTTTCCCTCGGTTTACAAAATAATTTTATTGCCATACATGTAACTGGGGTAGACTCGATTAGCGCCGTAAATGGAGGCGAACGCTCGCGCGCACATTTAAAGCACGGGTCTCGCAGAGGCCAAACAAGCCGTCCGTCACCCCGAAAATGTGAATAATTGTTGACACACTTGGCTAGGGTGGTAAGACACTGACGCCTTCGTTGGCTGGTTATTGCTACTTATTGTTCAAAATCAAATACGCATTCAAACAGTCTCTACAACATCACGTAGTAATATGTAGAATGTCCTGCGCATCCCACAAAAGAATTGATTAACACCGCCCTTGATCCTTTATTCTTACTTCTAACAAGGGAGGCCCATGAACTTCCCCCAAAGCTTCTCAACGTGACCTATATGGTCTTGTGGGGCATCGAACGGGGATCACAGAACTGTGCTTTGTTTTTTTTATGGACCACTGGGTGGTCCGAAACGGCAAAAAAAATTATACCGCTTCAGGGCGGGCCGATAAGGCAAAAGTGAAACTTGGAGTGGCCCTGGCGTGCTCTGAACTTAAGTTACGAAAGGTTTCAAGCTCAAATTAAAGTTTGATTATAGTGCTTTCCTACGTTTCCTAGACGAAACTGCAGTGCACATTCAAGCGATTGATTCGCCGAAGGCGGCGGCTGGATTGCCGAATGGATAGGCAGGCGGACTTGCGGTGGGTCGAGGGTTCGATTCCGGGGGTGGGGTTTCTGCGTCCCTACTTGGACTGTTAGTGTTTTTGCAATTGACGAGTACATTTTGGCTCCGATAGGGTATCTTCTCCGCGTCCTAACCCCGCTTTCAACCTGTTGTCAGATGTGGAAGAAGCTGGTTTTGTTGCGTGGTGCGATATCTCGCATCTATTAAACAACGCTTGTTTCGCTTAGGAGGGTTCCGTTAAATGCTATCCCCATATGACCTCTTTGGTATGTTCTCAATAACTTTTGGAAGTGTTTCTCACTGTCACCTCATTCATGAACAACATCAACAAGCATTGATTTGACCCATCATCAAGACATGCTCATTGCTCTTCGGATTTCCTCAGAGACTGCTTTTTATTCTTATCGCAGCTTTCACTGTTTCAGCTAACTGTTCCCAATTACTGCATATTTTATCCAACTCGTGTGATTGGTCGCCTGGCTGTGTGTTTCTTCCTCACCATTCCCTTATACACTTACGGGAGACGGGTCGGGAACATAGCAGATTAGGAGCACTTGCACTCACTCCCTCTACTCTAAAGGTCGAGAAAGTTTTTCGTCCAAAATTCATGTGTAGGGTTATTTGGGATGCAGAGCACCAACCAATTTTGGTGAAACGATAGATTACGGAAGGTTACGATGGATATGTGTAAGTTGAAGGAGTATACGCAGAATAACCGGCACTGCTGCTTTGCACGACTCCAAAGGTTGAGGAGAGGTCGAAAGAAAAATTTTCGCTCAAACATCGCAAAGGGGGTTACTTGGGGTGCTGATCACGGATATGGCATCTATTTTTAAAATTTCGGTGGATTACGGTAGGTTACGATAGACATGGGTGACTAAAGCTGTGCACGTTAGTGGGATCGCTTCCTTCTCCAGTGTTTTCAGACATATTTTTCAACCGTCGACTTTAACTTTGATGAAACGTAGTACAAGCAAAATGATAATTTAGAAAAAGAGTGGCAGATTCGTGGTCAGCAGCTTAAATAGTTCTTGACAGGGCCACTCCAGGTGTCACCTATACCTTATCAACCTGCTCTGAAGTGATACCATTTTTGCCATTTCCGGACCACCCAGTGGCCAGTAGCAAAACGAAGCTCAGTTGTGTGATCCTTGTCCGATGCCCTAGAAGACCATGTAGGTCTCGTTGAGGATCATTGGGGGAATTTCATGGGCTTCCCTTGTAAGTTTACCTGGGCGTACCTTTGACATTCTGGACATTCTATTTGAAGAAGCGTAACCTAAACTGAGGGGAAAAATCTGCAGAAACCGCTCCTGGAAAACTCTGGTGAGACCTACCGTGCCAGAAAACATGGACTGCCCTGACTACGGCGTCAATGAATAGCTCGACAAAATCACTCCCATCGCATTAATCAGAAGCTAACCCCATGCCCGAAAAATTTCGTTGCTACAACGAGTGGAATTCGAAAAGCAATTATGTGCTTATCCAAAAGTAGCCCACATGTGGTTTTGGAGAGATAATGCATTTTTTCTAACCATTTGATGCCACACATGGTTTCCTAGATTTGCTTATAGAGTACGTATGCTAGACTTCCGCGGACTTATTAATCATCTATAAAATTTAAGCTACTTTAATGAGAATACCGTCTCGGAGAGGAAAAGGTCTATATAATGAAAAGATGGCTCTGCAACCAGAAGCTAAAGTCAGCTACATAAAAGATAATCCATGCCGTAAGTGCTTAGAAGAACGCAGTGCTGCATTCCTACAGTACGTGGGAGCATTGCAAGTGACACGCGAAGAGTGTACAAACAATTCTGCTTCCTAAATAGGTGTTTCTTATTTCGAAATATGCATTTATAACGGAGATATTTCAAAAAGAAGACGTTTTTCGACTTAAAAAGCCCCGCTCGCGCTCTTTGACACCTTTCTAGCCCGATGATCAGAAGACGTTGCCGGTATTGTAGCTATATAACATTGAGCTTATATGGTGAATTATGGACGTAAGCTAACCAATGGGCGCGTGTAGCGCAGTCGGAGGAGGCGCGACTGTCGCGTGCACCCGATACCAGGTTCCTGGTTCGGATTTCCCGCCCAGGCCAAGCAAGCCTTCCATCCCTCCGGGGTCGGTGAGTTGGTACCAGACTTGTCTGGGAAGGATAGAGCGCTGACTTGTTCATCGGCTGGCCACCGCATGTCATGGCCGTATGGCCAAATACGCATTCATGTCGCCTCCACGACATCCCGCAGAAGTAGAATGCGCTGGCGCATCCCAGAAGGGATTGAGTAACGCCGTCCTTTATCCTTTATCCTTTAAGCTAACCAATAGGTACATGTTTTTCAGGTCTTGTACCAATTTGCTTATCCAGTAGGCATGGTGTTGGTGTTTTCTGAATTACTGTCTAACCTCCAACGAATAATTCATAATAAGTAGTGAGCATTAGCGCAGTCGGAGGAGGCGCCGAATCACGTCTATCAGAATCGCCTTCTTGGTTTGCATCCCACTAAGGCCAATCCAGCTTTCCATCGCTCCAGAGTTTATGAGTTGGTACCCCACTAGTCTGACTGAGCGTGAGTTCACTGGCTTGTAAATGGCTGGCAACCGCAACTCATTGTATAAGCCAAATGCGCATTCAATTAGACTCTACAAATCAGGAGCAAGTTGAGAGCACATTTGAACAATCACGAGGCAGTAAATTGCATAGCGGATCCTGAGAGGAACTGACCAACGCCTCCTTCATACCTATAGATTTAGTTAAAGAAAGCCTTTACAGTCTTTTTGGAACCTGTGCTATTATCATGGGCTTTAAAGCGTCAAAACTAGCTACAACAAAAGGCAGCCTTTAGTTCAAAGCTGAACAGAGTGGTTAGAACATCACCTTATGAAGACTTATGGTAGAAGTCTTTCAGTACCGCACAGCAGTCCCGATTCGTCATCGAGAACCAGTCATGCCTCTACGTGGCACATTCGCTGACAGATTCCGCTCTTGTGAAGGTCAGTCCTCCCTTGAATTCTTTTGAAGAAGTAAAGTCTTACCACTGAAGGCAAAACTAAGCAAGAGAAAGAGGCTAGCCTTCTTCGAGACCTTGTTGCGACCTTCTTATGGAGTGGACTCGCAAGTAAGTGTCTCTGTTCAGGTGCACTCCTTGTCCGGCTCCTCGTATATCCACCTGCCGCTCCCTCGGACGCTTATGCTTCGCCTCGGTCAGATGGAAAGGCGGCGACACCGGGCCCGCCGCTCGCTGACGAAGAATCGTCTGCCGCCCTCCACGATCTACACCTTTCGCATACAGCGATGCACCATGGGTGTGGAAGACGACCAATAACAGAGTGAACCTTTTCGCTATCCATCTACAGCTACACATCCTGGCAAGCTCATCCACTATGCCATATCTGCACTTCCTTTCTCACCTACATTACTAGGCTAACTATTTTGATCTCACGTTCCGATGCGATGCATTTCTGCATCTAGAACATTGTTATCGCTCTCGGCTAGCCTATGAAAGGTGGTTTAAGCCATCTTTCGGTTTAGCGGCCTTAGTTCGAAGGCTCCTGAGGCGACCATGAATCAAGAGAAATGGAGTGTATTATCTGTTCTGTTGCTCCAACGGCTTCCTTTTTATGTGTGTAGCGATTTGCGAATTAGTCTCATTTTTATTGAAAATAACGGGTTATTTATTTAATGTCGACCTGTCACCGATTTGCTTTCATGACTGCACGGTCTCTTGTCCCTCGCTGACGCATTTCCCTCTCAAGTTCTCTAGTCGTTTGCTGCCATCGCTTTCAACGATTTATTAGTCAGCCATAAACCAAAGATGTGTAAATATGTCTTGTTTATTTATTGTGGATATCGGACGTTTTAAGTCAGAATGTTTTTTGTTCTAATTTTCCTTAATCATAAGTTCGTATTCCGAGTGTGTGAGTTTCAATGAACAGTCAGTTCCTGCATTTAAGTTCAGGCTGCCAACTTCAGAGCAAATACATACAGTTCTAAGAAGAACAAAGATACACAATCACTAGACGGCATATCTGCAGCTCGTAGTGGCAAAAGAATCCTACTGGAGCTTTCGATGCAACACCTAGGCGCAATGTCGTCCAGTTACTTTTAACAAATCCACAGTGACCCGTTTTGGAAGTGGAGGAGCAGCAATGTGCAAAATTTCCCTTTCCACGTTCCGAATAGCGGCTCCCGGCAATTTTTAGCTTTTCCGTTCAATCTTTAAGTTCCACTTCCTTAGGATGGCAGACAGAACGTAAATAACCATCATTCGATACTGGTGATGTTGAGGAAGCCAAGTTTCCAGTGAACTAAAAACAGTCCTTCAAGCGATTATGATAGAAATAAGAAATGTAAGGAATGGTGTGATTCAATCGCTTTCCGGAATACGTCAGGAACTCCACTTATTCACACATCGTGGAGACAAGTTTAGGTACAAAGACGCATCGCGGGGTGCGGGAACGCGCCGCAGCTCCTACTGTAATCGTGGTAGCCGATGATGTGCTCTGCCTGTCTGGCCACGCCTGTGCCTGATTGGCTGCCGCGGCTACGGTAGGAGCAACGGCGCGTTCTTGCACCCGGTCCAATTCTCGCCCACCAGCAGTGCGTCTTCGCGACATGTATCCAACTTTGAATGCGTATCTGGACTCTACAATAACCTGCTGTCTAGAAGAACGTAGAACCAACTTCCCAACCATGGATAAATGGAAAGCTTAACGGGCCTGAGGGGAATCCGTACAAGGAACCAGAAATCGGATGCACGCAGCAGCTGGTTACCCTCCGACTGCGCTGCCATTATCCCGTGAAAGAAATATTGTATAAAAATCAAGCACTACTAATCTAATCTTAGGCCAGATTATTGGGTATGCATATCGTGCTGAAGAAGGCAATCTCCGCTTGATTGTCGGAAGATGCTCGCCCTTAGAGCTAAAATGGCTACAAAAGTTCCATTTAATCAATCACAACAAATCAACATCAAAAATTATGGTGTCAGATTGCGCCCATGCACTCGTTTCGCCCCGCTGGTCATATCAGTATTTATACTGAACTCCGAGTTCAGTATTAAAGCTTGTGTAGGCTACAGCGGAATTGTTGAGCGATTTTCACAGCTTTGTTGTTGTTCAAGCGGAGCCTATGTTGTGTTTCGCGTCGCATTCCTGCTGATATCTGATGTTCAACCGCATATAAGCCAAGCTGATTGTAAAATTCTCAGTCTTTTCCGCTCCTCGCTTTTACTTTATATCCTCTGTTTCGTATGTATGACAATTTCACTTCTAGGTCACGCGCACTACCACCGCCTATCATTGTCACGAGCACTAAAGGTGGAAATTGAGCTGTAGGTCCTTAGTAAAATAGGTTATTTCGTATCGCTATGTTTTATATAATTGTTATTCTATTTGTAAACGCTTAATTACCCAAGTTTGAGGTTACACAACCGAATCCGCGTGGCAATCGTTCGATATCCGTCACTCTATCCGTGGTCGTGTTTGTGTCAATCGAAATTAGTATTTATTTGATGGGTAATATAATATTCATTCAGATAGAGTTATGTCCACGGGTCTTCCTCGATAGGGAACCTTCGGGCTCTCTTGTTAAGAGGGATCTCAGGCCGCTTGTCGCAGGGATACGTGGCGCGTCCTCAGGTGGTGGATAGGGGAATGAAATGCTAACAAAATGTGTACCGTATACTGCCCAGAGACGCAGGTGGGATGCAGAGTCCTGCTGTGTCGGGACGACGCGTTCCTTGTGCGTGGGAGTGGCATGTTCATGCACAGTGTGCGTGGATGTGTTCGTGCCTGCGCGGATTGTAACTGTGTCGGCCGGCCAAAAGCTTGCACTCGGTAGACTGGGGGTACATGTAAGGCGATTCGAGGCCGCTTTAAGTCTCGCCCCGTCGCTTCGGGCGGTTTGGCTGCCTGTCCGGAGTTCTTCGCCCGCACGACAGAGCCTGACTTGCTACCGTGTGTACTCCAGTCAAACACCGCAGCACTAAAGGGTCTCATTCCCCTAACCCCGAAAGAGCCCCCATTTCTGCAACGATGGGAAGAACGAGTACGAAGAGGCCGCTAAAATCTCAGGGCCTAACCAGGCTGCGCAAATTAAGAAGGACTAGGATGACGATCTGTACTTACAACACCCTCATGTTCGCATTGAAAGAACTGAAGAAGTTCTAAAAGGAAGATCACACCTTTTACAAGGTGATAGTCAGCGACTTCAACACCAAGATCGAACCACAAAAGGTCACCGGAAGAACTCCCATCGGAACCCACTGTTTGGAGCGGAACAAGCAAGGTGAAATGCTGTCTGAGTTTATCATGTCGTCCAAGACCATCCATGGAAACTCGCAGTTCCAGAAGCCTCCCTCGCTACAATGCACCTGGGAATCCCCGGTGGCCAGTTCCACAACGAGATCGACCACATCATCTTCAACTGCCAGTATTGCCTGACCGACGTTTCCATTGTCCCCAAGTTCTACACGGGATCGAACCACCGCCTCCTTCGCGCGAGGTTCCGCTTCTCGTGTCAAGGAGAGAAAGCCGCGAAGTTCAAGAAGAGGAATTCCAGAACGACCATCAACTGGGACATGTACACCTCTCTTGCCGACCTTTGGGAAGATACCGTTATGGACAACATCGACGAGGAATACGACCGCTTCGTGCACCACCTCCGCGATAGTGCTAAGGGAGCCGAGAGCTTGAGACCACCAAGAGACGTCTGTCTCCGGAAACTCTCGAGCTGATACGCCAGCGTAGAACAGCACGAGCGTCAGGTAACTAGCAACTGACGTCCGTGCTTGCGAAGCTATGCAGGGAGGCGATAAAGGAAGATCTGAAGGAGAGAAGGGCGGAAGTGTTGGCTGAAGCAGCAGAGGCAGGGTTGAGCATCTGCAATGCCCGCCGGAACTTTGCCAGCTTCAAGACCAAGACGACCGCTCTCCGACGTCCTGACGGAACCATTACCTCTCCCAGAAGGATCATGGAGAAGGTCATCCACGACTACTACTCTGATCTCTTTGGTAGCCACGTCCACCTGCTCCCATTCCATCTTCCGCTGAATGGATACGGCCCCTCTGGTCTCCCTTCCGAGATCCGATACGCCATCTCGTCGTGAAGAAACGTACAGAACCCAGTCCCGACAGGATCAGACCCAAATACCTGAAGAACCTCTCGCCAACGCTCACCAACACTCTGGTGCGGCTCTTCACATGCTACCTGTCGGGGTGCAGGGGTCGATCTCAATGGAAGAGCAGCAAGTGCGTCTTGCTGTACAAGAAGGGAGACGTGCACGTCATTGGCAACTATCTGCTTGCTGTCCGTAGTCTACTAGCTGTTCACTCGAGTCATCCTGAATAGGATCAGCAGAACGCTGGATGAAGGACAGCTATGCGAACAAGCAGGATTTCGGAGAGGATTGAGCACGATCGACCACATACACACCATTACGAAGCTCATCCAAGTTTCGCGAGAGTACAAGCTGCTGCTGTGCCTTACGTCCATCGACCTGAAAAAGGCATTCGACTCCGTCGAAACTGAAGCGGTCTTTGAAGCCCTGCTCCCTCAGGGCGTTCCTACTCAGTACATCAGAGTCTTCGAGAGCTGTACAGTGGATTCATGGCCAAGATCTCACCATTCTACAACGACGTCGTCATTGATGTGAAGAGAGGGGTTCGACAAGGGGATACGATATCCCCGAAGCTCTTCAGCGCCACCCTCGAAAGCTTCATGCGGGAACTAGAATGGGAAGACATGGGTGTGAAGGTCGGCGGCCGGCAACTACACCATCTTCGCTTCGCTGTCGACGTCGTGCTCATAACCCCGAGCATCAGTCAGGCGGAGCGAATGCTGGCCGACCTCGATCGTGTATGTGGGAACGTTGGACTGTAGCTGAATCTTACGAAGACGATGTTCATAAGGAACGGACGAGTTTCTGATGCGCGTTCTCCCTCAACATAACGAACATCTCTGAATGCTCCAGCTATGTGTATTTGGGTCGCGAAGTCAATATGGCCAGCGACCAGCGCCAGAGCTGAGCAGAAGGAAACGGCGGCTTGGGGAGCTTTCAAGAGCGTCGAAGAGGACGCGAAGAAGACGAAGAACGTCCGACTCCGTGCCCACCTATTCGACTCTACCGTTCTTCCTGCCCTAACATACGCCTCAGAGACCTGGGCTATACGAAAGAAGGATGAGCACGCGGTCAGCGTCGCGCAGCGTGGAATCAAGAGGACGATGCTCGGAGTGACACGACTCACGCAAGTGAGAGGAGGCCTTCGGAGGTCCGAGCTTCGCCATATGTGACAAAATTTTCAAGCAAAACGATGGCGACAGGGGCGAATGGAAACGCTGTTGGCGCGCGCCCGAGCAAGTCGATGATCAACGGGGCGCCTGTGATACAGGTGAAACATGTGATGGAGTTATGCAGTAGACCATTCTTAAGCGACATTGTTGAGTTGTCAAGGACCTTGTTAAGCATCTTTTCGAAGGACACCACAAGTGCCTTCTCCAACCTTCCTGCACAAGAATCATATTTCTTCATCATCTTAACGGCCCATATCGGAAGATCCTGGTCACATTCTTCACACGGCTTCCCTTTTTGACCTCGAGCCAGAGACCGATAAACCTTCATTAAATGTTCGTGTGGAGACAGCCGCGGTACACGGCCCTTAAAATTCATTTTTGACCCTTCTGGAAAATTATTTTGACCGCACCATCATGACAGGCCCGGATGCTGCTTGAGAAATCTGGTCGACGTAATATAAATGTACAAAGGCTTTCTACCATACCGCCGAGGATATTCCTTGAGTTTTAACACATCATGTTGGCTCATCTGTCCTACGAGGAAGAAGGAGTTGTTGACTAGGAATTTATGAGCAGCAGCAAAGCGATTTCTCAGACTTTCATTTGTACCATGAATCTCACGAGGATTTTATCAATCTTCTTGCGATTCACGATATCTCCGACCTGAAAAATGCTTGTACGAGATATTGCTGAAATTTGTGTAAAAACATTTAGTTGCTTGCCAACAGATGAACAACGCTGGCTCAATTCTCAGCAACATAAGCTCAAAAACATCGTCTTAGATGGAACGGTTCTATACACCTCCTAGATGAAAAAAGTTTAAGCAACTCGTAGAGCCGGTCCACAATAGCTCACAAAGAAACCGGAAAGAGTTACCCAACACTATACTTCTCTCACAACGGCCAATTGTCCGCGCCTGCCCATAGAAACCCTTCCATAACCATTAGCAAATCTCGCGCTGGTTGCCCTATCGTTCCTCAAATTGCTCTATAATCTGTATGCGGCTCATGCAATTAGAGAAACCACACTGTAATGAGCTAATAGTGCGTTCTACCATCAGCAAGCTGCTGGAGAAGGCCTTCTAGAGCTGAGTTGTGGCAGGTTTGACTTCTGATCGATGGAGAATATCGTGTAGTGCGCCTTGGAGTTTTGAAGCGCTGTAGTTCGCCAGTTTGTCCGACTGACAATGCGCCGGCCCGAAACAGGTACGGTAGACGTTGAACTGACGGCGATGCTTTGCCTCGTCCGTAATTACACAGAAGCCGCAGAATCTGACGCAGTGCCACACAGTTGCGTCTCAGTTCAATTCCCTCATCGGTGTTCTAGTTGACACTCTTGTTGGGACTTTTTCGAAGTGATTCCGTGTGATTACAGGTAAAATGCCGGGCCTGGAATGGCTGGGGCTGTCGGAGCACAAGGTGAAGGAAACAGTGAAGAACACGGCCTTGTCCAAGCAGTTGAACTCGATTATAGCGATTGCTGAGGAGGCGTTGAAAAAGTCGGATAGTCCGGATCTAACGAAACAGCAGGTGAGCAGCAGTGCTTGTTTGTATACTGAGCTCGTTGTAACGTGTGTAACCGGCCTTTTTTGGCTACTTTCCCTAGTCAGAACGCGGCCATCAAGTCGTAGCGACGATGCTCTCCATCATAAACTCCGCTGCTTGGCACATGCGAGTATGGCAATAGGTGCAGGTAGAGCAAGCGGGGAGATGGGGCGCTTTATTTCTTCCATGGAATCATTTATTCAACGCGTGGACAAAATCCGCACAAATAACGAAGCGAAGTTTTTGGACATGTAGGGGTGGGGTGAGTAGTAGGGGTGGGGTGGGGGGTCCATCTTATACTCATGTTCAAATAATAGTTGAGATGGGAACTACAGCGTAAGACAACCACTGGACTGCAATGGAGATTGGAGGTGGACACGTCAAGAGGACGAGGGGCAGAACGCACGTCCCCTCATGAAATAGACCTCTCGCCCTTCATTAGAATTGCACAAGGGGTTTTAGAAAAAAGGAAAAGGGTATTCCTATGACTCACTGAGTATTGCGTATTGAACAACCGCACTTTATTTTAAATGAGAAAAGGATACTAAGCGGGCTGGTGCCCGCTGCACCGGCAAGATATTTTGAAAGGGGTAAGTTGGATCAGCCAAACTCCAGAGCTCCTTCCCTTGCTAAGTTCTGCGCTCTCCTTCACCTCAGCGGTGGATAAAGAACGAGGATAAAGGACGGCATTACTCAATCTCTTTTGGGATGCGCCACGCACTCTACCTCTAGGATGTCGTGGAGGCGATTTGAATGCGTATTTGGCCGTACAATGACTTGCCAGCCGATGAACAAGTCAGCGATCCATCCTTCTCAGACATGTCTGGTGCAGTTCACTGATTGATGAAAGAACTGGTTCGCCTGGGCGGGAAATCCGAACCAGGAATGTGGTCTCGGGTGCACGCGACAGCCGACACCTCCTCCGACTGCACTACACGCGCGAAGTAGAGAACAGAACCGTGTTTATATGAGTGTTCCACAACCATGTGCAATCTCTGAGTGGGCACCAGCTCGCTAAGTTCTGGAACAAGATAAAGCAGAAAGGGGGCTTTAGTCGGACCCTGCTGGTCGTGCTTTAGTCGTTCTGCTTCTATGGGACAGACGAAAGTGAACGGTGAAATATCATTGCTCAATGTGCTCAATCTTGAGTGCCGCCCATTAGAGGTCTACCGCATGGGCAGATACGAACGCGGACGCGTCCGTAAGGTGAAGGTGGTGATGCCATCGAAGTCCCATTGGGCAATCGCTCTTTCCAACTCATGGAGACTTCGAAGCACTGCCACCTTCTCCAAAGTTCATATACGCCGCAGCATGACCTCTGAGGAGCGGCAACGAGAATACGAACTGAGGCAAGAATGTAGGGAGCGCAACAAGCAGCTAAACAATCGTGTTTGGGTTGTGTACCGTGGCGAGTTGAGACGAACCGAGGAACTGCCTAAACATAAGCCTTCGGGAAACGTCTGAATGGACACGGTGTGCAACCCAAAGCGATCAAATGCGTTTTATTCAGCTCTCGCAGTCTTGTGAACAAAATTTATCAGCTGCACCTTTTTTTTAAGTGCTTTCAGCCCTGATTTATTGTTCATCACTGAAACCTGGCTTTCCGATAAGATATCTGACTCCGAACTTCTTGCAAATTTTCCTTACAAAGTCTTCAGAAAAGACCGCTTAGACAAAAAAAGGTGGAGGTGTTTGCTGTTTAGCAAAAAACTCGATAAGTTTGGCTGCTGTTAGCTCACCTACTTGCCTTAAGTCCGACATTACTTGCTTTGAAGCATTTGACGCAACATACCGATCCGCATTTAGAATAATTCTAGTATATCGTCCACCAAACTCAAATGCTGATGAAGATGACTCTCTCATTGATTCAATGCTTCAGCTATTTCTCTCAAGTAATCCGTTAATAGTACTTGGAGACTTCAATATTGATTGGTCTCATTTTGAAAGGCCGAACAGCCAACATCTAGTTAAATTTAAGGACTTTTTCGAGTGCTGTAATTTAACACAAAATGTTACGAAGCCTACTCGTGGTGGTTCAATTCTTGACATAGTTCTCACCTCAGCACCTATCCTGACAAACATTTCGATTCTCCCGCCATTTGCGTCAGCTGATCATAACGTAGTTTGCTTCGAGATCCAAATGCCGTCAGGTAGTCAACGTGAATTTCCACTTCCAAATTTCAACAAGGCGAATTACGTTGGTTTAGAGCAATACTTCAGCTGCATAGATTGGTGGAAGGTTTTCCAAGGTTACCAAAATACTGATGACTTATATAAAAAATTCTGTCGCGTTGTCTATTCCGGGTTATCAATTCATGTGCCCTTTGATACCATGAAAATTCCAGCTCAACATTATCCTAAACACATTTTGAACCTTATGTCGCAAAAATTGCGTCTTTTCAACTCGCTGTCGAACCCACTCTTCCACCCACAGTATAAAAAAGTATGTGAAGAGTTGGACCACCACTTGAAGAGGTTTTTAGCTTATAAGGAAAAGCAGGCATCGAAAACACGTAATAAGAAAGCATTGTTCTCAAGAATACGGTCTAAGCTCAAAGCTCATGCGGATCTACCTATTCTAAAGGATGACGACGGTACCGTTTATATTAATGATAGTCAAAAAGCTGAAGCACTAGCAGGGTTTTTTGCGTCAGTTTTTACTGAGGTGGAGAGCCCTGATAGTACTGAGCTTAACGAGGTATTCCTTCAAAGAAATACTTCCGATTGTCCAGAATATCATACCGGTGAATTTGTGATACAGGCCACGGAAGTACTAAAAATAATGAAGCGACTGAAGGCGTCTACGTCAGTACCTTTTGACGGAATCCCACAAATAGTTTATAAAAAGTGTGCTCAGTCTCTTTGTAAGCCTTTAGCCATAATTTTCAATGTTTCCTTGACTTACAGTGAAGTTCCTGAAATTTGGAAAGTCAATCATTACTGCTAAAACTCCTATACCAGAGTTGCTTTCATCCTTTCGGCCGATAAGTATTATTCCGACCCCAATAAAAGTGATGGAAAGTATTGTCAGAGATAAGTTGCTGGCCTGTCTATCTAGAAGTAATTCGATTCCGTACGAACAGCATGGCTTCATGTCAGGCGCTTCCACCGCCACTCAGCTTTCTGACTGCTTATTTGATTGGAACCTTGCACTTAACAATGGAGATTCCGTTGATGTAATTTACTTCGATCTGTCCAAAGCTTTTGACAAGGTCAATCATCAAAAACTTTTGAGCAAACTATACCAAAATGGAGTTCATTTGTTCCTTCTAAAGTGGATACGTTCTTATTTAAGTGGAAGGCATATGCGCGTTAAAGTTGGTAGCTCATTTTCAAAATGCTATGATTGCAAAAGTGGAGTGCCACAGGGAGGGGTACTGTCGCCTACCCTTTTTCTTGCTTACACCTCTGACCTGCCCTTGAGGCTAGCCACAAGCTCTTATGTTAAGGTAAAGATGTATGCTGACGACATAAAGATTTATGGGGCATACAACGGTGATAACAAAACATCTGTGCACCAAGCATTAACTCAGTCCATTGGTAATATGCTGGAATGGGCTGATGCTTGGCAAATTCCGGTCAATCTGTCTAAAAGAACAGTTTTCCACATTGGCAATGCCCCTTCGTTGGGTTACAAAGTCAAAGACTACGAGCTGCTTTCTGTGTCTGGTGTCCGCGATCTTGGCATTTTCACTGATCACGAATTGAAGTTTGAGAAGCATATCAATAATATAGTGCGAAAAGCATTCTCTATTATGCATTTGATTTGTAGAAACATAAAATGCAATGACAGCTCCGTACTGATTAGTTTATATAAGACTTATGTAATCCCTATATATGAATACTGTTCGCAGGTTTGGAGTCCTTCCTTAAAAAGGCTTCAGATCAAAATTGAGAAGGTTCAGAAGTCTTTCACTAGAATTCTATTTTGCAGATGTGTATCAAGTTCGGGTGATATGAGGGCGATCCCAAATTATCAAGAGAGACTTAAACTTTTTAACCTTAGAAATCTTCTTTACAGACTCGTATTCAACGATTTAGTTTTTTGCTTCAAGGTCCTTAAAGGAGAGTCTCGACTTAGACCCTGTAAGTATTGGATCTTTTTGCCTACATTAGGTCATCGTAATAGCTACCGCTTCCATTATCCCACTATTAAAAGAAAAAACCGTGAAAATGTGTTTAACTCTCTTTTTTACCGAGGTGCTCGTTGGTTACAAATGTTACCTCCAGGCTTTTTAGAGTTACCAAATACTTATGTTTTTCGAAAAAGGTTGAGGAAAGTAGACCTAATTTCAACATTACACCTCACTGATATCACCTAAGGGCAACATTGCGGTCCTTCCTTCCCCTTAGTCTCTAATTCATAGCTCTATCATGCCTTGGCTTCACACAAGTAGACATGTTGTTTTGGTGTATTTGTTTTCTCACGTTGTTTGTTTCTAATTCATATTCCTATTTGTTTCTGTTTTTGTACTCAAATTTTTCCGTTTTTCCCTTTTCTTTCCTGCCCACCTTTGCTGCTTTTATCTTTTTCTTCAATGGCAGTTTCTGTTTGCTCTCCTTTCTAACTCTAGGATATCTCGCTTTCTTCCCTCTTCCTACACCACACGTTACGCGGGTGTTGATGGAGCGATGGAGTTGACGGACCTAATAAGTTGGTATCCGGAGCCGTCTTCGATTAGGACTTGCAGTGTTTGGCGGGCCACTGCTCTTCTCCATCAATAGCTCGACAAATCAACCCCTCACTCCCCTATTTTTTCTTTGCCTTGTGACAAAATATTTCGCTTCTCCTTGTTTTTTTTTCTTCCCAATAGTTCTTTCCCTTTCCTCCAATTAGCACGTAACGCTATTCAGCTTTGGTTTGTTGAGGTTTCTCTTTTTTACCATGTTGTGTTACTAATCACATTGTGTCCATGGATTTCTTGTATTCTAGAAATGTGTGCGCATTTATGTGCAAATAAATAAAATAAATAAAAATTTGGCGGCAATGGGATCTCCAAGCCAGAATCAATCATCAGGCATCTCGGCTCGTGATTCCAATCGCAGCACGCGAGCCACCGTTTTGCCTGAAAATCTAGTCACATATGGTGAATTATAACATAGGTTTTGTATGATAGTGTTTGACATAGAAAGTTCCCTGCATCAGCTTTGAGATCAGTGCTTCACGTAAAGGAAGCATGGTCTGGTTCATTCATAGAGAGGCGACCACCTGAACGTTGTGTTTTCCAACGCATCACCGATGTAATCGTCACCTCCCTCAAACATTCATGTCGCGATTTTCTTCATTCCAGTTCTTCGATATCGCTACCTTTCAGGCTGCTTTTGGCTCCCTCATGGCATTCTTATGCACAGATTTGCTCTTTAAATAAGAAACACTACAAAATACAAATTATGTTAAAAACAAAATATGTTATGTTTGTTTTTAATTTTCATTGAATTCAGTTTAGGTCAAAATATTAGGACAAGTAGTGGTTCACCTCCTAGCAGAAGGTTTTGTCCAAATATAAGGTGTTTCGGAGAACTAATCATAAATTTTTCTTTTGTAAAAGCGGCCATTTTCAGGGAACGTTATTGTACCAGTTGGGAACTAAAGTGAAACCTCAGTGCGTGAAGCATATTCCTCTTATAATCGGATATGTCATATCTAATGGAATCAAAAGTGAGGCTCAGGTTTGTTATCCTTGCCGTATTTGGACTCCTGATCTACTGCATGCAGTTGCTTTCACGTTATGTCCGCAGTTTTCCTGAGTTTTCAGCTGTCCGCAGCCCTGGATTATCTTCTCGTGAACGCCGTTCATGAGGTGGAGATTTCTGCGCTCGAAAAAGCTTGCGGTGTGGGAGTGGTAGTCACTGCGGACGAAATAGAAGACACAGTAAGCCTTTCGTTTATGGTCCCTTTTCTTTGTTTTATGGAGGTTTATGCTTACACGTTGCGAGCATGAGAGGTACTAGTGTCCGCTATGCTGCGTTAAATATCGACATGATTTTTTTCTACAGCAGCTATGGCGGCAAAGTAGTCTGTGTGGCGAGAAAATGAGTTTCATGTACTGCTGTGCAATTTCAGGTTTCTGTTATCATGGAAAAGCACAAAGAGCAGCTATTGGCTGAGCGTTACACCTTTGATCTCGGAAAGCTGTTAGGTGCGGTTTACAATCTTTACCATTTCGTTATTTCCAGTCAACAGTTACGATATCAGGTGAAGCTCGATCCCTGCTGCCGTGGGCTGACGGAGCATATGTCAAGAAGGAAGTAGATCTTCGTGTTCTCGAGCTGCTCGGACCTAAAACAATAGATGACGTCGCACCGAAGAAAAAGGTAGACTGCCTGTTAATGTTTTTTGCATCTCCTATTCATTGCAGCAGTTAAGAATTGTGACGGAAAACCCGACGCAATGTGGGTAGAGAAGGTGTTGCCAATAATCCTTTCCTATTTGCCTTTAAGTGCTTAATCGACCCTTCACGCGTTCGACAAGCCATAACAGAAATCCAGAGGTGGCTAAGGCCCCGTTTATACTTCTTCGCAGCGCGACGCGATGGCCACGCGATGAGGCCAAATCGATCGATCGCGTCGCACAATCAATATGGCCACTATACGTGGCGTCGCGTCGCGCCGCGACGAAGTATAAACGAGGCCTAACGGGGAGTGAAAAAATCTTCAGAGCGGTCGTCGATTGCGACTTTGTATATGTACATATTGGATGGTCGGATCGTGACTAGTAATACGTCACATGGTCTTTAGGGGCCATGTCGTTAGCCCTTGTGGAGTAATAGCACGCATTTCATACCTCTTCTCCTCCCTATTGTTAGTAGGTAATTCTCAGTGTTTTATTCTTGAGTTTTCTGGTTGTGAGCAATTGGGCAGTTGGAGCTCATAAACTGACGGAATGTGTTTTGCATATCCCGATATCACAGGTGAGTGTGACTAGTCGTTGCCACGAAGATATGTGGATGTGTGCGATTAAACAGCGCCGGTAGTGTAAAGCGTTAGACCCCCGTCCGAAAAGCAGAAGGTGCTGGTTCGAGTCCCGCCATGCGCAAGAATTTTGATCGCAACTAAATATCCATCATCAGTTTTGACATCCTCTTGCATACAGCCAGATATCGACATGTTATTGGAAGTGCTGCTCGAATGGCTAGTGGCTCTTTGTTCGCCAGAGGGTGGTACATTTTTAGCAGGTTTTTAAACTGTTCATAGATTCCTATTTGCATTTTCAGCTGTATTCTACTAACCTTTTCTTTATTAATTACGCCTGCAATGTGAATCATAAAGTACCAAAACTGATCCATCGAGAGTGGCCAAAAAGTTCGCGGTGATACGAACAGGCTAGTTGTTCTCAGATTTTTGCATTCCATTTTTTAGTGAATATCACGTCCTTCTAATGCAAAGCTACTCTGAAAAATCGTTTTTCGCTGACGAAAGAAAGCCAACGTTACCATTGGCACTTCATTTATCGAGATCTAGACCGTAGAATACCAACTAAAGAACTTCATTCTTTTCCTTATGGAAGGAGGCAACGCAGCAATATTGTTTTTGTTACCTCCGACTCAGAATAAATAATTTAAAAAATCGTGTTGGTTTTGCTTCTTATTACGCCTGTAATCGTAACTCTAGCGAGATTTTCCACAATTTTCAGGTTTTCTAACTCTAGTTGTAAATATTTCAGTTCGACACTTCGCCGCTAGACTTTTAGACGAATTCTTCCCAATGTACTTCAATTTTGTTTAAATTCTCTCTTAGAATTTCAAGCCATAATGTTCTATGACATAGGAATCAGATTTTCAGGTTCCTATATAACTATGCAAAAACTTGCAAGTTTTGGAGTAGAAGGCTTAAACGAGCATGTATGTAGATTATCGCTAGTTTTCGGTGTTTTATCTTATTCTCATATTTATTTTCCTTATGGGGACATGCACATGTGGCTTCGTCGGACTGTGCTGCCTCAGGCCCCTAAGTATGTGCAGTGCAAGACTCCAGCTCTCGCACTCTCTTGCTCGCCAGTCCAAGACGTTCTGCGCTCGCACACTAGAGTCTACTACTGCTCCGTCGCTGTCAGGGCATGAGTAGGTAATAGATTTGGGCGTTGTGCGCAGTGGACTGAAGGTATTTGTAAATCACCTCTGACTCAACGCATTTCATCTCGAAAAGCAAAGAAAATTGGTTCGAGTTCCGCCGCGTATGGTTTTGTCTTGCTCATTCCCACCCTAAAAATTCATTGTTTCAGGAACCAAAACTATTTAGAAACTTACATAAAGTACAGTTCAGATAGTTTTCTTTTATTGCAGGAAAGGTTAGCTTTATCCTATTTAGATGAAGAAGGAGGATGATGCCAAAGACAAGAGCGTAAAAAGTAAAAAAGCCCACGAACCATCAGTAAATGGCAAAGCAGCACCAGAACAGGATGGAGTTCCTGAAGGTTCGTCGAGTTGTGGGCCACAGCTCATTGCATTTTTACACAAAACGGATTCAGAAAACGACGGAGCAGCGACGATTGAAGAGTTGATGCGAACGCGAGCTCACTTCCACAAAGTAATCGAGACTTTAGCTACCAAAGTTCCACAGATTGCCTGTAGCACACAGCTATCTTGTTAAGGTAGGCGAGAACTACACCACCGATGGCTACATCACGACTCCGAAAACAAAGGAGCTGCTCCGCAAGCACGTTGAGGCTACAGGAGGGAAGGTGAGTGCAAGTTTGTTTCTAAGTCGAATGACCCCAACTGCTCTGATCTTGTCTTGTTTGCCCAATACACAGCTGAGCTTGCAGACCCACTACATCTTCATAACTAAAGTTAGCACTGAAAGTGGTGTGCCTACTATTAGCACTGTTCTTCATTCCTTTCTGTTATCTTCATTACTGCCCTTTTCAATGGTTGTTAGCGTCTTGGTTTTCTTTTGAATGGCATTTGAGTTTACGATTTTCTAGTAGTGCGCTCTTTTAAGGACGACTTTCAAATGTGTCTGAGGGCGCTGATAAGAGTCGTCTCTCATTAGTATATCCGGATATCACTGTATTTTCGCCATCAAGAATGGTGGTGGAATAGAATTAATCCCGTATTAATTTTATAGACTATTTATATGGACATCTTTCCCGAACTAAGCAGAGTTTGTAGGTTTAGATAGCCTTTTATGATACTGATCTTTCTTCGAATTGCTTTGTTTTCAGGTAGTCACGAGGTTCCCACCAGAGCCAAACGGCGTTCTTCACATTGGACATGCTAAAGCCATTAACATCAACTTTGGCTATGCTAAGGTATCTACTAGTCGAGAGGCTTAATTTTTAGTTTCGATGCTGTGCATCTGTTTGATTCTAGGCCCACGGAGGAGAATGCAACTTGAGGTTTGACGACACAAATCCTGAAAAAGAAGAAGAGAAGTTTTTCACCGCAATTGAGGATATAGTCGGCTGGCTAGGTACCTTACTTCTTGCCAGAATAGCCTTTGTGAACACCATTAGGGAGAACCTTTTGTTGAATCATATTATTAGTTTTTCTTAGCAAAGAATCAATCGTTATTGGAATGAATGAACTTCGCATGGTATCTGCTCCACCACATTTAGTTGTTATCTGTGTACCGTCTATAATCCTTCATTGGGGTTATCATTTGTTATAGTTGGTTAGAAATAATGCTTCAGGATACAAGCCCGCTCGCATTACGCACTCTTCAGACTATTTCCAACAGCTATATGAGGTAAGTGTGCCATTTTCTCTAGTCTAGTATCATTCTTTTGACGGGTTTTCTGCAGTGGTTTGTGACGAAGTCCTTGATCTGGGTAGATATTTGTCTACATGGGGAGAAATAGATTTCTTAGCAAATCTCGATTCTTTTAAATAGTCCTGGATAAGCTCTTTGTTTCAGTGGATTTTTCGAATTTCTCAGCCATAGGTGGGAGATTAGTGAAAATAGTGAATGGGGGTTGTGGTCGTCGAAGGGGCTGACCGGCGTGTAGTCTATCCTTAAGCTGATTCAGGGAAATCCGAAATCAACGATACAACCTAAGGGAAATCTTGGAACATGGAACTTGTTTTGACTTACAAATATGTATCATCAAAAAGACCAAAATGCCGGGATGGATGAGTGGGCCACTAAAAATGAAGTTCTCGAAGACACCGACGTTATCTGCTCACTCCCATCGGCATGTGCCGACGGTTTAAAATTGTACAATCTTTCTGGCTTATTTTAGAGAAATGTTGTGTTGTAGTCGCCGCAGTTTTAGTCCAGAAACCAGAAGGTTTGCTTGTACGCGTCCGAGTAGTTCAGTATCACCGTCGTTCTACACTGATTCGTCTTCCCAAGAGTTCCTGCTATTAGGCTTTTCCTAGGGAGCAGTTCTCCGAGGTTAATTCACTGAATAAACACCCTGCTCAGCGGTTTAATTTTTTTGCATATGGTGTGGTGCGTGCATACTTCTGGGGTTGTTCAACGCCGCTTGATTTAGAGAACTGTCGTGTTGTTTACCCTTCAAATATCTTTTTGCATGAAACCGAGTGCTAGTGCTTCAGTGGGCGGTCGAGCTGATACGGAAAGGCCACGCATACGTGTGTCATCAGCGAGTTGAGGATATCCGTGGTTTCGACGTGCAGCTGTCGCCGTGGAGGACAAGGCCGATTGAGGAGTCGTTGCAGTTGTTCGAGGTTGGAATTCTTTTCGTTCTTATCCATTTGGCTTTCTTTATGACGAACCCAAATGTGCCGAACTGCAGATGCTGGGCAGATTTGTGCTGGAGCTTGAATCAAACACTAGACTTTCCTTGAAAATCTACTAAATTTGGAAGCAGTTTGATGATCTTCCAGGACATGAAACATGGAAAGTTCGACGAGGGAGAAGCTACTCTACGGCTGAAGCTTGTCCTCGAGGAAGGCAAGGTAGATCCAGTTGCCTACCGCATCAAATACGTGCCACATCACAGGACCGGTAATCAATGGTAGAAGTTCCTTTAGTAGAAATTATCTTAGGTTTGCTTAGTGAATGTATCAACACGCCAAGCTTTTTTGTAGGTGTATCTATCCAACCTACGACTACACTCATTGCTTATGCGACTCTATTGAGAACATTACGCATTCCCTGTGCACGAAAGAATTTCAGTCCAGGTATGTTTTAACCCTTGACAAACATTTTGTTGTTTAATTTTAAATTTCTTAAAATATTTTTGTATTCATTCTCCTTTACCATAGTTCTCTTATAAAGTATCCCATAGCCATTGAGTCCATCGTTATAGTACTGACACTGGAGGTGGTGTTGAAGAGTAAGGGTTCAGGTGAAGGTTTTCCCCGACGCTGGTCCTTGTTTAATAAGCCAAATTGCGATTATTCGTTTTCTGCAAGTGTTGAGATCTTAGTAGTGCAATCGGAGGAGAGGCTGCGGTGCGCATCCTGAATCGAGGTTCTTGGTTCGAGTCTCGATCAGGCCAGCCGAGCCTTCCATTCCGGTGGATTGGTATCAAATTGTCTGAGGAAGGATAAAACTCTGACTTGTCCAACGGATTACTTCCGCTATTCATTTTCTAGGCCAAACACGCATCCAGCTTATTTACATGACATCCTGTAAAGGTAGAATGCGCGCCGCGTCTTAAAAAGGATTGATTAAATCTATCCTATCCTTTATCATGTACCTTTGTCTTTTATCGAGATCCCATGGTTAGGTTTGTGTTCTGGCGTATAGAATGGACATTATCCGTGGAATTGCCAATCTGTTGGCTGGAAAGGAAGCATTACTGATTTGAGTGGCCCTTGGGGCAAAAGCAGTCTGTCAATGTTTAGTTTGAGTGCGACTTCTATCTCTTAGTGTTGCTTACTTTGCGCCCGAATATTAGGTGAAGATTTATTGTGTCAGAGGATATCCAATGTGGAACACTCCTATTAGAAACCGCTGTGAAGGAAACCTGTGACATCCTTTGATGTTTGAGATCTCGAGAGATGCAAGGGAAAAGCAGACCTTTGTAGTGTAGATATCATTGCTCGCAAACCAAAGGGGGTCGGTTCGTGGGCACAAGGTGTGACTCTTACATGTTAATCGCAAAGGCTACTGAATGTAGTGTGGTCCTTGCTGTTCATTCTATACTAAAAAGGGATGTGGCCATTCAGCGGTAAGAGCGTGCTCCGAAAAGAACTCTAGAAAAGCTGCTGAGAAACCATATTGCTCGAGTGAAATGATGCCTTTTGATTAATCTCTAAAGTTAGAAGTGATTTCTTTAAAATCTCTGACTGGAGTCAGAACTACAACATTTTGGTTGTAGAGCCACTCTTGTAACTATGCGCAGTCCATCGAGCTTTCCTTGTAAAAGTTGTCAGCGACTTAGAGGAGTCTGCTTAGGGTAGTAGGAGCACGCATTTACGGCTTAGATTTTTATTTAAAGAACTCATTGTCTACTTCAACCTTTTCCAAAGCCAAAGGGGGACTCCAAAAAATGGACGGGTTGAAAAGTAACTTAATAGGCTGCCTTCAGAGTTTCTGTGAAGTTACGATTCCGAATCATATGTGCTAGAGACCACTCATACTAAAATCCTCATAGCATTTTACTGCACAGCGGCGACACCGCTGCAGTATCACAGACGTTCACGGTTACACACCAAGCTTTAGAGCCGCGCCCTTCAGAGGCACAACCCACGAGTTTGTGACGAGGCATGGTGCTGGCTTCCCACTTTAGTTTTGAGAGAAACGTCCCGCCTTTATTCGACACGAGCCCAAATCCCGTTGTGTTTGTCGGTGAGGAGAAAAACGTCGATCACTTAAATGGATCCCCAGTGCCGCGATCATGTTCGCCGCGGAGAACCATTTGGCTATTCCAGCTGAATACTGAATACCTCATCGATTTCAGTGAATTGTAGTAACGCAAGAGAATATAGCTTTGGGAGATTAATTGTCTGTAGTTTGAAGTGTTTCGTAGAGTATAATTATGCTTGGTATTGTAATTAGACGCCTGTGGCAGTTTCTTTATCTCACTACGTTTCTATGTTTATAGGTACTAGGATAAAGATTAAGCTAGGCGCTAGTCAATCCTTTGTGGAGTTCGTCTCATATTCCGGTTGACGGGATATCGCAGATTTGAGTGTGTATTTGGCCTATACAATGACTTGCGATGGCTAGCCGAAGAACAAGTCGGAGTTCTATTCTTCCCAAGTAAGTCTGGCACCAATCCACCGAACCCGAGAAGATGGAAGGCTTGGTTGTATGGATGGGAAATCCGAAGCAGGAACCTTGCGTTGAAGTGCACTCGACGGCCGGTTCCCCCTATTGATTGCATAGTTATAGGTGTTTATTATTCTATGCTTACATGCAGCAGAAACTATTTTCTATTTAGATTGTTCTTGAGGTTGAAAGTGGAGCTTGCCGAATTCTTCGGTACTGGACTATATTGTGAAAATATTGTTTTACCTATTTCTGCACTTCAGACGTAGCTCCTACTACGCTTTGTGTAACATGCTGGACATTTACTGCCCTGTACAGTGGGAGTACGGTAGACTGAATATGAACTACACTGTGGTATCAAAGAGGAAGATCTTGAAACTCATCGACTGCGGAATCGTCAAGTACGTTTTCTCTGAGGTGCTTCAAACTCAGAGATCGCTGTTTTTCACTCGTAGCTGTCACCATGTTTACATGTGTGGGAGTGTTTTGTTTTTCTTATTTTGAAGACGTTTTTCAGTGGCTTTTAGGGATTGGGATGATCCGCGACTGTTCACGCTGGCGGCGCTACGGCGTCGTGGTATTCCAGCTGAGGCCATCAACGCGTTCGTGGCTAAGCTGGGTTTGACAATGACCCAAATGGTTATCGATCCTCATGCTCTAGATGCGACTGTCAGGGATTACCTAAACGTCCATGCGCCAAGGTATTTCTTTCTATAGGTGTTTTGTCCTATTCTTGGATCACTCATATCGCTCGCCGTCAGGGCAGCTTCAAAAGTGTAAGGAATTGGTTTTTCCTCGGCTCAGCCACCATTTGCAGAGCATCACTTTCCAGCGTCCTCAAAAATTAGTCACGAAGCGGCCGCAATTCAGTAGATGAATAGAATAGCTGTGGGGGTTATTTCCTACAGTACTTGCGAGCACTATCGGCAACAAATGCGCTTAGATTGAAGTTCAGCTCTGCTGCAGTTCTTGATTTGCACTAAAGATGAGTCCAGCCGTTGTCATCTCGTCGGATTGCAGAACCATGGCGGTGCTCGAAGGACTGAAGCTGACTATCGAAAACTTTGACGAAATGAAGCTTCCGTCTTCGGTTACGGTTCCTGACTTCCCCTCCGATCCGCAGTGCACGACAAACCACCAAGTTGCTTTCGACCGTGTCGTTTACATTGAGAGGACGGACTATAGACAGGTAATCTCGTTTATCCAATCGTGGTCTCTATTTATTTCAGAGTGGGCTCCTATTGATTCGAGGATTGTTTCTTCATCTTACCCAGTTCCAGAACGTTGTCGAAGACTTTATTTAGCACATTTCCTCTAGGAGATAAGGCAGTAGAGATTAAATGACTAGCAGTGGGTGCAAAAAGCACTGTGCTGTATCCACTTCCTCAGCATTTTCTTCAGTTCATCAGTACGAGCTACGCGTCGGCCCACCTTGTTCGTCTCCCTCGGGAACGCTCGGCAGCGGAAAGCGTGCGTGTTAGGGGATGCACTCTCGTAGTGATGACTTTTCTTCTCCGTTTTCCTTGTTATGGCTTCATAGTCTTGATGTCAGAGGTGTGGTGGACTACGCCGAGAAAAGTGCTACATGCTTCCTACTACGATGTACCATTGAAGAAATCTACGCCTGAGATGCCTCCCCCCTCCAAACCGCATAGCGCGCGTTCGGTATTGCTCAGGATCCACCCACAATTCTCGTCATCAAATGGTCGGCTTATTTCTTCATAGTGTGACCGGCCAATCGACATTTAGTCCTCCACAACTACGTCGGGTTAGGAGGAATTCCTCTCAGGTCGACATTGCGAGGTCCTGCTTGATGTTGAATTCGTCGGCTGTACTTCACAGGATATAACTCTTATCGCTCTATGCTCTTGGTATAGCAATCAGCCAACGTCGCTGCTCTTCAGCACTATATGGAAAAAAGGATAGGTGTTGGTGTTACTAAATCTCTCTGCGGAATGCTCCATGAATCCTCCATGTAAGGGTTATCCCTGGGGCAACATGAAATTTTGGGTTATATCTGGGTTTGGGTTGTGAAAGGGCTTCCGGCGATAAGCCGATGGAGCACCCTGATCTTACGCATTTCCCGGGGAAGACAAGGGGCCTAGTACTAATTTACCAACCTTGAAGAGATGAATGACTTGGTATGTCTTGGCGGGACCAGAACCAGTAGCCTAGTCTCGGCGTGCAGGCGGCAGCCGGCGCCTCCTCTGGCTGTGTTATCATTCATCCTATCTACAGTCCTAGTTAAATGAAGTTACTGCTGATTGCTGGTAATAAAGCCGTTTGTTCGTCCATATCTCGCTCATTTTGGAGTACTTCATTTATTAGGCAGTGCTAGCACGTTCACCATTTATACGTGAAACGGGACACTTCACTGGGCATTTTTCAAACCACATGGGACACTCCTCTAAACAAGCTTGACGCTTTGGAAATCAAGCTGCACATTTTCCAAATTTAAACGAGCTTCTTTGACATTGCGCTGAACTGAAGACTCTACGAATGTTTGAACACTTTTCTGTCGAAGGAGAATTTAATGTTTTTTTTTTGAAATTTTTATTTCAGCTGCCGCACTGCGTGAATGCGTTTTTTGAAATTTTACAAAAATTATTAGCTATATAACATCCATTATTAGCTATATAACAACTGCTTGAAATTTTATTGGGTACAATTTACAATTTTTTCAGTAGAAAGTTGCGCTTTAAAATTTGTTCCAAAGTGCAAAAGAAGCAATTCCTCAGGTGGTTAAAAGGCGATATCGTGCCGTGTATTCATCTAGTTCGCTGCGATTTTTAGTGGATTGATAGTGTTAGTGCTGCTTGCATTAAACAGCGAAGTGAATCAGCTTAGCCCGCAAATATGAGCAGATTGCAACGGCACCGCGTTGATTGACGGACATCAACACCGCAATAATCAAATAAAGCACTCTATTTGAAAGGCTACAGTAGGTTGTGGTACGGTAACCGTGGTTGAGTAAGTGCTACTCATCCATAATTATACATACAGTAACCTGCCGTAATCAACCGAAATTTTAGAAAGTTCGCACACAAGTGATCAGCTCCTTAAATAACCTCTCTGCGCTATGTTTAGGCGAAGAAACTTTTCCACCTCTAGAGTCTTGAAAGTGCAGTCCAGCAGTACTTATGAACCAGGTTTCCTCGCCGACGATCTTCCTCGTGGCGAGTTTACGTAGAATGCTTTGATTGGCTGTGGTTGTTTTTTTTTCTTAGGAAGCGCAAAAGAGCTGCACCACATGTAGACGAACTACAACCCTCCCTCCCATCCATCTCACCACGAAGTTCTCTTGTCCACTGCGTCACCACCGCTCCGCCGCCACTCCTTTTTCCAGTCTCTTTCCAGTTCCAGTTTCCCTATTTCCACTCTACTAAGCCTGCCGTTCTGTGATTGTAGGTCCCTGCGCGAAAAATACTAAGAGGGAAAATTGAAAATGAGCCACAACTCTGTAACCAGATCCGGTTCGCAGATATGCAGCACATATTTGAAATCAGCGTCCGAAGCCGTCATACAGTACCGGTCAGCGAAGTATACGTTTTCAACTTTTTGAACCTAACTCCCCTTACGTATCAAGCTATTGGGCTGATTTTTTCTAATGAATGCCTGTCGTCAAATGCGATAAAAATGAAAATTTTCAATTACCCAGGTAAATTGTAAAATGTTTTTTTTTAATTTTGGCAAATGCTATATTAGTTGTTCAAACTCTAGCCATATAATTTTTTTGCCAGTACTTTTTCGCAAAACCTTCGGCGGCTGACGGTTTGGCATCGGCGTGGCATGGGCTCGATGAGTTTGTCGATCCTCTCCTGTGGGGTCTTCTCCCATGCGCTCCTCAGATGGATAAACTTTTCGACCTCATTGTGAGCCTCGCTCGAGGCACTCAACTTGAGGCTCAAGTTTATCCCACAGATTTTCGTCGAATTCGAGTCGGGAGACTGCGATGGCCACGGCAGCAGAGGGGCGTGTTCTCATGGAACAAGCTGGCCAGCAGCTTCAGTTTGTGCTTCAGGTCATTATCCCGTTGGAATATGAACCGATGGGAACAGTGCTGTGAGCATGGCAAGACAACAATCTCCATAATGCTAAAGTAGATTTTGGACCCCCTTTAACCTCAATTGAATAAGGAGGACCAACTTCTTCGGCAGAGAAACTGCCGTGCACTAGCTCCGAACCGTTTCACAGTCTGCAGCTGGTACCTCTGATGCTATCTGGTCTCAAGACGACGTCACACAATCTGTTTCCGTCAGTCCCGCCCAAACAGTAAGAACTTCGATTCGTCACTCCAGATGACCCTCCGCCACTGTTGGATATACCAGTTCTTGTGAGCATGGGCCCAATCGAGACGCGCTTTGGGATTCTTTGATGGAAATCAGAACCTCCTTCACTAGCGACGTACAGACAGGCCTGCTTCTCTCAGGTGACATAGCACAGTTTCTACAGACGGGTTTGCACCCTCGAGCGTCGAGATTTCAAGGGGAATGGTGGCTGCTGTAAGTCGAAGGTTATTCCTGCTGATCCTGGGTGGCTTTTGATCTCACGATCCGATGCTCTTGAATTTTTTCTAAATCGACTAAACTCATAGGATTGGCACATCTTAACCTGTCGAGATTTTCGGTCTTCATGGAAATTTCGAATAGTGTAAACAAAGGTTTTGGAGCAAAGTTATGAGATAGTAGCGACTATATTTGTTGTTATTCAAGTTGCTATTGTTGTAGGAAAAGTGGTTCAATTAAAGTTTCAGCAACGAAGACCGCGTTATAAGGGACATCGTGTTAAAAATATTGAAAAATATCTAAAAGCATTTCACAGTTCTCCTAGGCAACTGGAAATTCACTTTTTTGTCACATTTGATGGTAAGCATTTAGTGTATGAAAACCTTCCAAAAGCTTGAGATTACAGCTACGGGAGTTACGCTCAAAAAGTGAAAACGCATACTTCACTGACCGATACTGTGCGTCTCATCTCAGAGTGCCACGGCGACCTGGCAGCTTTTTCTTATTAGAAGGGCGAAGGAAGCAGCAGGGCCTATTGAAAGGGAACAAGAAACAGCACAACATCTATCAAATTGAAAAAGATGCCTTGTGAACAAAAAGATTTTCAAAAGTTCGACCAAACAGTCCCAGAGAGTGTCTTCGTTTTCACTAGATATTAGGTTGTAACGAAATAAATGGCACTGAACCACTGTAAATTTAAACAGTTAATATCTCGGCTTGTATAGGCAAGTTTATTAATCGAAATAAAAACCTTCTGATTCTCCACATCTTTGCCAACGTGACACAAGCTTTTTTATCCCAGTAGCGTAAAAATCAGAGGTTCTGGAATTGACAAAATCTTCGAAGGCACTTTCGGCATCCTGTTGGTATTTGAATATTTTCCCTACCAAGAAGTCGCCAAGATGCTTGAAGAAATGGTAGTCTGTTGGGGAGAGGTCGGGAGAAAACGGAGGATGTGGTAGAGTACATTCCATGTTCGACTCTCGATAAACCTTGGCATCTTTGATGTTGCAATAGTCGAGTAGTTGGTTTAGCGTAGCCAAGATTGGTACAAGGCTTTATTCCGGCTAACGTTTCGGCGTTGTCGCCTTCTTCAGAGCCTGGAAAAGTCGAAGTCATTTGAGAAACTACCCTCCCAAATGCCATTTCATTCTGCAGGAGCCCATCCAAAAGGCTAAGAGACCAAGAGAACGACAACGTAGAAAGTCAGTAAAAGGCTAACCTTTATGAGTGGACATTTGTCCCACTGACAGCCCACTGACACCCTAGCTGAACGGAAGATGGGTGAATGACATAGAGCCCTTGGGACCACATGCCTTAGGGACCTAACGGGTCATGACCCAGAGGTCAAAACCCACACAGGGCGACGTACGGCGCCAGCTCCTGGGTCACAGCCAAGCACTCGTCCTTCCTATTGGTTTGGGGGACCTCGCCGCAATGTACAGCGCCTCGAGAGTTCGGCGCGCCGAAATCTCATCTTCACGCGCAAGGATCTTGACCTCCACCCCAAAACAGCTGTTCGCATGCCGCCGCACCCGGTGCTCGCCCAGGGGAGTTGAGACGTGGGACCTGCGCAACCCATCCAAGTGAAAGCTAGTGAAGTAGCTGGTGTCACAGGTATGCCGCCCCCACCCTTCCCATCCACGTATCTACGGTCTCAAGAGCCCAACATCGCCGTGGACTCCAAGTTCCGCGTGCTTGCAAGCTCTCTTTTCACCGTTCTGCGTGGCATCGTTGGAAAGCGTGTGCCTTCAAACCTTTCAGCCGCACAAAGGCGGGGCTTCGGGAAATTCGAGACCTGTCTTCATCAGGCGCCATAAAAATCGGGATAAGTGACAAAGGTGGGGATTTCGTCGTGCTTTCACAGGAGCTGGACAGAGCCATTACTCGATCACATCTTCAAGAGGCATCTGTCTACAGCCGTTCTAGCCCTGAGGAGTTTAGGCGACAGTACCGAAGACTTAACAGGAAATGGGTAGAAGTGGCACGCTCAGCTAATCTACCTAAAGGTATAATAGCAAGACTTCGTTGCGACCTTCCTATTTGTCCGGTACTGTACGCCCTTATAAAGACACATAAACTTCCCCAAGAGGACATCTCGGCTGACGATCCTCCACTATTCAAGGTCAGACCCATCATTAGCAATGTTGGTGGCCCCACTGACCGTATTGCCTGGTTCCTCAACCTTGTGCTTGTACAATTGCTCCAATTTATACCAGCCCACCTGCCTAATACTAGCAAGTTCCTTGAAACGCTGAGGAGAGCTAGACTGGAAAAGGGGTACGTGATGGAGTCGTTCGACGTCACATCGCTGTACACTAATGTGTCCAACGAGTGCGCATTGGAGGCAGTTCTGGAAATCCTCAATGAGCACCACACTAGTGTCAACATGCACGGCTTAACCGTCTCGCAGGTGATGGAGCTCCTCAAGGAGTGTTTGCAGTGCAACATATTCCGGTGGGCGGGTGAGTACTACAAGCAGATTAGAGGTCTCGCCATGGCCCAAAGACTTGCTCCAGTTCTCGCAGTAGCATTCATGTCCAAGGTGGAAGGCCCCGTTCTAGAACGAATGCCTACCATTTACTGCCGCTACATTGACGACTGTTTCGTCATCTGTCCAACTCAGCTTGAGATGGACACGTGCTTTGACTTACTAAACCGGCAGTCACAACACATCAAGTTCACACGTGAAAGGCCTACGGAGAACTGGCTCGCATTCCTCAATGTGCAGGTTCATCTATCCGATGGGATATACAGGACCAGGTGGTACCGAAAGCCGACAAATAGGAACATCATAGTTCATTGCACTTCGGCTCACCCAACCAGCATGAAAAAGGCAGTCGTCCAAAACATGCTCCATACTGCTCGCGCGGTCTCGTCTGAAGGCGCTGAAAGGTCCTACTCGATGGATTTGGCTCGCAGCATTGCGATACAAAACGGATACACTCCTACTGGAGGGGCTAGTGGGAGGTACCGGCTATCAGCCATCGTAAGAGGCCAACAGGACGACCGGAAGTGACAGTGAAAGTGACATTCTGCGTCCCTTTCATTTCGGAGCAATTGACTGCAGCAATACGTGGCTGCATTCAAAAAGCAGACCTGCAAGACGAAGTAAGAATCATAGCAGTACCTCCTACAAATCTGAAAGGGCAGCTGGTCCGAAATCGTCTGTACGACCGGCTGTGCACAACACCATCGTGCGTTATTTGCCCTTTCGGAAGGGAGGGAGACTGCCTTATGTCTGGGGTAGTATACCTCATTACATGCTTGGAATGCAGGGAAGAGTATGTGGGGGAAACAGGTAGACCCTTGTGTGTAAGGGTCAAGGAACACTTGGATGGGTTGCGCAGGTCCCACGTCTCAACTCCCCTGGGCGAGCACCGGGTGCGGCGGCATGCGAACAGCTGTTTTGGGGTGGAGGTCAAGATCCTTGCGCGTGAAGATGAGATTTCGGCGCGCCGAACTCTCGAGGCGCTGTACATTGCGGCGAGGTCCCCCAAATCAATAGGAAGGACGAGTGCTTGGCTGTGACTCAGGAGCTGGCGCCGTACGTCGCCCTGTGTGGATTTTGACCTCTGGGTCATGACCCGTTAGGTCCCTAAGGCATGTGGTCCCAAGGGCTCTATGTCATTCATCCATCTTCCGTTCAGCTAGGGTGTCAGTGGGCTCATTTGTCCACTCATAAAGGTTAGCCTTTTACTGACTTTCTACGTTGTCGTTCTCTTGGTCTCTTAGCCTTTTGGATGGGCTCCTGCAGAATGAAATGGCATTTGGGAGGGTAGTTTCTCAAATGACTTCGACTTTTCCAGGCTCTGAAGAAGGCGACAACGCCGAAACGTCAGCCGGAATAAAGCCTTGTACCAATCTTGGCTACGCTAAACCAACTACTCGACTATTGCAACATCAAGGATGTGGTAGAGTTTCAATGCTCAGCTCATTCAATTTCTGCAACGTCATTCGTGCTACATTGGGGGGGGGGGACATTGTCGTGCAGAAGGAGAACTCGCCTTCGGTTTACCAAGGCCGGCCGAATATCCTTCAACTTTTTCATCATTTCTTCAATTTCAATGCAGTACTTCTCTGCCGTGATGGATTCAACTTCTGATACCAACGATACGCCGTCCGAATTGTGGAACATCCTTGACCGAATGCGGCGTTGATCTTTTCGTCCGCCTCCTTAGCTGTAGTGCCCAGCTTGAATTCATACAAGTAAATGCCTCGGATTACCCTTTTGTCCATCTGCAAAAAAGTCAATAAAACTCTAAAGTTTTCCCACTTTTACATAGAAAATTTGGTACTCACTGGTAGAGCAAATTCTGCGTTTCTAAATGATATGCCACATGTTACGGTTTGTTCTTGATCAAACGCGTAAAGACGCGCCAAAAAATGGCGCGAGCCAGTGCCATTTAATTCGTTACAACCTAATAGTTTGTTGAACTCCCGTAGGTTTCTGTAGTGAGTGAAGCACGACGTTAATAATAACCTGTGGTGGCCACCTGATGTACAAAAAGGTGTTTTATCCTTTCCGGATGTGTCTGGTACCAATTCACCGACCAGGATGGGCGGAAAAACCGAACCAAGAACCTAGTGGCTGGAGTATAGGACAGGCAGCGCCCTCTCCGACTTGGCTACCATGTCTCCATGGATAGATTCCTATAAGAAAAAAATTAGACCATGCCTGAGATTTAGCACCTATCATACTGTATAATAACGCGCTAAGCGATGAGTCATACTATCGATCGGCGCCGCCGCAGAAATTATAAAATAAGGGGAAAATTACGGCACGAAAATAGCGAAAATGCCCAGACAGTGGAAGTCGCTGAACACGAGTCTGAAGTTTGTTTTTAAGTGTCGATCGCGACCAATCGATATTGATCAAAGTACGGTGCGGGAAAATAGCGGAAAATACGTCGACGTCTTCTACCTGCCTGGAAACTTCAGCCCTGGGGTAGTCGAGGTCGCACAACACGAATCTGAAGTTCGTTTTTGCAGCATCGATCACCGTCAATCGACACTGATCACATTACGTGGCGCGAAAGTAGCGGAAAATACCCAGACGTCTTCTTCGTGCTAGGGAATTCGGAAGACGTGCGGAATACGTCGCATGACGTGCCTGGGACTCAGAAGACGTTCCCAAGACGTCGCTCAATGTGTTCAGGGATCAGGTAGACGTGCCAAAGACGTCGTCCGCTAGGGGTGGATCATTGAGTGGAACCACTACCAGTAATGGGGACCGTTTCAGTAAGGGAGGACCAGTAGTGAGGAACCAATAGATCGCCCTATCATACTATACACTGTACGTACTGCGAGCCTTTCGTACTCCTAGGTAAGGAAAAAAGCTGTACAAGTAGAGCAGCTAGCTCGAGTGATTGTCCTCAGCTTAATGATACTCCAACATCGCGCGAAGCGAGGCACGCCGATAGGCGTGCCGGAGCACTTGTAATCTAATATCTGAGATCTTCACTCCTAGACATCGTTAGTGGTGCACTCATAAAGCTGCTGTCTGAGAGCTGGGATCTTAAGCATCGTATTGAGATCTGCATTCCCACGCCTGCTCTGAAAAATTTAGAAACCAAGGGTTCAAGGCTTTGCAATGTCGTTGTATCGCACTCCCGTAACGGACGCGTGACATTAGCTGAATTATGTCTGCTAAGATGTTCCAAATTTCACTATCAGATGAACATAAGACTTCAAAGTTCGAAAAAGTAGAGTCACTCGTACGTGGAGTCATGGACAGTATGTAGGTTCTGTAGTTTCAAATTTTTGTGATATTAAAGGTGAATTGATCATGAACTTCATTTAGTTGGTAGAAGAGCGGATCCCCGTGAGTTGTTTGAGGTCGAGTGATCATCACCTCAACGGGCAACTGCCAAATTTTTGGTGTTTTCCGCACAATTTGGTAGTTCTGTGGGTTTCTAGTTCTAGTTTTTTGGGTCATTGATCCATGGAATCATTTATTTGCGACTTGTTGGGAGCTAGAATCTTCCATTCCTTTAATAGGCTTTAAATTATAAATTTATTAATAAAAATTATACATGGAGTAAGTCTGAAAAATTTGATCTTTCTCTTCCCCACAATTTGAAGGGCATTATGACTGTCTTGAAACGAGTGCAGACAGGTCTTGCTGCAGTGATGAATTTTGCGCGACACCTCGCGTGATTACCGCATGCCGGTGTTTCGTCTAGATCGTAAAAGGTTATCTGAGAGTGATCATGCGCGCCTTTGCTGAATGTAGCAAAGCAGAACCAGAATGGTTGAAATGAATGGGTTTCTTTATGGGTTTTGGCGCGTTCTCACTCCAGATTTGGAGCTGCCTCCGTTTCATTGTGAAGCAACGAATGTTGCACAGTGAAAGTTACTTAAACAATTTAGACCTTTCTGAAGAGACGAAAGTTTCCTGGGGATCTTGGACAGCGACCGCGGTTTGAGGCTTTGGACCTGCAGAAAGGAGTAAAGGCAACACTCCCTGTCGTGCGTGGACTTACCGATGACTTGAGGGGACTTCTCGTTCTGTAGAATAGTAATCACTCTTGGGAAAGCGCAAAGGTACTGATTGTGAGCAAACATGGAAGCTGAAGGAGCTACTGAAATTTCGAAGAGTTGGCGAAGATGAAGAGCACCGGCATAGACATTTTCTCCACTTCATCGCCTTGATACGTTCAGGTGCGGTTGTAACATATGTCGCCGCGCCAACAAGGTGAGGAGAAAGTCGCTAAAAATCGAGGAAATCACTTCCGATGGGTGAAGACCACGCCGTGTTATGGCCTAAGTCAAACCGCCCGAAACTGGACAGCGATTGTCTGGTTCCGTGGGTTGTCGAATGAAACCAGGGAGCTTAGGTACTCGCTGGAGTGCCCATCTGTAATTGTCTGTGTGGAAGGTGCCATTGAAAGGAGAACTGATTTGCGAATGGGTGTTGCAATGCAAAACGTCTCCGAAATGACGGAAATATTCTGTGTGCTTTGCAGATAAAGAGTTCCAGTCGCTGCATGGTTGCAAAATAATGTGTCTGCATGATTTTTAGGTACAAATAATTTGGTTTTTTGTGTTACCTTAGGGTTCAAACTGAACTTTAGGAAGGCTAATCTCGAAAAGCACTCTTCTGTTTCCAAGGCAAATTACTTAGGATCACCTGTTAAACTTTAAGTGCTAACAAAATTAACCTAAAAATCATGTAGACACATTATTTTACAACAATGCAACGACTGGAACTCTTTATCCGAAAAACAGAATATTCCCCTCATTTCGGAGACGTTTTGCATTGCAACACCCATTCGCTAATCAGTTATCCTTTCAGTGGCATCTTCCACACAGAGAATTGCAGATGAGGACACTCCAGCGAGTACCTAAGTTTGACATTTATTTTACTCGCAACACATGCAGCGTAACATCGTAGTGGACGACTGTATGGCGCAACCCCCAAAGCGCTATCATCTAACAATCTCTCTTCTTGGAACCTCGTCATTGGTGTTAATGTCGCATATACTGCTTCATTCGCTAATGGTTCGCTATCATCGAATGGTAACATAATCGTCACACTCAGACGGTGAAGCATTGTGTAAACTCATCTCTTCATCATTCGACTTTCTCGCTGAACAACGAACTAGGAAACTGAAACGATCGCTCTAAAATAGAATAGAAATCTCATCGCATCTGATGAATGGAGTCGACGGATAAGGGGTCATCTGTGTCGATAGTTATGTGAGCCTGTTTACTATTATAATGAGGAATGAAGCTATAAATGCGTGAGTTAATCAATGCCTGCTTGGCATGTATCACGAATTATTGCTTTGCGTGGAACATTTTGGGGACGGTTCGAATGCATACTTCCCCTTCACAATGCGTATCGGTGGCCATGAGATAAAGACGTAAATTTTCCCATTTTAAGACAGGCTTTCTATCAATTCTGTAACCCCGAGAGAAAGCAAGGTTTGGTTGGCTCAGGAGCTCTTGAACCAAGAACCTTGATTTGGGGTACACGCGTCAGCCCGCGCCTCCTCAGACTGTGCTACGCAGCTAGATGGAGATAGGCCAACAAGCTCGCGGCGAAACAATGAACGCGATTACGGAGAAAGCATCCGTTCTCCACATCAGCAATAGTCCAAGTAATAGAGCGTTGGCAAGTTGAAGAATGGGTATCTGCTGCTCAATACGCCACTTCTTCAGCGACAACCGATGCTTCCGATTAGTCTGAGAAGGTCGTTGCCTCTCCTTCCCCTTCGGCCCCGTTTATACTTCGTCGCGGGGCGATGCGACGCCACGTATAGTGGCTATATTGATTGTGCGACGCGATCGATCAATTTGGCCTCATTGCGTGGCCATCGCGTCGCGCCGCGACGAAGTATAAACGGGGCCTTCGCCTACAATTTTTTCTTAGGTTACATCAGCGAAACAATCAGGAAGCATTTGAAGAATTCTCAGATCTACAAGGTTCCTTAAAAATATACCAAGTGAAAGCAGATTTAGGCCGACTTCCGTTCCGCTTCATCCGGCTGCAAATTTCAACAGTTCTGAAAAGAGTGCAGTTTATGAAGATGTATCCATGGGGCGTTCCAATTCTGACTGAACGCGATTTACTCCGTGGGCCGATGCCGAAATAACCGATTTGTATTAGCAACTTGAACGTGATAGACAAAAAGGCTGCGGAGAATGAGGAGGACCGGTACGACAGCTTTATATCGGTTGATTCTTATCGAAATTGGAAAAAGGTACGCATATTTTCTGATAGAGAAAGTAATTCTCTTTCGAATGGTATATAACACAAAAGACTTTCAACGAAATTTAGAAGAATATCTTTGAAAAACGGTGGGATTTAGTTCCCAACCTAATGTTTACCCCAACGTGCTTTGTCCGTTCGACTTTCTGGCCAGCTAGTGGTCAAAGTAGACCGCTAACATCCATTTTAAAGCCTTCTCGGAGCAGAAGGGTTGAAAGGTAGAGCGTCACGGCGTTAGAGGGTTTGCGGTGTCTTGTGCGCATTCAGAACTACACTCCTGTCTTTTGGGTTTTGGGCGGAATTAGCGCAAGAAATCGCCGCTTTAGCCGTCTTCCGATAGCTCGCTTCAAAGATACCTATGCAAAAAACAAAAGCTACCATCCAAATCGAACGTGGGCGGCCTACCCAATGATGAGGGTGCCATATATTGGTTTTAGAAAACAAATAGATTTGAGATCTGTAAAACCTGGACCCTGTCGGTGCAATTATCTCGAGCGATAGGAGGATATTCGTCGCCGCCATCAGGTTTTACAGGTCACCAAAACTATATCTATCTAAAAACACTGGATGATACCTACATTATTGGATAGATCATCCACATTGGATTCGGATGGCAACACTTATTTATTTTTTGAACAGACCACTTTGAAGGGAGTTGTGGGAAAATGGCAAAAAACGGCGGTGTTTTGCGTTTATTCCGCCCAAAGACCAAAGGCAGGAGCGGTATTGTACACTTCTCCTTGTCACTGCAGTATCTATTTAGTCCAGCTAGAGTGACTTTTCAACCCGACTAGGACAATCGACGAAAGAGCGGCAGCAAGCTGACAGCTTCCAGCCGACCTAGTACGTTCGTTGCTGTCACTGAGGCGATTGTGTTACCAAGAGTTAAGATTTCTGTTTATTTGATATGGAAGTAACCAAGCAACTGTGGAAATTTCTCCACTTTTGGCAATGGCATGCCCTGTGCAACTGCGTAGATGTTTGAAGAGTTCATACCCACTACGCGAACCGTCGGACGAACGTTGCAAGTTAGACGGGGTTTTTGTTCACTGTTTGCAGAGTGCTGTGTGAGGCGCCCGATTCGTGCAAGAATGAGCCTTTCTCTTGACCAACCAGGGAAATCAGATGTTTCTTCTGTAAGGCAAATTCTCTTGATATGATCCTCTTTATAGGCTATTTATAAAGGATGCTGTTCTTGCGACTAAATCTGCTGCTAATGCATTTCGATAAGATCTTGTTGCCACAGTTGGCATTATTTCCGGCCACTTACCAAGTACGTGTAGCAAAGCTCTCTTCAAACCATCTATACACTCTCTCGGAAGGTTTACGGCTGATGCTGCAGCTGTGGCAGTAAGCCCTGGCAGATAATGGGCTGCGATTGTACGCGAGGAAAGCCAAGTTGATCAGTAGCGAGTAGTGCACTGGAGCCTTTCTGTACTGCCAGAAAAGGGCCATCAGGAAGGCGGAGGAATTTCTGTACTTCTGGAATGACACATCCAAGTAAGAAAGTGCGGAAGAGCCTGTCAGGGGTCGAATAAAAGCTGCTTGTCGCAATTGGAAGGAATGCACTGGAGTCGTCGGCGATGGCAGCTCCTGCAGGCCCCTCAAGGGTGGCTGCGTGGGAGGGACCACATTTGTCTTTTACGCATTGAATATCTGCTCTTGGGTAAGACGCAAAAAGGGTTGCTGCATTTTGCAAATGGCACCGACGGGGTAGGATGTGAAATGAGGTTGTCAGGGCAGTGATGGGACACTGCCAATCCAGCTGATGCTATGGGATTTACGCCTGAGGAGGTGCTTGCATACTCATTAGGACATCGACGGATCACCCAGTAGAGTTAGCTCTGGAGTGGAAAGCACCCAAAAGGCGATCACGCGGAGCTCCAAAAAGGATGAGGAAGAACGTCGATAGAGATCCCGCTGTAATTAGCAGCAGAAATCGCCTCCATTTTAAACAAAACCCTGCAGTTGACAATTATAACAGCGGACCCTATGACTGCGCAAGAATAGACACTCACTGGAAAACGAGGATGGGTCACAGCATGTCGTGGGTCGTTTCGCTCAGAGGGAGTTGGCGGAAACAGTGGCCGCCTAAATTTGTCTGGAGAGTGCTTCAGTATCTATCGTATGCATGCAAGAGCGCTACTCCGTGCGTCTGTCCCTTAGCCCATCTGTCCATCTGTCCTTCTCTATCGATGAAAAAAGAGGTTCGCATCTCGATTGACATTTTTTCACTCCCATTAAGGTGAGAATCAAGTGAGTACAATGTCCCGTGGAAGGCTTAGCAAACGGTAAACAGCGTCGATCAGTTGACCATTATCGATCCCTTTCATCGATTTTTGTTCGCAGTGGGCAATTTGAGGTATGGTCGCATGGACATGTTCGCTGGTGGGCTGGGAAGACTTCGCAACAAGTAAAAATATGGATTGCCTAGCCATTAACGATAGATTTTATCGACTTTTGTACTTTTACCGGTTGAGGTTGTAATAATGGGTAAGCGTCGGAATATCTAACCAGTAGGGGTTATTATCAATTACTGTGGCGAAGTGCCAACCAGCTGACAGTAACACCGGGCATTAGGTCGGCTGGTTGTTGGTACCAGTTGACCTGTAATGGCCGGTGTTACTGCTATCTGGCACCAGAAATAATGCAGATTCAGTTTAGGATGGTAACTCAGCCACTTGGTTTCAGCATATTGGGCCATTGGTTGTCTCCCAGTTCAGGTCCCAGTTCTTTAGTTCCGTTTAGTGACCGTTTGGGAACGATAAGAGGTCCCTGATCAGCCGATGCTCTGCTCGACCTGTGTGTCTGGCACCGGATTAAGCCGTGCCGGACATAATACCGTGCTGCTCTCGAAACACAATAGCAGGCGGGCGCCTTGTCGGCGTTTGTTGTGCTGATCATGCCGTATTTGCGGGCTTTGTAATGCGGTCAGTGTGGTAGGCAATAATCGGATGCGCCGGATCTCTCCGCGCGCTCGCAAGCGGTCATCTCGCGGCTCCGGAAGCGGCTCATATGATGCGCGTGTTTGCTGGCTGCTGCCGCCGCCGAATACAAGTCTACCGTAATGCCGAGGTCAGGCTCTAGTTTGAGCAAGGGATTATGCTCCCCGTACACTCACTACAGGTAATTTGAGTGTGTGATGATCCAGCGCACTCCTCTCTCTGACAAATTGAGGCGGTCAATATGGATATGGGATCTTGAGCGGCGAGATGACGTCTAAACTGACAACCGACTTCCAAATCTCTGGGATTGGTGCCTTGCCCTTGCCTAAAGTTTATTTATTCATTTGATTGACCTTTTTTGTGCACTCAAACAAAAACAGAAAAAGCTGGCGACTCACAAAAAAATGCAGTTGACAAGAAGTGCGAAAAATTAGACACCTGCTGAAGTGCGTTGGCAGCAACCTATTTTGAGGTAAGATTGCAAAGGAGGTATGTAAGGACCCTTTAAGGCAGAACATTGCGGAAAGTAACAGTGCAATAATGTAGGGAGTAAAGACCAGCGTTAGTCATTTGGTGTTGGGATGAATCACACGCTCTACCTCAAGTGGGTGTCGTGGAGCAGATCTGAATGTGTACTGAGCTTACTAGTGAGGTGCTATGCGTCGGCTCAACATTAAGGATGTGTGGAAGTTCCGTTTCCGTGTTCCGAATTCCGGTTTCCGGACACTTCTAGGCGTTTCATTCTATGTCTCGTGCTTCGCCTTTTTGGACCGGATTAGAAAAGTGACTCATGTCTCATAAATCAGCGTTGATTGAGTACTTCATCACTGGCTACTCACCCTTTGAGCTTAATCAGCAGAAAGAGGAAAAACAGATGTTTTCCCTGTTGGTTGATTTTTTCAAAGCTTGGTCGATGATCGCCCTCATATGGTAGGAGTGTGACTACTAAATTGGATTATTTTTGGGTGACGATCAGGGCTCAAGATACTACCCAAAGGAATGTTGAGCGTTAGCGCCAAGGTGTAGGCTGCCTCGGCGGCCGAGAGCGTAATTGTCCTAAAATTGTCTACACTGTCTTAACGATCGATTAACTCAGACCTAAACCATATTAGGTTTTGAGGTTATGAACGCCAATATGCTGATATAAATCATCACTCATTTGATTTGTGACGTAGAACAGTCTTTTTACTCTAACACATTTGCTTAAGCCTGAACCGGCTGATAGAGAGGCTATATGCTGTTACAGGATGTTTTGCTGCGATCAAAACACTTGCGCCAGGCGGGACTCGAACCCGCATCTTCTGCTTTCCGGGCAGCGATGTTCGCCTTACACCACCGGCGCTGTTTGACCGCACGAAGGTGTAAGGCGAACATCGCTGCCCGGAAAGCAGAAGATGCGGGTTCGAGTCCCGCCTGGCGCAAGAGTTTTGATCGCAGCAAAACATCCTGTAACAGCATATAGCCTCTCTATCAGCCGGTTCAGGCTTAAGCAAATGTGTTAGAGCATTGTTACTAGTAAGGTCTTCAGCTTAACCGGTTCCATGCTGATATCAGCGGCCGGCCCATCCCCTTATCACGGGTGGGTGCTGACAGACCTGGAGGATATCGCGGATGTTTCGTGCGGTCAAACAGCGCCGGTGGTGTAAGATGAACATCGCTGCCCGGAAAGCAGAAGATGCGGATTCGAGTTCCGCCTGGCGCAAGAGTTTTGATCGCAGCAAAACATCCTGTAACAGCATATAGTCTTTTTACTTACCGAAAAAAATAACTGTGAAGCTTATGGTTAGAAGCAAATGCTATCACTGCTTGAACGCCATAATACTCTTATCATTTTAGCTCGTCAGCTTGTAGCTTATTTATAAGAAATGGCGCATGGTAGTGGAGGGGTCTGAGGCGTATTCCGATTCAAACAAAGTTATTGGTTCAGATTTTCTGCTCCGGCCAACGAAGCCTACCATTACTCCGAACCGACTCCAGTTTTTCTTCTCTAGGAAGCGTAAAAAACTCAATCGCCCTTCTGCTGGCCACCGCAAGTCGAAGTTGAATTGACGATGTACACATTCAATCGCCTCGGTGATATCCCCGAGAAGTCGAATAATTGGAGCATGCCAAGCAGAGTACAATTAGTATCGTCATTTATCTTTGTCCCTTATTCCGCCTATACAATGTCTGGAGGTAGTCAGCTGAGGGCAATTTAGTGTGAGTAATTCTTCCAATCCTAGACATGCATGCTACTATTTCAGCTTCCTCGGAAGGATGGCAACTTCGGGTAGCCTGGTCATTAAACGAGCCCCAGAGCGGTTTACAGTGGTACCATGTGGGATCGGCATGCCCTGTCCAGCGTTTGCTTTTCCTGCCACAAGCACTAGTCCTCGCAAATCTAGTTCATATTAAAATTACGGCTACTCTCCCAGTAAATTAAAGTATTGATGTCGTGCAGGTAGGTTGTAGCAGGCCATGAGAGCTTCGTCTGCACCTTCGTGAGAGGCAGTCCTTCTTGACGTCGCCAGCCTGTGGGGCAGGTTTCCCAGTGTCGTTTTCCTGTTGTAGTCTTCTGCGAGTGAACGCTCGCCTCGTTCGTTGGTGGCTTGCTAGGGAAGATCAGTGCTGCATTCACAGAAGAAACCTTTTAATATAGAACAGCTCGCGACCAGCTCACTCATCTACAGAATGGCGAATAATCCTCGATGCCCGATTCATCAAGCAGTGGGTAGAAGTAGAGATGCGTATGGGAGTCGTACCAACTACTCACAGTGGGTAGGGGTTACGATTAGCATTCATAAAAGGAATCGAGGGTAAAGCAGAACAAAGCCTCTTGCGCGAACAGCTAATCTCAATGGAGCGCCATTTTGTCAGTTGGGCACGGAATCCTCGCGGGTATGCGCATATACCCTCGACCATCGTCGAGTATTCTCTACCCACGATGTGGCGGGTAACGTTTATCATGAATGCCTCATTGTGGGTACTTCTATCTTTATACCCGGCATCCTCGCGGGTATAAGTGTTGATGAATCCGGCCCCAGCTTGGAACACTCAAGCTTACAGATGGCACTGGCTTAGACGAGCGGAGGCCCGTTGCAAACTCACTGGAAATGTAAGACGAGATCAGCTCTTCATAATGCACGGCAGAGATATGTAGTGCATAACCCTTGGAAGAAGCCTAGTACCGACAAGAGTTTTCCATGTCCTCACTAGGGATAAGAGGAAGCGATGCGTGTCAAGACTCGTGATTCCCTCTCCTGTGCTCTTACTAAGTGAAGATCTTGACAACGGTCATCACCTGAAATAACGGATGGGTCGTTTGCGACTCTACCGACCCATTGAGCTACCTGCTGGGAAAAGTGAGGCGAAACGCTGTCAGAAGTCGAAGGACTTGTAGCTGCTTCTTAGTCTATGATGGAATGCTGCACTAGCAGCCCAGGCTTGTCACAGCCAGCACTGTCCGCAAATGGAAACACGAAGCGTTTCGAGTCGGCCTTTCCTGTGAAATGGTGAACCACTTGCTTTGATGCTCATGCAGTCCAGGCAATAGAAACCGGGATGAGAAGTGGTCTATGTGCCTTTTTAAGGGCCATTTTTGTCCCTGGCTGCCATTGGGCTCCCTGGAATCTTTCCTAGTTAAAAGATCTTTTCCAAAGAGCTATGAGGTTGTAACTACGGTTCGTACCTCCCACGTTTGTAAAAAGGAATAATCTTCTTGTGTTAGTGAACAGGCCATTCAGTACTTTTGGCAACGAAACTTTTAAGCCAACGGAGTAAACCTAGATGTACTAACCTATTCCGAAGGGAGAGAGCCCCCCCCCCCAGAGTTGTGGCAGAATCCGACACTCTTATACAGCCCGATGTGTTGTTTATGTTACCAGTTTGCAAATGTCGCAGCAGTGTTTGAATGCTGAGCGCTACTAGTACAATCCTGGTAGTCCTGGCAGGCGCTGATTGTTCGCCGTGTTGTGTTCGGCTCAATTGGTGTTCAAAGCAACCCATCCGTTCGTTGCTCGGGGTTTGGCGAATAGAGCATCGACTCCTTTATAAACTGGCCAATGTTAGTCACTCTACGGGGAAGGTGCATTCAATACGCTTCCAAGTTATGACGTAAGCGTGGAATGCGTGGCTTATTCCCTAGGGTTTGACTAACAAGACGACACTGCATTCCTCCTTCACCTGTGGTGTTAGATGGCTCGGAGACAGCATTTGTGCGGCGAACGCTGACTAATAACAGTAAGAAATGAATCTTCGAACTCTGCGTGGGTCAAGTATTAGGTTGTCACATAAGTTCTGTCCGATTTTCGACGGCAACTTTGTGGTGATATATCTCAGCAGAAAATAAGTTTATTAATCGAAGTAAGAACCGTTACAATCAATGCACTTCTGCCAACGATATACAAAAGCATTAATTCCATTTCGAAAGAAATCTGAATTTCTAGAAGCAACGAAACACTCGAAGGCAATTTCGATATCTGCTACATTAGTAAAGTTTTTATCCTTGAGGAAACCATCGAGATGTTTGAAGAGATGTGTGCCGTTGGGGCTAGGTCCGGTGATTAAGCGGGATGCGGGAGAACTTCATATCTCAATTGGTTTAATTTTTGGGTGGTCAGATGCGAGATATGTGGACGGGCGTTGTCGTGAAGAAGGATCGTTCCTCTCGATTCACCAGTGCAGGACGCATTTCAAGCAACTTTTGGTGAACCACGTCTAATTCACGACAGTACCTCTCTGCCGTGATGGTTTCACCACGCTTCAAGAAGTCGTAGTGGATAATACCAGTTGCAGCCCACCAGACAGTGAGCATGACCTTCCTCGGATGGAGGCTAGTTTTGGGAAAGTGTTTCGGCGGTTCTTCCTTATGCAGCCATTGCGCTGATCTTCTTCGATTGTCGTACACGATCCATTTTTCGTCACAGGTAATTATCCGGTCAAGGAACGGATCGTTTTCGGTCCTTATAGTAAGGGAAGGACAGATCTCCAGGCGGCACCTCTGCTGCTCCTCAGCGAGTTCGTGGGGCATCCACTTATCCAGCTTTCTCACCTTTCCTATCGCCTCTAGGTGCCTCGAAATGGTTGCACGACTGACCTGAAGTTCTCTCCCCATCTCACGCACAGTTCCTCGTGAATCGGCTTCTACTCGTCCTTTCAAACGTCCGTCATCACATTTGGCTGGTCGTCCTGAGCGGTCCTTGTCTTCGAGGTCCACGTCTCCAACCCGGAACTTCTGGTACCATCTGCGCACGCTGCGTTCGTTGGCGGAGTCCTCTCCCCATGCCATCTTGATGTTTTGAGTTGCCTCGCTAACACTGTGAACTCACGAAGCATTATTATCCGCAAGTGCGTTTTTTCCATGGTTTCGTCCAGCACCTAAAACGAAGCAATGCTGACGACTTTTTAAAAGCGACACACCAAGTTTTATAGAGCGAAACAAGCGCTACAAAATAGTATACAACATATATACAATTACTTTCTCTATACATGAAAAAAATAATCACAAAGTAACGCCTATCGGGATCGGACAGAACTTATGTGACAACCTAATACTTTGTCCTGAACTCATTGACAGAAGAGCACCACGAGTAAAATACGCTTCGTTCAAAGTGCTGTTTGTTCAACTTGTGTTGTGCAATGCTGTGAACAAATCTCGGTAAACGACTGGCTTATTTCAAGACGAAAGCTTTGACTGCCGTTTTTATTTAATTGTATTGCACAAAGTAAGTCGCCTAAAAAACCATTTCCATCTTCACGCGAGAATAAATGCTTTTAAAATCGATTCGACACTTTTCAAGCCAAATTATTTTACAACCATTCGCAAGCTTGATGCCTCCAAAATCAATCTGAAAATCTTCCAAATTAAGGTCATCTTTTCCCACATTGTGCTAGAGACTCTCCCAGAAGGTTGTAGTAATTTTTTCCCAAGCAAATTTTGGGATGACTTACTTTGAAGTTTTTTAAACTCATCTGCCCTAATAACTGAACAAATTGAAATTTTGATTTTTTATGAATATTTGATTTTTAACTTAAATTAATTTTTTCGACAAGGTCTCCTTCAGTGTTTCGCAGGTCGCCCCTTGAAAGGAGTCTGGAAAAAGTACTCGTTTAAATGTGGAAATCACCTAGACGATACCAGAAGCAACGTTATTTCAGGGATGCGTCCCGCATTTCTCATTGAGCAAATTGGTCTTTTGTGGTAGTAACCAAAAATTCTCCATCATAACCATTTTGCTTTTCTGTGGCCGAAAAATTGTTGACTGTCTTTTTGTTTTTGTAGCAAGCGGTTCGAGAAACGAATATGCGTCGAGACCTAGGAACTCTGTCGATGAAGGCAGTTTTGGTGATTAAATTTGGTGTAAGCGGTAAAACAAATTTTGTCGTCCTCATCTCATCAAGATGCAAAGGGAGCTCCGATTTTTGAGCAGGGAGGGTCGAGTTTAAAAAACGATCGACTAATCCCGTTATAGCGCCTCCGGGTAAGACGCGACTCTTGATATAACGTAGATGCTCTCGGGAACCGGCCTACTAACCTTTACGTTAATACGAGCCAACTCCGCCTAAGACGCGTCGGATATAACGCTACTCCCGTTATAGCGCGGTTCTGAGAGGAATTTGGCGTTCAAAATGACTCCCGTTATAGCGCGACCCGGGCTTAGTTTTGCTCCCTCACAGAAAATCAAGACGAGCATGACGCTGACCTCGTCTATGATCAGACCTACCGTTCTGCTGACTCCTTCATAGTCACGACCAGCACCCGTGCGACAGTGCATTAAATGCATATCAATGTTTTTGCATATGCGCAGCCCATAAAAGTGTTCGTGGTCAGCAATATGTCGAGCACGGAAAAAGGTGCGCAAAGCTTCCGTAGATTGGGAGGTTTCCTCTATCGGAAATGAGAGAGGATGTGGGGACGAACTCAGATGGTTCAAAGCAATCCCTACACATCTGTTTTAAGCCTAGAGCAGCTGGCATAGGTGATACGTACTGTTACGGATGTTTTCTTTTGCGATCAGAACTCTCGCACCATACAATTTAAGCCTGTACCCTCTGTACTGGACAGAGTAACAGCAACAACGCTGTTTGACCACACGCGACGTAACTATATCATGGAAGAGTGCTTATAAGCTATTTGCAACGAGGATATCGCGGATGTGGCGAGCGATTTAGCAGTGCTGACAGTGTAGCAGACTAAAATCCTAACCGCAGGCAGGAAGGGCAGGTTCGAGTCCCGCCTGGCACGATAAGTTTGATCGCAACAAAAGATCGTGCAACGTTGGGTTGCACAGCTGTGCAATTAATCACGTCCAACTACCTCTGGTACTCGGTTATTCCTCACACACATTTGACATGCTTATGCACATAGCAGAGTGTCTCTAAGGCCAGGGCTTTATTAATAACCTGAATTTGTTCCTGGCCTTCACACTGTCCTCGTGGTCAGATATTTGAATGTTATTGCCGTATTTAGTCATTGTATGTGATTTTAGATAAATCGAAGCGTAAAATGGTGTAAAAAGGTCAGCTCCGGTTAGGACGCGACTCCCGTTATAACGCGGATTTTCTCCGGTCCCTTCAAGCGCGGTAGAACGAGAGGGACCGCATTGCCGAAGTCCTAGTCGACTTTTTTTTTAACTCCATATCGTGTTGATCATGAGTGCTGCCAGTGCAGTGAATGCAATAAAATGAGCGCTGAATTGCCGCAGTTGCTAAGCATTTGAGCAGAAGACAAGGCTAATAGTCGCATTCTTGAAGAGACGCAGTTCTCAGTGAACCGCCTTGCACCGTTCTCCGCAGAGTGCACATTTCGTGCAACAGCTCCGTCCCCATAACGACCCCTCCTCGCGCTGGGCTGCACTTTTTCGATTCGCAATAAGATCATTGGAACCGGTGTGCAGTTGCAGAGTGCAGTCATTGCAGACCACTGTGCATGTTTCGTCTGCGGCGCTGCTCTGCGCTGCAAGGCTGTGGCATTTTTGCAGGCGACCAAACACTCGGGCTGGAGAGTTTTGTTGGATGGTAGGTCGTTGCCGTTGGTCGATGTGCTCAAATATTCAGTGAACTCTAGTTAAAAATGCGGCCAGGGCGGACCTTCAAGCAGTCTTGCTAGGGCTGCTGCTTTTTACCGATTGCTGTAGGTGTAAGCGGCCGAAGAGGAAGAAACCTATGCTAGATGTGAAATTCATCCAGGCGTAACCCTGCGGAAAACAATATACCCAGGTAAGTGGTGCTAAGATTTGACGCTTTGCAGGCTAGGTGAAGGGCACTCCCTCCTAGGCTTGGATTTCTTGAACGTACAGTTCTTGGTAAGACCGTGCGTTGCGCTTTCCTCGGAGTAGTCCACCCGAGTTCTAGGAGTCCGTTGAAGTATGAAACTGTAGGAAGAAATGATTGAATTCTGTCTTCGAAGCCTTAGGGGCTGGTAATGAGGTGTAGGCTGTTAGAACGATTTTTTGTTGCGATCAAAACTCTAGCGCCAGGCAGGAATCGAACCCGCACCCTTTATTGACAGGGCGGGAATGCTCTACGCCGTTACACCACCGGCGATGTTTGGTCGAACGCAACATCCACACCTCGTGGGACCCATCGGCACTCACCTGTATATTAGGATGAACCGGCTGCTCATATCAGCATGGAACCAGGTAAGCTGAAGGTCTTGATGGAAATGATTCAATTCATTCTCTTCAAGCCCCATGTATCTGGTAATTAGGTTGTAATGGCTCTTGTAACGATGAGGTGTGGATGTTGCGACAACAACAGCGCCGGTGGTCTAATAGTATAGGACATTCAGGCCCGGTCAGCAGGAGGTGCGGGTTCGACTCCTGCCTGACGCTGGAGTTTTGATCGCAACAAGACATCGTTTTGGTGCACGAAAGGAAGGAAATTCACAACAGTGTACCCTGTAACGCGCATTGCGCCTGAGATTTCTGCTTTCGACCCCACCTTGTTCCGGTCACTCCGGGGTACGGATGCCTTTACCTTTAACAGAAATCTTTGAATAAAAGAATCTGTTCTAGGATTTCTGTTAAGGGTAAGAATCTGGCGCCTGGGAACCGTATGTGTGCTGCACAAGAACCGGTCTAAAAATGAGGTGCAACTGACTAATTTTTATGGGCCCAATGCCCGTCAGCCTTGGGCTTACATTTAGCTGCTTTCGCGAGAGCTGCAGACGCTGAGGAGCTGCCAAGGCGTCGGAGTGCCCGCATCCTGACGGTGGTTCTGGGCCCCCGGCCGGCGATGCGCGGTCCCCTCGTCCGTCCACCGGGTGGGAACTCGCATCGCGCGCCCCGGACGCAGTTTCCCTCGGCGTCTTTTTGTGTGGTCGCATATTTCGTGTGCGACTTGGAGGGCATCGCGATATGTCGCGCTGCGACCGCGGCGTGCAACTGCGTTCCACTGCGTGCCAGGCATCGCGCGCGCTCGCGCGGTGCACTCTTCGTTTTTCGGCGGCCTTGTCTTGAGCAAGTTGGGCACTCCGCCAGCAATTCGGCGCTGTCTGCTGCTGCTGAGCGCGCTCGATTGACTCGCTGCTGCTTCTGCGGCTGCAGGCGGAGAGCGTTCGCTGGCCGCCTGCCAAATCGGCATCATGGAGAGTTCCCTTGGCCAGACGCCGAATGAGTTCCCGTCGCGTCGACCAAAGATTGTCGCGGCGACGACGGCAATGGCGCGTTCGCGCTGGGCGTCGTGCCAGCCGTTACTTGTAACGGAAATGTTCGCGCTGACAACACGCATTGATCATGAATGGTCTCCGCCACGAACACTTGTCTCGTTACGCATCAATCGGTCACCGAGCAGCACATACACGCGCGTAATTGAACGGTTCAAAACGACCACGGACTGAACCCGAATCAGCTATGAATGCGGCGTTCTCTGGTGCCCGGTAACGCATCCGTCGCTGTGATGGATCGCTGGCAACCCCCCCCCCCCCCGCCGCTTCTACGAATGAATTCTTGGCAGGAAGTGCTGTGGTCCGAGAGCACCGAGAGCCAGACGGCGGCGCGCATACCTACGTGAACGATCAGTGCAAACAATAATTGTGCGTTGCAAACTGTCGTCAGCCAACACGCGTACCACGTGCTACCTCTTAGCGATTTCCGCCGTATAATCCACAGCGAATTATTTACCCCGTGGATCACTGAGGTGGTACGAGATGTCAAGTTCGCGTAGGTTTGAGATTCCTTCGACAACAGACAGCAAGGAAGCAAACACGTCATCGTCACCTCACAGGTCATCTCTTCGTAAGTTCCTACAGCTGGAGGTGGACGCTATCGCATTTTTATGTTCAACTGAGGGAAGACGAAAATTTGGGAACCGCTACTTCAGTGTCCCTTTAAAGATTGGAAAGAATTGGATTTCTTCTTCGATTTCAACTTTAAGCATAGAGTGAAACCCGACTGAACATATACCTGCGGATGCTCCTGATGCGTGCGTCCAGATAGCTAATGCTAGTGTTCTGGTGTTCAATCTTCGCATCTCGGGTAGCAGCCAACGAGAGCCTGAGAAGCTTTCAATGTCGTCGAAGAATTCGCGAAGAAGGCGAATAACGTCCGACTCCGTGCCCACCTTTTCGACTCCACTGTTTTTCCTGCCCTAACATACGCCTCAGAGACCTGGCCTATACGAAAGCAGGATGAACACGCGATCAGCTTCGCGCAGCGTGGAATCGAGAGGACGATGCTCTGAGAGACACGATTCATGCAAGTGAGAGAAAGCCCCTGAAGTTCTGAGCCTCGTCGACGTTTTAGAATCATAGACGCTATAATTGGAATAGACGCTATAGTTGGGATAAGTTCATCGGGCAACTCAACGCCTCAACTAGCGATCGTCTCTCAGAAGCCCCATTGTGCACGTATTCTAGATGCGCCCATGTGTCATGGGTGGATTTGGACTTGAATGAACCTGCTCCCACGGGAAGGTTATACCAAATCAAATGCACAGCAGAAAGACCCTTTGGCTCCTTGGGTTTCTCCGAATTTGCTTGCCGAACTTTCTCTACTGCGACGACGAACGTGACGACGCCACGTTTTCGCCTTCTGTGAGGTATAGGCTGAATCCTCTACTAGCAACACAGTTTGATTCCCTCAACCTTAGAGTCGTCTAAATGCGGGCTTCCGTAGACTCCTGTGGTGTTCTTGGAAGAAAATGGAGAGAATAATCTGAATTTCTTCAAAAATAGCCAACAAAATCAGCTTAAGGGACCCAGGGGTAGGTCATTTGTACTCACACCTCGCAAGAAGAGCTCGTGTTTTCCTTCGGCGCTCATTTTGCTTTGGTCCCCTGTATGTACTAGCTTAGCTCTATTATCATGAGTACGTGGCAAACTATAGGTGTGTTCGAGGTGTGGTTTTGAGGGGTCTGGAAATATTGCTGATCTTCGTTTCCTATCATGATGCACCTGTATCGCCTACTGCCACTGACTGACAAGTGGATTTATCCGTGAGGCGTCAGCGACGTCCCCATTTACCGCTGGCTCTAGTACTCCAATGGATCATCCCCGCTGGTCTCATGTTTATCGTTCAGTGCTTTCAAGAAAACGTCTGGCTGAGATTAGTGGGCATCCTTGTTCTTCTCGATATCCATAGAACCTTGCCGTCCAAGGCTCTCGTCCAGCGAGTGTCAGCGAAACGTGGCCGGTCCATCTAATTTTCATTGACGTGGCCAATCCGACAGCGTTCCGGATCCTCGAGCTGCGGCAAAACTCGCAACTTCGGAGGCTATTTGCGGAAATCCAGCCACGTCAAGCATCGTCCCCTCAATCCCTCGTGCACCTCTGATCACACGCTCATTCTGCTCTTGCAGGGCCCAGGCTTCCGAGTCGCGCAGGACGAGTGGTCGAGTCAAGTTGGTGGGCAAGTAGTGAACATGACGAAGAAAGCCCGGGTACCGCGACTATGATGAGATACTTACCCAAAACCTCATGGCAGTGTCTTGAAAATGCTCTATAGATGAGGCAGGTATTTGGCGCGAGAATATCTGGATCGCGTCATGTTCGTTCATGTAGCCGTCCATAACTCGATGGAACGCACCCCAATGGTGGTCCCCCGTCGTTGCTTCCGAGAGAAATGTGTTCGCTCTGCAGCGCTGCAGCTCTCCACCTCCACCGCTCGGCAGCGCAGCTGCTTTTTGGTGCGCTCGATTGCAAGTGGTGTGCTGGCTGTATGAAATCGTGAAATAAATGCGTTCTCGCCGTCCGCAACAGCTGCGTGGAAACTATGCTCGGTGTTATCGGCGCAGCAGTTCTTTCCTAGGAACTCCTTCCGGTTGCCGTAGCAGCAGTGGCAGCTGTCTCGCAGCCGTACTACATGCCATGTGTTTCCCAAAAAGTGGTCGTCTGGACGACGAAAATTGTCTTTTGATTGTGCCGCCTATCACTGTGGACGTGGCCGGCCGACTTTTGGGCGCTTTCTCAGTGTCGCTTTGTTTAATGCTGGCAAAAAGAGGTCGGAGAGGAGACCGAGCACGTTGAAAACGGAGCCAAATACTCCACAGAGCTGCTCGTATCTCCAGGTTGTTCGTAATGGCAGATAAGATGCATCGTGTGAAGGCTCTTCAAGGAATTGGGAGTTATAAGCTGTTGCACTATGACAGCGGTAGAGTCGTGCATACGGTTTGCCTGAGACAAACATGCACTGCACTATAGTTGTGGCCTCGAAATTTTTTCGAATGTTCGAATGGTTTCGAATGCTCACAAATTTCGGATATTCGAATTCGAATACATTCGAAAACGAGACGTTTGAATATTTGAATCCGAATATAATTGAAAAATACGATTTTAATAATCGAAAAATACGATTTTTTGAATATCCGAATTCGAATGAACACCATTCGAATGCCTACTCGAGTAGGTCATTCGAGCGCAACTACATGTACACTGCACTAGTACACGATCTCGTCTCGTATTCAATCCTGCCAGTCTCTAACCGTATGTCAAGTCAGGTTGCCTTTAACCAATCAATCCCTATTGGGTTGCAACATTTTTTACCATTTCGTTCTGGTTCCGCGGGATATCGTGGAGGCAATTTGAGTGCAAATTTCGCCCATCCAACGACTTGTGGTGGCCAAGTCAGTGGTGTATCCTTCACAGACAACTCTGATACCAATACACCTTCCCAGGGCTTAAATGACGTGGGCCCCGAAACAAAGAAAAACCGAAACAAGCGCGTCGATTCAAGGTGCAAGGTGCACGCGACAGCCGGTATACCTCTCAAGTGCACTGCCACGCTCGACAAATTTAGATTGACACTGCGATGTCCTGTGGAGGTAGAGTGCATGGCGCATCCCGACTTCGGCCCCTTTTTAAAGATTTGTTTATTACGAAGTCAGTGCTAAAAGCCAGGGCTGAGCTTTGCTTGAAATGCAATGGTGGTCATCGCAGTGCAGATGGTCGCCTTGACAAGCTCGGATTCGAGCTTCTGCTTTCCTTGTCCTTGTTTTGCATAAAGACAGCTGCATGACTCGCTCGCCTATCACGCTGATCCCAAATCGTGAGAACACTTGGGAGGTAAATCGTGATTTTGGCTAGAGACAGATGGTCAAGTTAGTGGCGACTCCCTCGCATGGTCAGGAACTCTGTCATCAACTCGAAAGCCTCTGTAGGTATGGGCTGAGTGCTATCCGACAAAGCATGTTCTACCGTATGCCACTCATTCTCTTGCTTGTTATTCGAGCAGTTTCAGTGCCCCACGCTTTTGCATCCCACTTTAAGCTGCCTTTTGCAGGTTTCACGAGCTGTGTTCGGTGGCTTATTCTGTTAAGGATAGAATAACAGTCTTTAACACAGCGTGAGTCAATCCCCTTTGGGAGCACGCATTATATTTCTACGGGATGCCGCGAACGCATTTTGAATGGGAAATTTGTCTCGGAGTCCTATGCAATAACTTGCGGTGGCAACCGATGTTCGAGTTAGTGTGCTACCCCTCTCAAACATGTCCTGTGCCAAATCACCGACCCCGGAGGGATGGAAGGCTTGGTTACCCAGGGCGGAAAACTCGAATCTAGGTTGGGTGGGAGTGCACGCAACAGTCGGAGCTTCCTCCTAATGCACGTGGTGAGATTGTTGAAGATGAAGCTGGATGGACTAGCCTGCCGTGAACCCAGTGTTGCTCCACTGGACGGCTTTGTCAAATATAGTCTGTCAAAATTGTTCTCATCCTATGTCTTCACCTTATGTTATCAGATTTAACATTGCAACCGCATCCAAATTGAGTCATACGTCCAAATTGAAATGCAGAGAAGAAATCGTGGCAGGTTTAGTGCACTTATGTAAGCTAGAGCCATACCTCTCCGGGCCCTGCTAGCACATCGGAAGAGTATATCACAGAGGTCACACCATACTCTTGTGGTAACTCTATTGTATGTATACAGTAACCGCAGCTATCGGTACCATCTACACGAGATAAATGCTCTTGAAGGAAATGCGCCCATTTTCCTTCCCCCTTGACTCTAATTCCCGCCGAGCGAATTAGTTTCCGAGAGGTTATCGGCCGTTCAGCGGCCCGAGCGGAGGCTAGACGGCCTTCCGACGGCTGGTGATAGATTACGGTGTACATAGACCTCCGTCTGTTCGCCCGTAACCAATAGTTTGAGAAACAGCGACAAATCGTTGAGGAACACGGCCCGAAGTGATGTCGTTTCTTGCAGGATGAGAGCAATCGAAGCTTCCGTCGACTTACGAAGGGCCAGCCTGTCGGACTCAAGTACATTGGAATCGTTCTTGAAGTGGCGAAAGAGATTCTCGTGAGTTGTACCGCTGGAGCATTCCTTAACACCTTCAGGAGCGTTATGTTTCGTGCAGGATTCGGCCGGAAATGTCACTGAGCTGCTCGTCAGAGCGTCGGCCCTCACCGAGCAGAACAAACCGAAGGCGTTCGTCCACTGGGTATCTCGTCCTACCACGGCAGAAGTGCGCCTGTATGAGCGACTGTAAGTTGTATGCGAAGCGTTGCAAAAGTCCAAGGGCACTGGAGCATGAGTTGGTCTGCTTACGCTCCGTCATTCAGTCCCAGTTAATGGAGCGTACGACTCTGGAAGGATGGAGTTCAGGTGTGCGACCGTTAGGACCTTAAACAACCATTACACCATTTTTACCTTGCACCGTTACATTTCATTACATTTACCGTCATTCCTTAATCATTGCACCGGAAGTCTATATTGTCCTTCTAAATTGGACTTACTTTCAAAAGTAGTCCCGGCCCTGTCCATTTTTTCGTTCGGACACCCCAGTGTTCAGTTCTACTGTTTAATTAATATAGGATTGGTCTCGCTGTGGTCCCAGTCCAGGATTTCCTGGCAGGTTTCCTACTATTTGAGCAGTTGTATACCTGGAGATACAATGCTTTCTCACAGGGAGCTGTTCATGCTTTTATCTTTCAGTTAGCGTTCTTGCTAATGCTCCTTGCTCTCTCACTAGCTGGTGGGCTTCCCGTTCTCGTGCAAAATACATCGACAAAGAGAGACGAGAAAATGGAAGTTTTACTAGAGTGTTCTTCTCAGCAGGCGGTGAAGTAAGCAAACTGAACTGGAGAACTGAGCGAATGTTGAAGGCTGGTAGCAGGTTGGTCTAGAACAGGAACTTCGTCTCTTGTAAACCTGACTCGAAGCCTTCCATCCCCGTTCCTCGCCGGTCCTCACCTTGGTCTTCACCTATCTGTTTAAGTATTTCGTTGTACAGCGGCCCGAATTGGTTAGCATTGGACAATTAACCGACCCCACAGTAGAGGAAGAAATATGGTACTTGGCTGGGCGCGAAACGTAGCTGGGTCTATTCGCAGTTCAACGCTCGATCGGACCTTCTGCCGACGACACCACCTTCGTGACTTAAAAGGACTTGCGTCTACAGTCTAATGTTGCGGCGAACTTTTCGTTTTCAGAGACAGTTCGATCAACAATGAATGGTGTTTTTACAATGCATTTAGAAAGGCTAGTGAAGGCGCAAAAAATGTAAAGGAAGGACGGCGTTAACCCATTCGTTTTGATATGCGCCATGCATTCTAATTCTGTGCTTCATCGTGAAGGACATTTGGCCTACTAAAAGACCTATGGTGACCAGCTGATGGAAAAGCCAGTGTTTTGTTCTTCTCAGAAAAGTCTGGTAGGTACCAATTCGCCGACCCCGCAGGGGTGGATGGCTTTCTCGGTCTGGTACTCTGCACTACTGATCGCCCAAGGTGAAGAATGGCCCGCGTGAATTCTTCAGCATTGAATAAATATTAACTGAGGCATTCGTTATCGCCTTTTTGTCGGCGTGGGTCTTAGTCTTTGTAGCACAAACAGAAAGCACCACAGTCGCTGATTCGCCCTTAAGGAGTCGATACATAAACCACCAATAAGGACCACCCTACAACCCTGTAAGGCGGGCAAAAACATACACGATATGTGCTGACTTTTTGGGTTCACTTGGTTGTCGCAGTTGATAGGAATGGTTGGGCTTCTGGTGAACTTCGACTTAGGCTCGTCATCGAATCGCCTTGGTTCGTTCCGAGGTGCACGAGCAGCTGATTGAAACACTAGGCTGGGAAGGTACCTCTTCATTCTTCATTAGAGGGCTTTTGAAAGTCAAATACGCATTGCACGCCTGTTCACTGCTTTCTTTTGGACAATGCGTGGCGCATTTCAGAGAAATCGGCTTACGAGCCACCTTCAATGCGCTGCATTTAAATGAACCGTGCCTGCCTGGTCCGCTAAATCAGCTCTTAGCAGGGTAGTGCTTCAGAACTGACATTCGAGGAAGTCCCTCGCTACTCAGCGTGAGGTGTGATCTGGAGCCGGGCGATGACGTACAGGTAGCGCTGTATACGAGTGGTGTGCAAATCGTGTCGCGGATTATCACAGCCGCCAGCCGACAACTGCGTTCATGTGACGACGCAGCGGTGCCGGATCACATGCAAATGCGCTTATGCGATCGCGCTCGGCGCTGCCGACGCGGCCCTGTCTGCATCCGTTCACGTGTGCTGGCCCACTGGCACAGAGATGACAGTGTCCTCGTAGGTCTGAGCCGTCGAGCTTATTGCGATCATGCTGAGGGTCCTCGAACACTTCCGAGTCGAGGAATTCGTGGTTGAACCCGACGTCTCGAGGGAATTTTCAGGCCGATGTTCCACTGTTAGCTGAAGAGAGGCAGGCCAGGGGTGTTGTCGATCGCGAATTGGGCGAGTCTGGCAAGCAGGTTAGGAATTCTTCAGATCACCGGATGACTCGGTTTGCTCGCTCTTCTCAGGTTCCGGATAGAGGATTTATTTAGTTAACTCCCTTGACGCTCCGGTAATACATGCAACGGATGTAGCGTGACGCAAGGGATGCTAAATCCGATCGGATATTCGAATTTCATCCAATTACGGCCTACAACGTACACTAATCAGAGGTTATGGGCTGAAATACTCGCAAGGTCCGATGTATAAGGGGTAGCGATCCAACAGTGGTCTGTTGGCTATTGGATCATTCTTTTCTAAAGTATGTTGGACTGACATGGTCAGCTTAAGTAGGGTGTGCTGCTGGTTTCGGGGCATGGAACACCGCTCAAATGCAGGTACTGTCGGTGTTCACCCGATTCGACCTCAGTTGCGCCCAAAGCGGAATGTAATCATACGGCGACTTTGGAAGCTATTCGTAACGAGTTTTGTAGTAGAAACTGAACCCACCTCAATTCAAGAAGGAGACGAACAGCAGAATCTACACACCTTCAGTGTATGGGATTCATCCGAATCCTCTGTAGCGTCCCTTCATGTCATATGGGCGGCCACATTTCGACTCTCCGGTCTCATGTCGTTTCGGTGGCGCCCGCTGGACGAGAGCCGTAACTGACTGAGTTTCCCTGGTTGTTTGAAGAAAAGAACGCGCACACCGGTCAACAGATTGGTCGCACCCCCTACGGCCCTGAACGAGAAGTACGATACTGCTTGCGTCCCTCTAGCTCGGAGGAACCATTGGGCTACTATGGCACGTGACAAGGACAAATAGACACCTTGCTAGCGAAATCGATGACTTTCTTGGCAGAAGATGGTACGGACCATGACACAAGGTGGAAAATGAAGGCAAGATTACCTCGACGTTTTCTCCAACACACCCTTGACATCAAGAATTGGAATCCGTCGTTGCAGCCTTCGATATTGCACCGCAAAATGCGCTTTTATAAAGTTTCGAACTTATGGGCCGAGTCGATGAGGGCAGGAACATGCCGTCGCTGTGTTTCTGATGCTTCACGTCCATGTTGTGATGCTTTTAGCGTCCTCAATTAGCACTGGGAGCGGTTTCCTCCATACAGTGCAACGACCTATCTGCTAGCTTTAACGGTTGCTGTTACTCACTTCGTGCAAGGATCAGTTAAGCTTTATTTCTTTATATTTTTTGCAACTGGTTGATAATTGCGCTCATAAAATAGGGTAAAATCGAACAAAGCAGTCCAGTCCAAATTTAGTTAACTCACGCATATCAACAAAGTAAAACACATTGGCTCATTGCATATGAAATGACTAATTTAATACCTCAATTTCTGGTCGATTTTTCGTGGTTACCAATGTCTTCGTTCCAGACATTGTATACAATTTCTGAAAGCGCTGAACCTCCGCTTTCTAACCACATGTAGTTTCTGTGACATAACTGCCTCTTGCCGAGTTTTTGACGTTGTTTTTCCAGTTTGAGTCTCGGGTGCTCTACTTGTATGAATGGAAAAGTGGACACAACGCCGAGGCCGCAGCTCGTAACATCAACGCTGCATTTGGGGAGAATTTTGCTAAGGAACGCACAATTCGCCACTACTTCGAAAGGCTTCGATCTGGAGATGAAAGTCTCGAAGGTGAAGACCGTGGTAGGACGCCACCACTCTTTAACGACGACCAACTAAAGCCATGGTGGAAGCGGATCCGCGTCAAACGCTGAGAGAGCTAGCACAGCATTTCGGCGTTGACACTATCAGTCTCTACTTAAATGCGATCGGAAATGAACAGAAATTGGATGAATGGATACAGCACGAGCTGACCGCCGGGCAGATGCTGAGGCGCCACGACACCCGTGTTTCGTTAAGTCTGCGCAATCTAAGGAAGCGTTTCCTGAGTAGGATCGTCACATACGATGAAAATTGGATCCCTTGCGACAATCCTCGTCGCTCTGCACGATGGCTGGACAAGGATAAGAGTCCCAAGGAGATGCCGAAACGAAGTCTCCATCCGAAGAAGACCATGACCGTATGGTGGACAATGGCTGGCATAGTCCATTACAAGTCCTTGAAGACTGGAGAGACTACCACAGCGGAGAAGTACTGTGCCGATATTGAAGTGACGCACCAAAAGTTGACTGAAAAACAGCCGGCTTTGGTCAGTCAAAGAGGCCCAATCCTAATTCATGTCAGCGCGCGTCCGCACGTTTCAAAAATTGTTGTCCAGAAACTGGATAAATGATACGAAACTCTGCCACGTTCAGCATATTCATCAGATCTGTCCACTACCAATTTTTCAAGCATTTAGATCGTCATGTGAAAAATAAAAAATGCAGCCAACATGATGATGTGGGAAGTGGCTTTTTATGTTTTTTTTTAATTCTCGTACTTCCGATTTTTACAAGGATGGAATGTCTAAGAAATTGTCGCGTTTGGAAAAGTGTATTAATTGTAGTGGTGCTTATTTCGACTAATGAAATTGCTTCCAGGCAAATTTAAGATCTGTCAAAGTTTTCAGTCAAAATCGGCCGTTTCATATGCAACGACCTATACAGTGCAGTTTCGTATTTTCCAGTATTTTTAATTTTTAATTTATTATCTTTATTATTTTTAGTCTTAATTGTTTGTTGGAAACTACTAGGATAACAGCACAAAAGGTAGCTAGCAGTTCACTTGAGGACCTTTTTCCCATAATCCTTCTGATTACGCAGGAATGTAACTACCTTGTTAGAAGCTTAACAGAACGGAAGGTTCACCCGTTAATAACCATCCTGGTCCACCGGATTACCCTCGCACCCCGAAATCGTCGTACTATCAGTTACTTGGTGAGCGGCGGCGGCATTGTACTGCACGTGTTGTTGATGTTTGTTGCCGCCAGCAAGCACTCGCAAAACATGCGGATTCTGTGCGCACGCTATGAAGTGGAATGTTGACTCTGGCTTTATCCGAGTACCCACATACACACACGTTGTCAATGGACACACAAACAAGCCTCTCCGAGGAGAGGAAAACTATTCGGCTAACACGGCAGCTCGCTTGAGAGGTAGTCATTGCCGGACAACTACGGAATGTGCCGCAGGCGACTTAGTCTGACCGATCCTTACAAGGGAACCAGGGATCAAACAACAATCGAAACAATCCCGCAGCAGAGAAAGTACTAGCCACTGCTGTAGATTCCTCTAAAAAATGAATCATCATCATCACACATCCTGATTGCTTCGAAAATCCGATTGGAATGAAAAAAAAAACCCGAGTGGATTCCCTGAAGATCTAGGCCAATGTGATAAGTCAGGATGTGAGGGGACTGTAGCCTTAATACGTTGCCCATACTGTGATCGGTCCTAATGCTTTATGCACTTTGGCCTGTGTATAATTGGTTTTGAACGCTTTTCATGAATTTTTCATGTGTCATCGTATTTTGCATATTTGGGACATCGACGAGATGTCGACAAGGAATACGTAGTGCAAACATTAGAAAACTCCAAAAGAAGTTCAGATTTGGAAACCTCTATGGAAATCCGATACCATGGTAAAAATGCAAAGACGCGATGTAGTGCAGGAACCGAACCCGTGACGTCACAGCCATGAAGCAGCACCGCTGCCACCGCGCCACCCAGGCCACGACACAAGTTCCTTGCGCAGCCGTGGTAAGCTTGACACTCCAACCCTTAACCGTTGCACACTCTTACTCGTTTGCTTCAAGGATTCGGCAAAAACAAAACATGTTCTGTTACTATTTGGAGGACGGAGATTCTTCCTACAGTATTCGTTCTTGCCGTTCCGGTGTACCGTTTAGACAGTTCCCTTGTTAGCAAAGCCTTCCTAGTGAAGATTGCCAAGAAGATAACACCAAGGTGTTGCGGAAATTCCCATAGTTAGGAAGCGTCTACTGAAAAGCCGAGTGTGGGCCACTCAAACCGAAACTCAGATAAATGCTACTGGCTTCATTTGATCGCCTCTGCGTCAACCTGTGCTTTGAAGTCTCTGCGAAAACCTACAGGGAACACGGCCCAATATCTGTCTAACAGCTTCATAAGCTCTACGGCATCCGCTATAGGCCTTAACAAACACGCAAGTCGAGGTGAGGATCTTCAGAACGGCATGCGGATGAACCAAATGAGGCCGGATGTGAAATCTGATGTGTGTACAATGGTGAAGAGAGATCCATGCGAAGAGCGTCGTACCCTTCTACTGGGCAGCTTCAACACCAGAAGAAGCATAGGAAGTCTTCATTTTCACAGCAGTATATGAAATCTGTACTCATTCTTGTGAAGGATGAAGTCCTGAAAATTTATGCGTCGAAGAACTTTGCGCTTCGGCAGGAATTCCTTGACGAACAGAATTTGAAACTATTTTCAACTGTTTTCCTTACAAGGCGGCAGGCATTTGCGAGGAACCGCATATGCTTCTGCGTCATGTCTTGAAGGCAACTCGAACATGGATTTGTCAATCTGGGGAAAGTCAGTGCTATAAAGGATAAAGGACGGCGTTATTCAATCCGTTATGGGATGCGCCATGCGTTTTACTTTTACGAGACGTCGTAAAGGCGATTTCAATGCGTATTTAACCGTATAATGACTTGTGGTCACCAGTCGATGAACATGTCACTGTGTTATCCTTTCCGGACAAGAATGGTACTAAATTACCGACTCCGGGGGAATGGAAGGCTTAGTTGGCCTAGGCGGGAAATCCTAACCAAGTACCTGGCATCGGACACTATCTGGCATGCCACAACCGGCACCTCCTATGACTGCGCTCACGAGCTCTAAATCAGTGTTTTACCTATATTAGTCAGATCTGCAACCAATTCCTGGATGATGACGGTCGTTTCGCTCTATGGCTTGAGCTGAAACGAATCCGCGGTCAATTTGTGGTGCCGCTCGAGCGACTCTAGCGACTGCGTTGTATTCTTTTGAGAAGATAAATAATATACATATATGCTGCGTAAACACAGCACTGCAGGGTCAGTTTGGATGACCTAGCCTGTTACCACATGGTGGAAGAAGACAGGCAGCATCACATTAAGTTCGTAAGATGGAGATGCACACGTCGAGTTGGGCTCGCGGCACAAAATTCCGATTGAATTGACGCAAGGTTTTCAAGGTTGCCCCTTGCATCAAGGAATCCGCCGTGACTTCTTGAGGCTGATATTCATGTCAAAGCCCCTTGACGACATTATAGTCGAGGGTGAAACCAGCATATGATGCGAACCCATCAGACCTTCATAGCTTCGCAAGGTGCAAATCTCATAGTTGTTCACCCTCGACTTGAATACTATTGAAACGACTTCGACCTTGTGGATTTGCCAGCAGAAGGCCAGCTTCTGCCTCGATTCTGCCTCTCGCGGCTGGCCCGTGGAGATCCCTGCTCGGGAAAGTATTTGCGTCCCCAGGTGGAGGAGAAAGGAAGGATTTGCTTGTTCCCCACTTGAAAGTACGAGGAGCACCTACACACATGACGCGTGCGCGCGTCCGCCGTCTGTTCGCTGTTTGCCGCCGAGTTCTTTCGGCTCGTCACGTGTTGCGTCCCGACGTTCGCTGCAGGTTCCTCTCCACCACCGCCTACGTTCGTTGGAGGAGTTCTGGATTAGCCACAGCGTATTGAGAGGGCGACAGCTTCTGTCTTCTTCAGGACGACTGCGAGACCTTCTCGTGAGCACCTAAGAACGCAAGGATGGACTTCTTTCTCTTTGGCTGATGTTAGAAAAATCTTCCCTGCCAGTCGATGCTAGCGTATTCTTCACGTGTGCTGCCTAGAAACGATATGGGCTCGATGACGCCGAGTCACGGGAGGCTTCACGACGACCCAATTCAGCTCAGCCATTTTGCATTTGGCTTCAATGGAAAGTGCGTCAAGAGTCAGTCAGTCGTAACCCGTCTCGCGTATGCATTTAACGACGACATCTCCATATGCAGGCATGCTCTGCAGTTGTCGCCACCACGCAAGCATGCACTATGGCAATGCATCGAATGGACCAAAAACCGACGTCTGCTCGCGCATTTCAATCACCATTGCACTGCCGACCCCTCTCCACGGTGGATGGACGAGGCGTTCGGAGCGTCGGTAATGAGGATTAGTGTCCTGCTATGCAAATACAGACTACAAGTCCTCATTTAAACAGAGAGATTGTCCTCAGCACAAAGTATTGCCGAGAGTGCACTGCAGGCACACCTGTAAGGACATCATTGCTGTGATAATAGTGGACAAAGTCGAGCCACCCCTTCAACTCATTCTATCACAGCGGTGCTTTCCTGACCATTAGATGACGTTTGCCCGCATGTACTGAAATGACCACATTACTTCATTCGGAGTGCTGTCTGGTTAGCAGTGCTGGGTAAATGAAGACAGTCCGGGTTCGTATAATAGGGCAACAACTTTGCTAGAATCCGGCGCGCCATAGTCCTTCAGGAATAAAATAGTACAAGCTGGACACTTTTGTCTGAGGTTCTGCATCTCGTGCACGTTTAGTCTCTGAGTTCAATAACGCTAGGCGCCATTCTTCGCTTTGAAAATTACAAAAGAAATGAGAGGATTTAGATTACTGGTTTTGCAACATTATTCAGTTGAATTTTGGTTGTCTGCTCCATCGTGCCTCTTTATTCATATAAATATATCAATTCTGTAGAATAAAGCATAGAAACGATGAACGCCACTTATTCATTCTTCTATGAGATTCGTGGCGGCGACTTGAAGGCGTGGCCCATACAATTGCTTGCGTCGGCCAGCCGATGAACAAGTCAGTGCTTTCTTCTTCCCAGACAAGTCTGGTACCAATTCACCGACCCCTGAGAGTTCGAGGGCTCCTTTGGTCTGGGCGGGAAATTCGAGCCGAGGACCTGGTATTGGGTGCTTGCGACAGCCAGTACTTCCTCCCTCTGCGCTCCGGCGTTTCTGTTCTGTAAAACAGAATAGAAAATAAGAGCAACTCCGATATATGCTACAGACCTACCTATCTACCCTAATTACCAAGGAGTGGTTAACGAAATGCTGTTGCCCAGCTACTATCAGACTGACAATGAGAAGGAAATGTGAACGTTGCTATCAGTCTACTAGTGGAATCAGGCGGAGGTGTCCAATTACTGACATTCTTGATAAATGACGCTTCACAGCCCTCAAGAGAGAGCGCGAGAAGTACAGGGTAGTAACTCAGTACCCCGCCCTCCCTTGGGAGTGTTGAGTGCCAAGTCCAGGGGAAGGCGGCAAGGAGGCAACTTCAGTCTTAAGAAGTGAAGATTCTCAGGTGGGTGAAGTGCCAAATTTGTCAGGGCAGTAGTGAAGGCAGAAATTCGGAAGAACCCTTGCGGATACTGTAGGTTGTTCGGGAGTTCTTGAAAATTGTAGAGCAAAGCACATTAGATCTGTGCCTAGAGTTCGAAAACGGACACAGTGAGCGTCAATGCAAAAATCGTGAATGCCAACCAGAGAGATCACAACGAGGTGGGTGCTCGGGAGAAGACGTCTTTCACGGAGTGGCTAGAACGGGGTAATCACAGTGACTGCGGTATGGTAAACGTTCATGAGAAAGGGACGAAGGCAGAAGCACGGGAAATAGGGCGTAAGTTATGGACTTGCTAGCAGTGAAATTCTCCAAGGGATCCTACCTCCCTACCCTCGCCCAACATGAGCATGCCTCTTACAAATGTGGTATTTCGCGCCCCTAAGTTGAAGGCTAGAGGTCACAAGGGCTTTGGAAATTCCTCAAATTCTCAGGAACATGACGTGCCTGAAAGATTTGACGATGAGTCTAATCATTTCATTCGAGAACATTCATGCTGCATCTCTCCAGACTTACCTTAACCGATCCCAGAGTGAAGTAAGACTTTATTGGTCTCGGCGTGGCTTGTACCTGAAATCAATCGATCTCGCAGACGAGTTCGGCTCCTCCAGTCGAATGCGCCACATTTGCTCTTGCCTAAACAGAGTGATTCCGAAGTAGTGCTGTATCGCCACAAAGATTGTTATCCTTCCGCGAAATCTTTTGAGATGTGGCCACCGAAGCTACCCTCCCCTCTTCGGTATTGCAACTTTTCTGTGAAGGTTTAAACACTGATTTCATGTTGATTAAGCAAATAAGCAGCATTGGACATTGACTTCACCTCGTCGTTCTAAGGTAGGGCTCATCTCGTCTCCTTGTAACGTCTCCGTCGGAAGTTCGTACTAGGTAATTGAGGGTTCTTTCCCTGTGAGGAAGGGATGCTTCAAGTGCGGTAGCATATCAAGACTGGGGTACTGTACAAAGACGGTGTACTAAAGTAGCCGGATCTATCCTAGCCGGAGGGGGCATGCAGTGTTTTGCCATCAACCTTTTCCTTGAATTTATCCCAGAGCTTCAGCTGCTGTCAGTTGACACAGTGACGCTCATGCGAACTCAGATAACGTCGTGTCGTGTCGGGATGCTGGACGCAATTGTCACCTTAGCGCTGCCCCCTCCCGACTAGGACAACTCCAACTAGGCGTCCTATCCGAACTGCGGCTTCCCGTATCGCTCCATCAGCTTCTCTAGATGTACCTCCACTAGGACAGATCCCAATAGAACCTGTGTCCTTGCTTTCGGAAAGATATGAAGGGTGGCTCTGCGTTTTCTTTTTCCGCTCTAGTTCAGAAGGAAATCACGCTAGGAACACAATCAAGCCGTAGTCGTATCGAGCCTGCCCTTCAGTAGGGAACGTCGCTGGAAGCGCCTGAAGGGTGTCACGACGTAACTTAGCCAGGCTACTCACAGCGTACCGTTGAAGCACCTCGCCACCCACTGGTCTCCAGACACCATCCGCTCAGGTCCATCTGTCTCGACCCTGGATTATTCGGTGATCTCTAGCTGCACTGACGAAGCCAACCAGCCGGAGCGCCGAGGGCTAAGCAAATAAGGGAGCACTGGAAACGACAGGCGTTTACTTCTGCGGATTGCGCCCGCGGTGCTTAATTGCGTTCAGGGCGACGTCTAAAGCGTTTTCGATGGTTTCGTCGCGAGCGCGTCGAGCGTCGAGGGTGGTCGTTTACGATCGCCTTCGCCACCTATCGGCACGGGTGGTCTCGTCGCCGAAATGTGCTCGCTGTTTGACAATGGGAGTCTCGCGATCATGTGGCCGTGCGCATCCTGATAAAGCCGCCTCACATGGGGTCTTTATCAGCGGCTCCGTCGACGGAGTGTTGCAACACTTAAACTCCAAGCTGCAGTCATCTGCGGGCGACACGAGAACTACAACTCGCGGAGATAAGCGGTGTGGCACGTGGTTCCGCTGGCAGCGAGGACAGGATGTGTCACTGCGAACGCTCGCTGTTGAGAAGGTGAAAGGGTATGCTGGCTTGCTCCGGAAATGTTAGTCAACCACTCTGCAGAGGCGTTTAGAGCTTATTTTCGTGCTTTCTCTAAGGAAATTGGTCCAGGCTTACAACGTTCTAAGGCAAACGGACAATTTTCTGCTTGACGGTGAACTGCAAGGCTGCAAGCGCAGAAGAATTACCTGTTAACAAGGAGCGGCAGCGGTGCTTTCCGAGCCTCCAAACAGTCACGCTAAACTCTTGGTGCGTTTATCGCAAATGAAGCCAACCGCCGCAGAAACTGAAAATGCAGATCACGCAACTTTTGATCTGGTTCCACTGGCATCGTCTTGCTTTCCTTCTACCGAAAGCATGGACGTCTTAGTTGGTCTGCTGTCGTGGGATGATGTTTGGCTTATCTCATATCTTCCGAGAACGAGCTGGTGGGCAATTTCGCGCTCTCCTTGAGACAGACTCGGTCTTCCAAACCTACGGTAGCTACGAACTGTCAGTCTTCTGGGTCATGAACCAAGGTTACCTGGTTACGACTCGGAATTCAATACGATTCGTATACATGCGTCTCCTGCGACCACACCACTAGCCCTAAAAAAACGTCGTTCCATTCAGAATTACCTACTCGTGTAATTTCTACTGCGAAAGCTCGTCTCAGGGGCCCTGGTAGAGCATTTGGAGGAGGTGCCGGCCGTCACGTGCACCCGGTTCCAGGCTCCTAGTTTCCCGCTAAGGCCAACCAAGCCCTCCGTCGCTTTTGCGTCGGTGAAGTGATACCTCACCAAGGATAAGGGGTGCCGAAGATGAAACACTGACTTGTTCGCCGGCTGGCCACCTCAAGACGTTGTATGTGCCGAATACGCATTAAATTTGCCTCCTCGATATCCGTAGAAGTAAAATGCGTGGCGTACCCGATTGATAGCGCCGTCCTTTATACCTTTATCCTCCTAAAGAGACCCAGTAGTGGTCTAGATTTTGTCATAGTATAGGGGTGTTGAATAGTAACACATCCCACGGCGTATAGCCCTCGCCCGCATGCGCCATGCACTCCAGTCGTGTTCGTAGAAGATTTGTAACGCGCAGGATTTGGAGTTCTATGACGGCTTCAGGAAGAAAACCCACTCGCATTCCAACGTATGCATTACTACTTCCAGACCTGCCAGTTCTCGAAAGATTGGGCATTTATTTATTTAATTAATCTTAGCGCGGAATGTTCCCACGCGGACAATATAAAGGAGATGGAAACAAAACAACGCTCATGGTACAACTAACTCTAAAGGCACTAGTATCGAAGGAAAAGTTTGAACATAAAATAATGAAGGAAACACTGTAGAGATTAACCACTTATCAAACGAATGCATACACAATCCTAAGGTTATCGCTTTGCGCTACCAGGAGGTTGAACTCTCGTTATCTTCTGTGGGTTAAGAACGCTGGTCTAAGCGTGGTCCTTGCAACCGGTACATCCTCTCATCGCCCTAGCCAAGCGGCCTCGCAAAAATGCGATTCGATTTGTGAGTACTTTATGGATGAGAATTTTGAAAAGCATTTTGAGGTCGACAGATTTTCTTCTACTTTCAAGAGATTTTATCCCCAACATCCTTTTTTTCTCTGCCGTTTGGTATCAACGATTAGTCTATGCCACTTCGAATACTTTCCAGAAAATCAGTGTCTTTCTTCTTGACACAATTGAACACAGTAGTTTCGAACTCAGCTATGGGTCGCTCATAGGCCTTGTAGCAACGCAAAAGGAAACCACAATTATTACTGTTCAGAACTTCAGAAAGGGTGCAGGCAGTAAAAACTTGCCATTTCGGTCAAGGAATTCTAATGTGTATCAAAATCTAGGCCAGATTTAGCCAATCAAGAAAACCAAGGTCACGGACCTCATCTACCAGTTCAAGGGCAGCGTGCTGTAGTTTGTCCTCCGGAGTCCTGCCATTATTTTTGGCGCCAATTATTAAGCAGTGGGGCTTCTCGGGTGCAAGTGCTAGTTTCCATTCATTAGCCCAGTTGGCTGCGTAGTCTATCGCAGACTGAGCACAGTAAGAGCCCTGGTCCTCTTTGGTTACTTTGTATATCTTCAGGTCATCCGCATACATCTTACACATTATTCCATACCTGGACACTGCTTCTGGAAGCTCATGAGTAGAGATTAGGAAGAGTAGGAGAGAAAGGTCTCCACCTTGCGGTACACGAGCGGAGGTGTTGGAAACAGATGAGAGCCTCAACATTGGCCTGATACCCCTGCCTGTAAGGGAATGCGTGTCCACCTGGTCAGTATAGGATGGGTAGCGACCACGTTCATTTTGTGTTGCAGTTATGGTGTCGGAGCTTTATCGAAGGCTTTTGAAAACTCAAAATCTACCACATCTATACGGTTCTTGCTGTCAGTCATGAAGGGAAGTAAGCCTTGCTGCTTCAACATATCTTCATTGTCGAAAATCAAACAGGTTTTCAAAGATTGTCTCATTAGCCTCAACGTGTTCTAGAGTATGTTTTTTATTTTTCCGTCTTTTATTTTTTATTTGTTTATTTTTTTTAATTTCCTAAGTCCGATCAAATGCGGACGTAATGCTTGTTGGTCGATAGTTACTATTGTCGTGCAAGAGACGTTTCTTGGAAGTAGGAGTGACAAAAGCATATTTCCGTCTTTGTTGCGCTTCGGCTGAGATAGAGCTGAAATTAAAAATATGTTTCATTTGGAACTTGGCTAGCGTTTTGTGGTGACCCTTTCTAAAACTGAATTTGCTCGGAATCTGTGCATACGACGTCGCTAGGAGGGTCATGAGTGTGGCTATCTTCTTTTTGTAATGCATTTAACACCTCTGTGAAGACTCGAACGTGGTTTCGGCCATCAACAAAGGTTCACTTGCAGCCCTCGACTGGCTACGTAGTTACCGCAGTTTTCAGGAGGAAACAAAACATGGGCTCAGAACATATTTTCAGGTTCAAGAGCAAGAATCCCGAAGACCCCAATGAGGTGCCGAATGGATTCCTCACGGATGTGAACCAAGTAAGTGAAGCCCTCAGCTCCCTCGTTGAGTTCAGCGGCTGTGCCTTCAATCCGCGCACTAAATGGCGTGCTCTCCCCCGTTGGCATAGTGCTCGGGCGATCTCGTCCAGCGCAGCCGATAGGTCCATCTGGGGACGACTGCACTTCTGCAGCCTGGTCGATGGCCACCGCCACCGTCGTCGTCCAGCAGCGGCGGTGCAGCGTGCACTTGCCGTGTCCGTTGGCATGCAGATGACCCGGCCGGCACCCAAGTGCACCGACGATGCCGGAGCGGCGCGCGCGTATTTTTCCCATGAGGCCGTTAATAAATAGTGTGGAGACGGGCGGGCAGAAGTAATTCTCCGGCAAACTGAGTGGAGGGGATATTTTGACGCGTCTGATTGAGATCTGGAGGCGCGGCGCTCGCGCATTGTCATCAACAACCGCGGCTGTGCTGCATAAACATTCGGCAATAATTAGGATGTATGACGTGTACATCGGCCAGAAATAGACGTGGTACTGCTGGCGCAGGTCTAGCACTGAGTGATACAGGACTTGACGGGCGCGTGGAGCGCAGTCCTAGGTGCCAGCTGTCGCATGCACCCGACGCCAGATTCTTGGTTCGGATTCCCTCCCAGGCCCATCAACCCTTCCATCCCTCCGGGGTGGATGAATTGTTACCACATTTGCCTGGGAAGGATAAAGCAACTGTTCGTCGGCTGGTCACCGCAAGTCATTGTGTAGGACATACACACGTTCAGATCGCATCCAAGACATCCCGTAGAAGCAGAATGCGTGGCGCTGAGGGATGGAGTAACACCGTCCTTTATCCTCTATTTCAGGACTCGCTGACGGTCCTGCATAGTGTGCTCGTCGACAGATCCATCGCGGACGCCAAGTGCTACGATCGCTATCAGTTCGAACGTGTCGGCTACTTCTGTGTCGACCCGGACACGGTGCCTGGGAAGGTAAGTGAGCCCGTGCGCCTTGGCTGTGAAGGGCGCTTCTCTATCAAGAATCTTTGAGGAGATTTTGAAGACCTCTAGGCCTGAAGGAGGCTTGGAACTCTTCAAAATTGGTAGTATCGATCGATATCAGTCACCTAATATATGTTCTTGTCTTGTAGTCTTCACCGCCTAGCAGATCCTTACTTTATACGGAGAATTCGGACCAGAAGTCGATAAAGTCGACTGATATCGTTCGGTCGATCGATAATATTTGTCTGATGCGAAGCTCTCAACTGGCCAGCATATTCGCGTCACACATCCCCACCTCAAGTGGCTAATCTTAACAGGTAACAAGAGGGACGGGAAATATGTATAATTAGTGGACCGAAGAGCAGACGGTCAGGTTAACCGTTATAACGTCGAATCGAAGTTCTTCAGCGTTCTAGTCTCATGTTCTCCTGAGGATCTCGACAGCTCCGACAGTTCGGAGAGACAAATCTTAGTCTAGAGTGGGACAGATGTTGTCAGTTCTGGCAGCAGCGGTACAGAAAGCACACAACACATTTAATGAGCCAACAAAACCTCGACATTCACTTCTTTGTGACCGGATCTTCGCGGTGTTCACAAGGAAGTGATAGTTCTCGTCACTTTCTTCGTCTGTAAAACGGGTAACATATCACCTTGATCGGTCGCCGCGCCGCATATCAAGAAAAACCTCTGAAGCAGGAGCCTGCAACAGTTCGAGAACGTCCCCGACCTAGTGAAAGTCGGGCTGGGCATTTTCCCCCCGGCAGTGTTGCGAAATGCGTTTTTTCCCCGATGGGTAATTTAACACGGGGATCAGATGAGCGCAGGCCGCCTATTCTGGGAGCAACCGAATACTTCGACACGCGGTTGCACTTTGACGCGCGCACGTATACGTCGCCGCGTTCTGCAAATGCATTGCACCCGCTCCGAGCCGCAGAGGACACCATGCCCTCGTCCACAGTTCACGCACCCACGGGTCCACGCGATCAAGGCGTTTCTCCGGCATTCCGACGGCTTATCGTCGAGCGTATCCCTCGAGGACGTCACCACTTGGCGTAATAAAACGCTCACGACTACAGGGCACGCCGGCGGTGATGCAGATCGGCGTCACTGCGCATGATCGCGAGCGCTTATCAAGCACTTCCGCCTCGTAGTTCAGGCGACTGTTTGATTAGGTTGATCCGTGTGTTTCGCCAAGGCAAACATCAGTCAGCCAGCAGTCATCACCGCATGCGATGTACTATGCTCGACGCCCGGAAGCCGACAGAGATTGTCTCGGTGGAAAGGCTGGCGCCACCATCTGGCGCCGGCATGTGCCTTAGTCAGCAAAGCGACCACGAGTGACTGTTTTCCCCACCGGATGTATAGGTCCGGAACGCTCCCGCAGCGGCAACAGCGGCACTGCAACTGCTGACGGACGACGCTGTGGATTACCTGACAGAGTTAATGATGACGAGAGATGCTATCGGCTGATATCAGCAGTTCATCCATGCCTGGACTCCGTTTGACGACCTTGACCCGACGACCGGGCCCACAGATCTGTAGTGGCATCTTTGAAGATGCGCGGCGCGCGCTCGAAGAAGTGCGCGCTCGTTGCGTCTCGCTTACGAAGGGTCCTCCACCCCGTAATTATCGGCACGCATCCTCTTTGAGCATTCCATTCGGCGATTACTGCGATTGCTATCTGCATTCTGCAAGTCGCCCATCCCGTCCTCGGCGTCGACGACGTCGTCCACTTACCGCGAAGGCTTTCACTTTTGGCCGCCGGCCGCATCAAGTCGGCTTTTTCGATCGATGCAATTTTCGGTGGCCAGAACAAAGCTGTGCAATAGATGGAATGTGCTTCTTCAAATCGATGGAGTGGGCTTTTTCCAATGACAAAAAGAACAAAGGTCTTCTGCAGTGCTACTGACCCACCACTTCTGCCTTCGGGTAGTTTTGTCATGGAAACGATGCTCCTGGAACTGTGCGTTGACTTGTGGAAATTCAGTTTCAGTGTTTCCGCCGTTCTCCAGTAGTTCTAGTTCATAAAACGCGGAGCGTTAGAATTGAAGATGGCCTTAGTGAGATCAAACCGACTCCTATGCGGGTAAGTTGGATCACTTGTCCCTGTACCAAACGGCTTTTTAGACCAACAACTCCCAGCTTTATGGGCTAACATCTACGGAGTGCTACATTCTCAGTTGTGCTCTTCATAGAAACGTGAACGAACAAAGATAATAAAAGTTGCTTATGGCCCGCTTGGACACTGAAATCCGGCAATCAGTGGCTATACAGCCACGCGGTGTCGCATCGTTTAAGGGATAAAGGGACAAATGCCGGCATTGTTCACCATTCCCTTTGGCATGTACCGCACATTCTACTTATACATGATATCAAGGAGCCACTTGCACTGCGTATCAGGTGCAACGATTCGATGGGGCCTGATGATTCCCAGTAGGATGGGCAACAATATTGCGAGGCGACATTTTGTTTGGGCCTTGTCGCGCCGTAGCGCAGTCGGAGGAGGCGCGACTGTTGCGTGCACCCGATACCAGGTTCCTGGTTCGGATTTCCCGCCCAGGCCAACCAAGCCTTCTATCCCTTCGGGGTCGGTGAATTGGTACCAGACGTGTCTGGGAAGGATAAAACGCTGACTTGTTCATCGGCTGGCCACCGCAAGTCATTGTATGGCCAAATACGCATTCATGTCGCCTCCACGACATCCCGTAGAAGTAGAATGCGCTGGCGCATCCCAGAAGGGATTGAGTAACGCCGTACTTTATCCTTTATCCTTGTCGCGCCTCCGTCCCATATCTAAGGTGGAATCTGCTAGAAAAGCTAGCAAACCGCAGCTGCATAAGTGTGGCCTTCAGATTGTCCCTTTTCTGCGAGTCGAACTTCTGTAATCCTGTAGGAAGCTGTCGGTTTTATTCTCGATCGAGGAAGACCGTTTTTGTACTACAAGATCGACTCGAATTGAGTCGAAACCACTCAGCTTATCACGTGCCGGACGGCAACGATCTTCCGACAAGCATGCAGACGGGGCTACTGCTAAGCTTCATGTATCAGATGAGCCTGAAGTTAAAAGAAAACAGAACCCAACACCCAATTAAGGCGTTCCTTTTAAATTGGTGAATGAAGGCTTGGCCGGCTGAGAATGATCGAACCCGGGGTCGATGCGTGGTGCATGAAAAACCCAGCGTGTGGCATTATTTACTTCCGAAGTACTGATCCATCTAAAAATTAGGTACGGCAAACAGACGAAGACAGTGGTGCTAGGGTTGCTATAATGTAATGCCGAATTCGCTATGTCATTTGCTTTTGAATAATGATGAGACCTTCGGGTACAGTCGAACTGCTGAAAGTGTTACCTAGACACGTAGTTGAAAGTATAAAGCGAAAAGGACTTCGCCCAATCAATCTGGATCGGAGCACACTACGCATTCTATTTCTGCGTTTCGCCGGTACGTAGCTTGAATGCAGATGTACTCCATACAGGGACAACGGAAGGTGAAAGCCTTGTGCTTCTTTGGCAACCTTCATGCGAATTCTTCGGCGCGGATGGAAGGCTTAGATGCCCTGTGGGCGAACCGAACCTGAAATTGAGTTGTGGTGTGCAACAAGGTGAGCCACAACTACCGGTTGCTGCACACGAGCCCCACATATAGCTCACCTGACTCACCGAATGGATACCAAATCGTCTGCCAACAACAAAAAAAAACTTCTCAGACGCGTGCTAGAGTAGCCGATTAGGTCCTCCTTGTTGGAAAGAGGACGAGGAGTCATACCTCTCGTTCAGGTCCTTGAGGAAGTCCGAGCAACACGATGGTGAGCATCATGGCAGTCTCTCGACATTCAGCGGAATCCAGTCAGTTATGGCTGTCGTCGTAAAGCGGGTGCCACCGAAGCGCATCCTATGACCGGTCTACCTAATTTTTGATGAATGAGCGAGAGCGTCTCAACGAACTTCTCCAAAGCTCCTCACCGTCACAGCTATACGGAAGTTCAGTAATGGATTGTGGGCCTGACCTAGCTGGGAAAGGCATAATGTACCCTTTTTTGGGTCGACGACCTTGCCTGTTCAGGCAGCTCCACAAACCTCAAACTTGAAGTGAATAGCGCGAGGTTGCATCAAACATCAGCACCAATTGGTTACGATGAGCAACTTGCTGGTCCTCCTCTCAAAACCAGCTAGCATTGCACTGCTGCAACTATCTGTGCGGAGTTTGCCAGTTTAGGGCAGGAAGGGTATATTGGGTATTCTGGTTTCCTGAGCTTTTTGTGAGCGGTTTGTCGGTTCGCCTCGTCCTCAGCTGGAATGTTGGCCATTATAATCTCGCTATCTAACCTGGTGGACATCGGCGCAGGTTAGCTGATATTTTCCAGAGTGAAGAAGCAAGCGAAAGGTGAGACGTTGTCCAGGCCTGCGCAAGCAAAGAGCTTCTGGAGAAGAGAGCAGAAAGAACAGGCTGGTTCTGCTCCACTGGCAGCCTAAAGCTGGTGGTGAGGACTTTTAAGGTGGTACGAATCAGCCCCACCAGCACCATGGCGAATCGATGAAAAGATCGACTATTTTGGTGTAGTATATGCTCGAAGTAGCGCAATCGGAAGAGGCGCCGGCTGTCGCGTCCTGGTTTCTCGGTTCGGATTTCCCTCCCGGGCCAGCCAAGTTTCCATCTCTTCGGGACCCAGATCGCTTCGAAGACATTCCGTAGAAGTAGAATGCGTCAGCAGCGAGTGCTGTGCACAAGGGCGCGTGAGTGCTTTCAAATTCAGTGAGGATCATGCGCTGCGTGACGTTGCTCATAAATCATCGTCGGTGACGCGATGCTCAGCTCAGAAGTTGTCGGTCGGCGAAGCCGGTTGCGCGCAGCCGAGTCGTCCGTCGTGCCTCGTGATGAGCTGTTCGCCGAGTCCAGCTGGCCATCCGATCCGGGCCGCACTGGATCGAGGAGGCATCACGCGTGGTCGCCTCGTGACAGCGCTTCCTCCAATGTGACAACGTCGAGCAATCCACTGTCACTTCAGTAGTGTACGCCTGTGCACACACTCAGAGGCAGTTCGCGCGCGAGCCGCACTTCTTCCGCTCATTTGTCATCGAACGGAAGGCAAACCATGCCTCTAACAGCATTATATGAGGAGCGCTGCTGCGTCGTACTGCAGCGAATCATCCACCACCCCTCCAAGCATCCGACTCACCTAAAATTCCGAGGCGGGCGCGACCTTGCTTACTGATTCGAATGCCTGCGCACACTGCTACCCGTGGTGTCCCTGAGATCCACCTCAGAACGGAACAGCGGCGGAGGTGTATTGGTGGGGCTGACTCAACGAGGACAGGCCCACTCGCATCAAACTACGAAAATGTGTTTGCGGACCGAGTGCGTCATGGATCACGAGTGGCGTCATTATCGCTCTGAGTCACCGGTCTCCTGCAGGTCCCGCTAAAGCCGTCCTGAGGAACAGGAACGAGCGAAGAATGAGGCGAGAACCCGACCTCGCTAATCGCGTGTTTGTTGACGTCAAATTCTGCTAGGTGAATGTTTCATGGTAGTAGGTTGAGAAGCCACATCTCTACTCTACGTCTCCTCATCCAATAAGGTCGTCATTGCGTGTTTATTTTTTTTCGGCGGAAGTCCTTGTGCTGGGACGTTTGGGTTCATAGGAAAGAAGTTAATAGCGGAAGTTTAATGAGACGATCCGAAAAAGAAGTCGAGACCGAGAAAGGAATGCGCACCGAACTGTGACGCCGAGACTGAAAAAGCGCAACGGTTACTGTGCGGAAATTGGATCTCCACCCTTCGGTGGTCTTGTCGATGGCGCATGCGACAGAACGACCTGGTCGTGTGTGTTTCCGAGGTCAAAACAGAAGAGCAAATTCCCAGCCCAGGGGTCACCGACAAAAAGGTGGTCATCTGTGGCGGGTTGATGGCAGTTCCTCAAAGTGCAAGATGGTCGTCGAATTCGAAGAAATGACGCTTTTCCCGCCGACCGCCGAAGTAATGGCAGGCGACTACTGAAGAGTTACATGACTGCTCGTAGCGCACGTAGGGCATGTGTTATACTGTGGCGCCAGCAGCGTCTCCATTCGTCCCTATCACTTGCCAGAGTACTCCAATAGATTCTCCTCCCTCGAGGGACACGAAGATCATCATAGCAGTCGTTCAGGGTTTTCACGAAGGAGACCGACCAACACGTTGGTGGGCGTCCTGGGGCCGGATTCATCAGCGACGAGTCTAACAGTGAAATACTGCCGAAATCCCTTATAGCGCGGCTTATCAACAGCGATATGGTGAAATGTTTCACTTGCGTGAGTCGTGTCACTCCGAGCATCGTCCTCTGGATTCCCAGCTGCGCGACGCTGATCGCGTGTCCATCCTGCTTTCGTATGGCCCAGGGCTCTGAGGTGTATGTTAGCGCAGAAAGTGGAGTCGAATAGGAGCGCACGGAGCCGGACGCTCTTCGTCTTCTTCACCACCTCTGCGACGCTCTTGAAAGCTTTCCAAGCCAGGACCGGCGCTAGGCCATTGGCCTGTTGACTTCGCGGTCTAGCTACAGCTGGAGCATTCGGAGATGGCGTTTCGTTGAGCGGGAACGGTGGTCCCGTGTACCAACCAGAAGCATATCCGGTCTCTGTGGATTCACCATTTTCCTTCGGAAAAGGCCAATTTTACAAACACGGTAGTTCGTGCTAAATTGTCCTGTGGACCGCGTCGGTTACAAGTCGGGCGAGGCGCAGACGTCATCGAAGGGACTCGTCCTCGTTTCGCAGTGAGTCAAGCGAACGCAAACTGGCCATGAACGGCATTTCGCTGCTGGAGTGGTTCTGGCCGGCCGCATTCCTTTCGTGTTTTTCGACCAGCGTGACTCACTGCGCGTGCATTCCTCGAGTGTTGCACCGCGCGTCGGCGACGACTGATGACGGACGGTACTTGTTTAGCGAAGAGAAAGAGGACAAGCGGTCGACGACACGGTACGCAGTCAGGATTGACCGACTTGGGAACCGCATTCCCCACGCGTTCCTCAGTCCTTTTATGGGTGTTCGGATGTGCCGAATGAACCGTTCTTGAAACTGCAAGGCTCGACTCAGGTTCAGATCTTGACTGAGGTCCTTCTGGTGCTCTTGCATGCGCCTATTCATACAGCAGAACGACTGCTTCATTGAGGACCTGGCGTCTACGGAGGAACGGATGGAAGAGGGTATTGAATGAAGCACATCGTATTTGTCAAAAGAAGTGTTTAGCGTTGCTGCTCTTAGAAAGAGGCGTTAAAACCCCTCTAGTCAACATCAGAGGACTGACAGTCCAGGCTTCCGGTCAAAAGGCGTAACGCTATAAAGGAGAAGGCCAGTGGAGTGTTGGGCTTTGTCGACGTTCGAGAATCATAGACGCGATCAGGCCGGTTATCGAAACTTAAGCGTACTGATCATGTGATGCGTTGTGGCGCCCGCTGGACCCTCAACGACCAGATTCAGCGGACCTAAAGAACAGAGCTTCGATAACGAGCTGATAGAGCTTCATTGCGAAAGATAAGATCTCTCCCGTGTTTCGGACCCATCGCGGCTCTCTGGATTACTTTGGCGTACAACAAAGGCGGACGAAGACTGGCAACTCCTTGCTTGGGCAAGTCCATCATCACTGGTTTAAGTGATCGGTCGGAGCATCGGGAACTTGCAAAGGGGCAAAGAATGCGTGGGACGGTGGTTGGCAGGTCGGTCATTTCTACGCACAGCGAGGTTTGCCAACTTTCTCGGACTTGAGGCCTGAAAGGCTATGGATAGGATGAACGTGACGTTCAGCAAACCAACGGTGTGGATAGGACCACCGCCCCATTGACGTTCCTTCGCCAGCTCCTCGTAGCTGCAGCTGACGAGGCGAGCCTTCGCGGCGCGCCGCTGCCTCGCAGCAGCGGACGAAACTCTGAAGCGAAGGTCTTTCAGGCCTGCTGACGTGGCGACGCAAAGCGCATTGTCAGCGCCCTTGTCTCGCTATCTCTGCAGCAGCAGCGACGCGTTCTGCTCATTACACGCTTAGAAACGCATTAATGCGAATCGAATCCTACAGCCGATTCTGTCGAGCCGGATGTGAACCGACCGCACGAAGAAATCACTGCGAACAATATTTAACGCACACATAACATAACATAAATATCGGAGCTTGGTAATGCAAGCACCAAGGTATCGAGGGAAGATGTCGTCGATTGAGCACTGAAAGCCTTGTGGCCCGGAAGAATGGGAAGCGAATCTAGAAGCGTCGCATAATTGTGCCATAGCCGCTCCGCAAAGCAGGAGCCGAATCCACAATCAAGAGCTTCGATCGCAATGCGCTTTTGTAACGCCTTATAGTCTCTGAGAACAACCGCTGTAGCCTTTAACGTAAGTAAAAGCGGTGCCACAAAAGGGCAAGGACTGCCTCCATAAACCTTAATAGAACGATTACGGAATACTGATATACCCTTAATACCCTGTCGACCAAGGTTATTAGGCTGCTTATTGTGGTTTTCACACCGGCGTCTTTGCCTCCCTTCGGGTCTTGAAGGTCGAACACACGATTCTATACTGCTCCACCAAGCAGAACTCGTTCTAGAGGCACTTCTCCTGGTGGAGATAGAGGCAGTGTATAATACGACAACTCCTAGCGCCTCGCTGACAGCTAAGCATATGGCCGAATGTCGAGGAGACGGTTAGGGAGGCGTTAAGAAGAACACTACTCAACTGGAGGAAGGATAGTCCCGTGCTATACCCAATGTTGCCGATGTCCGTCGATTTAACCACGGGAAGACGACATAAGAGTACGTAAGACATGCAAGCGTTTTGGATCGCGGCTGAGAGTCCACGGGCAGCAGCGAGCAGTTTCTGCAGTTGTGAGATAAAGCGCCTTGAATCTCTCTTCTGCTGATGTAGCGTCTGCTTTCACCGGAATTGTGTCGAACACCTATGTAGCACGGCTGTACTGAGTCAGACGACCCAACTCTTTTCCCAAGGTGTAGAGATGTTGGTTTTTGAAGGCCGTCCAAAGCCTCATCTCGGTCTTCTCTAACATAAGACGAAAGGATAAGACGGGAGGAGATCACAGCGTGGTGAGCTGTAATCACCTCCCGCCTTATCCTTTCCTTAGGCGTATAATTAGGATCATGCGGTGTTCAAAATAGTATCGTGCGTGTCTCCGACCTTTCATGGCTTTGATGGAGTTGAAGACGCTTGAACGAAAGCGCTGGTAAGGTCGGCAACAATCGGAGTCGAAAGCTTGATGCTGTAATCTGTGAAGAAGATCTAATTCCCTCTATATCACTGAGATTATTAAGATTTTATTCGCCGCCGCAGTGATCGGGTTGGCATTAACGTTCGCTTGAAAGGATCGCACTTTTCTAAGCTCCGAGCTAGAATGTACATAAGGGCAGGCTCTTTAGGTTGTGTGGGCCTCCATTTTGTGGTGCTTTTGCTGTTTCGCAAAGTTCACACAGACTAATAAGGCTCCTCTGCACAGCCTCGGTGCTCAGAGATTGCGGTGTCATTCCAGGCAAGCGCCAATGTCAACTCGATCGTTTGGGCTCAATTAGAAGAATGTTTGGGGCCATTGGGGCTCTGCAAGCCCGCATCATGTAGGATATGTCCATGGGGCAGACATGAGTGGATGCCTTACTCTGATGATTCCAGCTTGTGTTCAACCGCACCGTTCTGCTGAAGGAGGACTCGAAGAAGAACTGACCGATACCTCAGCGCCTCCGGTCACCGCATCCACAGCTGTTTGTTACTTGTTTGAGAGGTCCTTGTTTCTGTTTGCGTAGACAATCTCTGTTCGGTTCGAATAAACCTTCATGCGTCCGATGTGCTGCTCTCCGCCCCGCGCTTCCGCCGTGCCAGCGCGAGCGTCAGCACTTAGTGTGTGCATGGATGTGCCCCGGAATCACGTGCAGGGAAGACGGCGTCGCAGGAGATCCAGCTGGCGCGTAGATGTGGTGGGTGGGTGGATGGCTGGCTGGCTTGCTGGGTGTGTGTGAGCGCTCTGCAACTGAGGCATATGCTAGCGCGCTTCTCTCCGGTTTACGACGAGCCGGCGGCCGCTTTATGCGATTCGAAGCGCTGCTTCTGAAGCGGTGATGAGCGGCGCCATGGTCGTCATGTCGTCCGGCCACCGCCGCACACGCTTCCCCACACATTCCCGCCGCCGCGACCACATGTGGTTTGTTTGTCAACGCGGCAGCTATCTACTTATCTTCGTGGTCCGCCGGCAATACTTTGGACCCGCGAAGACGGCGATCGAAGCGACCGAGCCGCGTTCGAGGCGGCGAGCCTCGCGTAGTAGACGCCAGCCAGAGCCGTTCGCAGCCGCCGACGACGATGACGACGCGGACGGACGGACGGACGGTGCCCAAGCCCTCGGGGAACGATCGATCCGAGTGCTCGTCGTCGTCGCCGTCGTCGTCGTCTGTTCGCCGTGTCTTGGCGGCTCGCCATATAAAAACACCATCCGCCTCATTCTCGGCGCTCCGCTCGCCTATTAGGCTCACTTCCGCATTTCAGAGCCGCCGGCCGCGCCCATGTCGCACTCGCGGATTGACCCTGAGAGGAGTCGCCGCTCGGCCGGACAATAATAGATGGCCATACACTGCTGAATGCTTTCAATTTCTGCGCCTGGAGCGGCGTTAGGCCGAAGTCTCGAAGAGGTCTCGAGGTATAGGCGCGTGCGTGAACCCCTCGGACTGGCTCACTCAGCACGTGGGAGTCAGCATCGTCAAATTACTGCAGTCAATGTGGAGCAGGCAAAATGTCAGCAAGTGTCGAGGAATTGGACCCACGAGGTCAGTGTGCTCTGGCCTTCATCCCACTTCCATGGATCTCTGCTACTCCGGGATTAGCGATCAACAAAGTCTCGAGAGAGGATTAAAGCGGACGAAATATGTACACTTCTCAGCTGCTGCGAGAATTCTGAGATTATCCGTTGGAGCTCAAGTATCGTTGGTTCAAGGCGAAGTTTCCCGGCAAGTGAAAACTTTTAGGGTGCGTCTCCGCACAGTCGCAGGAGGCATCGGTTGTCACGCGTACCCTGAATCGTGGTTCTTGGTTCGGGTTTCCCGCCCAGACCAACCAAGATCAGGATTGAAATACTGCTGAATGCGAACCAAACCTAACCTTAGATGCGTTCAGTCTGCAAAGATCTACCGACCACCAAGCAGCGAGAAGAGGTCAGTGCTCGCTCTGGACTTGAACTGTTGACCTAAAGTTGCGAGCAAGTCGACAATGTTGCGAGGAAGACGAAATTCTTCCTCCTTCCTTAAAAGTAGTAGTGGGCAGGAAACCAAGGACCACCACATGTCAAGTGCTGCTGCGTTCACGAAGGGTTTGAGGGGTTCATTCGGAGACTGAGACTTTTCGACTGGATTTAAAAGGCACTCAAGCTATGCATGTACCGGATCTGCGCGAACGACTCAGCAGATGGGCATTGCAGTTGAAGTACGCCCTCGAATTAGTCCAGTCGTAAAAATGCTAACGATCTCGAAGTCTGAAAAATTTGCATAACAACCGTCGAGGCCTCGGTAGCTCCAACACTGGATATGTGGCCGAGCCGACTGTGAATGGAATTATAAAAAAGCAGCGTCTAGATCTTGGCATTCTCGTTGTTTTTACGGTCTGAGAAAAAAGAGGAAGTCCTCCCAACAGTTCATGATGCACTGCTTCGTCCCTAACCATAATCGATTCCATGAGTCGCAGTGAGATTTCAAAAAGCTGGATTCTTCAAGTGGCGAATTTTTGTCTCAGCGTTCATCAAACCCCCCCCCCCCCCCCATAAGCTGCTCCTTTTTCGGCGCCCTTGATATTGAATCGCAGAATCTTCAAACGCAATTACTTCACTCAGCAGAAGTGTGTCTGAGGAACCATAAAGAAGTTGGTTTTTTGACGAACGCATCGTGCGGAATGCTTTGGATTTCTTCTCAGAGGCTTGTTGGGCCTCTACTATGTTCTTCCAGTCAGCTGCGGTGCTGTGAAACCACCCCTGTCCACTTCCAATGGTTATTTTGGGCGTTCAGGGATGTGTATCTGCTGCAGTTCTTAGAAGAAGCCGATCTAACTCACACGCTTAAATTTATCGAGGTTCGATTTACTTCTGAAACAACGAAAGCGTTACATGCCGATCGCCTTTAAATTTATTTGATAGCAGACCTGATCGGAGGAGAAATGTATTCGCTTGTCCACTGAGTACCCATCGCAAGCCGCTGGACGGACCAAATACGGATAGGAAACATCTCAAGATGACACGAAGAAGCGCAGTGCTAGTGCGCCCTTGTCGCTCCTGGTGCACTATTCTTTGCAACGTTGGAAAGGACGGAGGGTGTTAACTGCACCAGCTCATGTTCATGTCAGCCTGCTGAAATGGAGGGAATTCCACATCAGATCGTAAGATGAGACCCACTAGCTTCTGAGCTCAATTAGACAAAAACTTTGGACGAACTGAACGAGGAGGATCTCAAGTTCCGTTTCACCACGACACCCAGTCGAACCCTTGGCATGGCACCTCTCCGCGATCGCTTGTTGAAGCTGCGAGACGTCTGCGAGTTCAATAACTCGGATCCGAACTCACGATCAGTTCTCGTGCAAGCCTCATCTTTTTTTGGCTCGCCTCGCCGCTTCACCAGTAAGCGACGCCAAGAGATGCATTGCCAAAGCGTTCGTCTGGAGACCGCTGCGGTAACCTGAGGCAGCTCTCGTACCTTCCCGTACCTAAGCCACGTCCGTACTGCTTGATCTTTTCTCCGAGCCCCAACAGGTCTGGCTTCTCGGACCACTTCGACTCCGTGAACCGCCTCTTGGAGTCAAGTCAGATTCTTTAAGCTTCAAGCGGTTGGTGTCTATGTTGTAGGCTGTTATAACGAGGTTTTGTTGGGATCAAGACTGGCGTCAGGAGCGACTCGAACTCGAGTCACCTCCAGTGCCGACACAGAAACACTCCCTGAACCATACCTTTATTGCGTTCGTCATAACTGCATCGACTCACACTCAAGCAGATATCACTCAACGGCCACGCACAGCATGCAGCGCGTGCGTGTATGTGTAGCATGTACGTGTAGAACCACGAAACACCCCAAGGATAGTCAAACCTTTCATCATATAAATTAATACAGAATATGTTACTATACCTTCTGACGGACAGAAAAGAGAATGAGCAACTCGAGCAGGATGAAGAAGACGACAGAAACGGTGATGCGGCTAACCTTCCCACTATTATTATTAGTAAACACATCTCATATGAACAAATGGAACAAAAACAACAGCAGCGCGCAAGCTCCGCTTTGCCGGTAGGGAGAAGGACAGATGGGAGAACAACAGTTGGATAACGATTCCGAGGAGAATACACACAGATGATAGACACACTTCAGAACAAGCGGCGCATACGCATATCGATATCGAGTATGAACGTCCAATAATAGCTCCCAATAAGAACTGATAACTGCATAGTATCGTCGATATATATGAACAATCTCTTCGAGGAAGGGTGGGGGCGATCGTAGGTACAGGGGAGGGGATACAGTATGTACAAGCGAATATTACGGAGAAGAGAGACGCGGGCTCGTCGATTGCTGGTCGGGCAGGTGGGTGGGTATGTACAGGTGATTTCGGCACAGAGAGCAGGACGGAAAGATCTGAGGTTCAAACTCGGATGAAACACAGAAACAGACGTGGACGGGGGCGACATCTGAGCAAGGCAACACGAAACCGGGAGGCGCGGCGCAAGGCGCGCAAGCTCGTTGAGGAAGCATAGAGCTACTGTGCGGCGACGCTGGGACGAGCAACGTCTAGTACGTCGACAACGGCGAGTCGTCGGCCACCGGCGGCGACGGGGTCGTCGTGCCGTAGCCTGAGGAGCCGGACGAGTGCGCCGACGCCGTGAACATGGAGCTGAACGAGTCCTTCCGCTCGGTCTGCGACGGATCCCGCGACAGCGACGTGAGCGGCGACGCGCTGGCACTCTGCGACGACGATATGGACGATGTGGACTGGCTGGCTGCGTTCGCCAACGGAGCAGCGACGACCGCCTGGCGCGACTGGAACGGGTAGCGGCGACACGGCGAGCCGATCGGGCCGCCGGTGAGCAGTCGCGGGTTTGTCGTGAACGGCGGTACCTGGAATGCGAACAATCAGCTCGTTGAGGCGCCTTGTTTCCCCCAACAACCCTAGTGTCGCTCAAAAATGCATTCAAGTGTTGCTTCCCAACAGAAAATCTAATGATCGAAGTAGTTCCCTTCAAGACGGGGTCTATACTTCCAATAAAAACCATCGAGAGCGATAATTGGACCCGCTTGGTCCACAAGACGCCTAAAAGAGCTAGGCAGCTTTAAGCTCAACCGCACCGCTGAGCATCGCCGAGAGACCAGCATCGTTAGGCGGGATTTATACTTCGGTCGCCGTACGGCGACAGACAAAGCTGGCAGTATCGATCAGGTGCGTAAGTTAACAGATGATCTCAGCTTTCATAACGATGCGTCGCTACCGAAATATGGACTCCACCTCACGGGCTCGCACTGTAGTCCTAGCTATGGCTGTTAAGTGCATGCCTTGAGTCCGAGACCCAAAAAGAACGTTCGCGATCTTACGATCCCTTCACGCTAACCGTTCTACCAATGATGTCGGGTTGTTGAGCGCCGCACAGGAGAGAACTAATTCGCGACCCCGAACCGCCGATATTCTACCTCAGCTCTACAGAATACCCGTAATGGAAAGATCGATCTGACAAACGACGACGAACCTCAGGATGAGGGACTCTCTCCAGTGTTGCGCCTTCGAAAATCGCAGCTGAACTTGCTGATGTCGATGTCGATGTCGAGCTGCCGCTACCGCTGCTGCTGCTGGTGCAAGGTGTCAGCAGAAACTGATCGGATCGTGTAGCCGTCAGCGGCACGCGTGGATGTGCATGAGCTTGCGCCTCGGTCACTAGACGGTCCGGCACACTAGTGAGCTTGTGTCGGCCGGCATTCAACTCGTTCTTCGCCGCTCCGACGCCTTCTGGTGGCACATGCATCCATGGATGCACGAGAATTTCATCCAAAGTCGGACGATCGCTGCCTTCTCGAGCAAGACACTGTCGAATCAAGTCCTTGCACTCTGAAATAAACACCACGTTAGCACGAGATGCACACAGAACATTACTGCTGCAGTCGTCTATACTTCAGTGGCCACTCATGGCCAGTGAGCCATCGAATTGGATTAGCCAGTATGGCAAATCCATGTCGAGGGCACTGGTACTGTCGCGCTGAGGTACAGAACCGTTGCAAGTGCTCACCTTCAGAGATCTGATTCCTCCATTGCAGATGTCCGTTGCAGATCTCAGAGTCCTTGCGGAATGGAATATCACCGCAGACCATATCATAGAGAAGAATACCGAGGGACCACACCGCAGCTTCAAGGCCATCGTATCGCGACTCTTCGATCCACTCCGGTGGACTGTAGACGCGTGTTCCTGAAAACGAAGCATTCGTCCTCCTCTTCCACACGAATTCTCCTCCCATTTTGCAGGGCCGCCGCTGCTGCTGCAGTGATGAGCACGTGACCAGCCAGGCCAGCAGCATACGCGCAGTGACTCATGTAGGGGCCCGCGCGAAGACAAAAGAGGACCTGGCACAAACTGTACGAATCAGAAGCAGCCGCAGAACTTATTTGCACTTGGACGGCACTCGCCGCCGGGCAGGGGCTCACACCGTGCCAGCGATAGCCGTCGTGGTCGTCTTTGTTCAGAGGCCAAAGACAGCTGCACTTCGCTTGCACCGCGCGTGCGAGTAATCTGAGGATCTGCAGGGCGCTAGTGGACGGACAGTTGCAGCGGCTGGAAACCGGTCCGAGCTCCTGGTAGTGCCAGGGATCGGTCGCCTGCCGATGAACGTCCTTTACATGCGCGATTTAGCCGCCGCCGCCGACGCCCCGACCTCAACACCTGCGTCTCGGCGACACGTGGCCGTAATTGGCTTCGCTGGTCACGTGTGCGAATCGGAGAGCGTAGGGCCGAGCACAAGTACCTGGCGAAGCAACCCCGCACTCGGAGGGCCATCGAGCGAGACAAAAGCGCGAAAGGAATGTGGCCACGCGATTCGCTGTCGTCGCATTCACTGTGCAAACCGAGGCTATCGCGCCGCTCAGCACACAATCTTTGTCTTGAGCGAAACTCTCGCTGCTAAATCTCCCAGCGTACGCAAATCTCTCGAAATAGGTGGCGACGACGAGCAGCTGGCCCTCTGCCAGCGCGCAGGCACCTTCCCTGCTGCAGCACATACCCACGCAGCATTGCAACGCGTCATTGCCGTATCGGATTTCATCGCCGGCTCCCATCCGCTTAGAAGACTACCACATAATGCGGCCTATACACTCAGCATCTTCAAAGCGCCGCTATTCATGAGTGAGACCGTCGTCACCCCCCCCCCCCCCTCCTCCCCACTACTCTCCACGAATTCCGCTTCTGCTTTACAATTAGCGGCGAGCGGCGAGATTCACTCCTCGTGCTGCAACCCATCTGGCGGGACAAGCCAATTTCGGCTATTCATTTCCACTGGACGAGTACGTACGCGAAATGCCCCTCGCCTATCCGACGTGCGGGAGATCCCGGGATTCCAGCAGCGCCCCGGAACGTCAGACCGAATGTGGGCGAGACAGACACCCGCCGCCGCCGTCGAGCAGATCTTGGCCCGGACGGTAAACAACAGCGCGCTGAGGTCAACGGTCAGTTCATGTAACCCGCTGCTGACCCACTCGTCATCGCTCTGCACCCTCCTCACTCTCACCGTCTCCTTCGAACTCAACGAAATAATTCAGGCGCGCAGCTCCAAGTCGCCAACATAACTGCTTCTCGGTGAAGCCGCGCTTTTGTTGACATGACGTGAGGCGGGCGAGGAGCACTCGCCGTCCGCCAGTCCAATTAGCGTTCCCTTCACGAAAACACCTCACTTGGAGATGCGCCCATCTCCCACTCTGTTCATTCGGCAGGGGAGGACTGCGCCATCATATCAGGCAGCAGCAGCAGCTCCTTGCGGTCGCTCGCCTGTTTACGGGTGGGGCGAGCAGCGGTCAGCCTCGTCCTCGCGGGTCAGATGCGAGTGTCACGTGAGGAGACGAGGCGCCCCTCTCCTCCTCGCACGGAGACGACGAGGTCAACCGGCGTGCCGCGCGCGAAAGTGGCCACGATTTGGCCGCAAGCCAAGGTTTGCTGACTGACGCATCAGCGATACCAAATACAAGCGCGCGGCGCAACACTGCAGGAATGTCCGCAGCCGGCGAGTGACCGATTTCCACTACGGTAGCACCCGGTCGGTCGGCCGGTCGCCAGCGCCACTGGTGACAGTCGAGGGCTCCTCTTCAGCCAGCCGGCACGGACTGTTAGCACGGAGGAGATTGCCGTCCGGCCGGCCACCGAAAGACCTTGGTACCAGCCAAGACGCGATCGCTAAACTGATTACGTTGACAGCGCCGCATCGGACATTCCGAGACACCACCGATGACCTCTCGTCGTCGTGTTCTAGAAGACCGTTACGCGAGCCACACCACCCTGCACAGCCCGGGCACCAGCGGCGGGAGTTTCCGTGCACCGTCATAGCGCAGGTTGCGAACGGGTACGGAAAGTACAGCAGGGAGGCTACTGTCGTGGGGAAGTGTGCATCCGAACACCAGGGAACGCCGCCCTGCGCTACCAAACCCTATGAGTAAGGAATCAGGAACGAACCTTCGAAGTCAGTGTAGGGTCCCTCCTTTCGAAAAGCTCCGGAGCCGAAATCAATCAACTTGACTAGACCATTCTTCATGTCCACCACCAGATTTTCGTCCTTTATGTCGCGGTGGATAACGTTGACACGATAGCATGCCTGCACGGTGTCAACTACCTGAAAATGGGAATATAGGTGGAAAATGAGCTAATGAGAAAAAAGATGGGTCATCGTATGTGGGTATGTTCTAACGCTATAATCGTGATTTAAAACATACCGCCCTGCAGCCCCATTTAGGAATTTTCATGCTTTAAAATCTCTTAAGCAGGAACAACTTTATCATCACCTATGCAAACCAGTCAACAGAAGGCACCAGTCTCAAATTCATCAGCGATCGAGGTTAAATTCAAATCAAACACCTGGCCCACAAAAATACCAGCCCGGGGTCACCGAAGTGTTACCCCAATACGCTCAACATAAAAGCATGATACATGATTCTCCCAAAGACGGCCCATTACCTACAGCGACTCCCCGACCCTGGTCCTGGACTCAACACCCACCTGTCGAAAATAGTCTCGTGCCACGTTCTCAGTGAGAGCGCCTCTCTCAGAAATGTAGTCGAACAGATCCGTGGACGGACTGGGTCGCTCCATGACGATCATGTAGCCCTCGGGGCGTTCGAACCAGTCAATCGTCTGAATGACGCCGGGAATGCCCCGACATCGCATCAGGAGCACGATTTCGAGCGGAACGACGCGACCGTCCATCTGAAACGACGCAAAGCTGACTGAGAGCTGCAACGCGGTGCAGAGACTTCCTCGTGTTTCCACGCCGTAAGCAGCAGCAGTAGCAGCAGCATTCAGTCAGTCAGTCAGCTGATTGCATGCACGGCTGCGACTACGCTGGCTAGGCCGCGCTGCCGCCGACGGCACTCACGGAAAGGCGCGGGCGCGAGTCACGTGAGCGCCAGGCGGCAACAAACAGATGAAATCAAAAGGAGAGTTCGGGCGAGAAGAGCGAAGAAGCAACACTCACACATGCCCACTCGGTGACGTTGGCTCGCATCACGTACTTGCACGCCACTGTCATGTTGTCGGCCATTCGGAAGCCGCAGTAGACCGTGCCGAACCCGCCACGGCCCAACTCGGCGCCCAGCTTGTACTGGCGCTTGAAGCTGGCGTAGTCATGAGCTACAATGGAAAGAATCAGAGCAGCAAAGCATCACGAAAACAGCATAAGGGGGCAGCACAGCCGGCTCGACCTAGCTGATTCAGGAATGTGCTCGACAACGCACCAACGCCCTTCTTCGCTGTTCAGATGAAAACCCACTCTTAATTCGACTTCTACGGTAAACAATAACAATAAGATCCAGCCGCAATCTGAAGGTTCCAACGGAAGAACGGCTAGTGATTTCTACACACTCGTTTTCGTGCAGCTTAAGTGAGATTTTCCTGGGATATCACTTGTAACGCTTCTATAGATCACTTCAGCTCGGTATCGGTAACCATTGTACCCAACGGTCGTTACTTGACGAAAACTGAGGCTAATCCTAATGATAGAGATGCTACATTCACCGACTATTTTTCCAAGGAAAGAAAAATGAGAGAAACAGGGCACCTTGGGTAGAAATTTACTAAAACAGGCACGGTCAGAGCTGTGCACATAGCTTCTATGGGAAGAACTCACGTCAGAAATGTTCATCATGGGTTCACTGTGTGCCACTTAAGTACTGTGCTACTTAAAGCCTCTGTCACTTAGAATCAGAACGCGTGGCGCATGCCGGAAAGGAATGACTAACGCTGGCTTTTCCAGGAAAGTCAAGAACCGCTAGGGAAACACTATCGCCTCCTCACTTCCCTGCCCTAACAAACGGATTATTTAGTCGCCATCCACTTATATTCTGCAGAAGGTTTCTAAGCCTAGAATAAAAGAGTATGGCTGAGGGAGAAACTGTCACGAAACCGCTCAATCGCACAACCCAGGATGAAGCTAGGCATCTACTTTTACCTCTGACACTGATGGCTGAACTTCATGTCTATTCGCTTCCTAGACCTCTAAGCAGCTACTAGCACATTTTCAAGAATTTTTAAAAGGCTGGACCACTTGTCAGTGTTGACCACCTGCATCCAGAAGTGAGTTCAGGTGAATTCCACAGAACCCTGGCTATCACTCAGAAGAGTTCTCACCTGTTTAAATGTCAAAAGTAGGTAAATCAACCTTTAAGTGGCTGCTGGTGCCTGTAATCCCACACAGCCGTACCTTTAACATCGTAGAATTCCAGAAGCAAAAGCTACACCCGGTACCAGCCTTCGCTCCCGACTAATGAATGCAAAAACGACATTTGATGGGACGCCTGGACATTGTGATTGATGGGAAATTCTCGATGAACGCTTGGTGTACGCTACTACCAAGAAACGCGAACAAGAAAGCACTTCAGGACATCTTCTCTACTGCTAATTCCAAAACTCCCAGACCCAAGCGTCGTACGACAACCCCCGGTTTGTAGCGTAAAGGGGTCCTTGGGTATTCAATTAATACAAGAAGTGACATCGGACAACGAATACGGATAGCACAAATCTCGCTCAACACGAAACTATAGGAGAGAGAGACATAAAAGTTCGAGCACGACAGCAGGGACCCGATATCAAGGACTACATCATCGTCTCCGAAGGGCAAGGCTACTATATCGAGCACATTCCAGCACAGTGGTCAAAGAACCGATGAAAACCGATCTGCAAGCGCGACTTCAAGTGCGTCTTGCTCTAATTAAAAGAGCCCGACGCACTTGGAACCGCTACGCATAATAAGGGAGCGAAATGGGAAAGAACTGAATGGAAGCAAGAGCTGAGTGCACACGAACCTGGTCGGTCAGTCGTCGCTTGACCTCCAATCGCCATCTTTCGGAGACGGCTCATAAACATAGAGAGAGGGGAAGTCCGTATGAAGAGCAATGGCACCTTGATGTAGTAGCGCGTTCAGTTTCAAGGTGGACACTGCACGAATGCGGATATATCTGAAACGGAAGAGTGTTGGGGTGCTCGAAGTGGTGAACGCGAGCTCAGCTGAGTGCTTAGCGTTAAGATGTTCATGAAACAAGGTTATTAGTGAGCAACAACTGGGCGAAACTGGGAGTACACCGCATAGAACTGTTCTAGTGGAAAGGAAAGGTTATAGAACCGGTTGAAAAATCGCTACGATTAAAGCCAACGCGCCAAAGGCTTTCGAGGGTGAAATCCGTGGTGCATGGGTCCTCGATGTATGGACGCGAGTACAGTTTAGATAGAGTCGGCCCCACCAGAAGGCACAGGTCATTCGAGGTCGGCGAGGAGCCGGGTCGAATGCAGCCGATCTTTCGTCCGAACGATAAGAGCCGCTGTAGATCCTGAAGGAAGCAGCCGCGTGGTTCGTTTCGCTGCTGGTGCTGTAATGTCTGTACGGGCTCGACAGACAGGCAGACAGACAGGCCACGCAGAGATCCCACTGGGAACGGCTTTCCCTTTCATCCGGTCGACGCCGTCAGAAATAAATCCACTCGCTGAACGCTCCGAGCCCGCCCGGTGGGACGTCTCGAGTCACGTGTCGCGCTCACCGAAGAAGGCGCAGCCGGTTTCAGTCGTCCACAGGCTCAGACCGTTTCGCACAACTGGCAGAAGTCCCGGCGACTGCGACCATAAGCTGCTCAGCGACCGAGACCTCGTATAGCCGATGGGTTTTCTAGCTACGGCAGCATTATGGAGGAGCTTATCCGAGACGACCGGACATCGCTCATCGCCTGCAGCTGAACAGGTGGCTGGCCACCGCTGCGTTGATGAAGAGTGGATAAGGGTGCGGTTCAAGTTAGGTGGGCCCAACCTAAAGAAACCTGCACTGTACTGGAAGAGGAGTCGTCGCATGTCTAAACCTGACAGACTAGCTCCCATCCGACGCCCTTACGTCAGGGCCGCCCACCCAAGCAGCACCGCTCTCGAGTGCACCCGGTCTAGTCGCTAAAGAAGAGAAAAGAGGAAGTTTCACAGAGATGATTCAAAGAATTTCAGTCACAAAGAAGGAGACCAAAGGCCCTTTTCTCCTCTCCCTTCAGACGAGCCCTTCCTCCTCCCGTGGCTTTTCAGTCACAAAGAAGGAAACCAAAGGCCCTTTTCTCCTCTCCCTTCAGACGAGCCCTTCCTCCTCCCGTGGCTTTTCAGAGAATAAGAGAAACATATATGATGCTCTCATTAAATGGTCTCTGAGAAGATAGGTAGCATGAGTAGTAACAGATAGAAAAGACAACGAGAACAGATGAGTGGGGGGAGGGGGAGAAAAGATAATTAAAGATAGTAAATGTATATTGATACGGAAGGTGGAAATAGAAGACATGAGCGAGAGCCGTGAAAGTTTAGGGCAAGTGAGAAGTGAAAGGCAGGAGTACAGAAGCGCCTAAGGAACACGAACAGAATAAGCAGACCGAACAGTACAGGATGGCGCTTAGACAATCTTCAAGAGCTTCCTTGTACTTTTATAGAGCAGGGTTCCCGGAGGGCGATTCATAGCGAGGCGAGAATAGGGAAGGAATACCACGGAAACCATAGAAGGCTGCAGTCACAAGGCTCCGAACGCCCCGCTTCCGATGGCGAATTCAAATCGCGACGACGCCCGCCGGAGGTGTTCGGTCCCGGCGGCCGAACAGAATACAGAAGCGAATTAAAGCGCGGCGACAATGGAGCGAGGGCGCGGCGCCACCCGTACAGGGCTACGCACTTATCGCCGAATGAACGCGGCGGAGGGCGGGCGGCGCGCACGTCATCGCCGCGCCCCGCCCCGCGACCACACCCGGCGGTGCCGGCGCAGTACGGCCGGCCGGTCCTGCCGCAGCTCGAAGCACGGGAGCAGCAGGACCAGATGGCCGGACGACGGCATGGGGGGGCCGTCCGTCGGAGCTGGGGCCGCGCGGCGCGGCAACTGCACACAGCGACGAAGCGACGTGTAACAGACAGGCGGCCGCGGCGCGGAGCGGGGGCGGCGCTTGGCGCGCGGCCAGCGCCATGTGAGCGCGAGGGAGCGTCGGCGCCGGCGACGCCGGACGACGAGCGGCGGCGAGGCGGCGCGCCGCGCGAGGAGGCGCCGGCGGCCGGCGCGCGACGCGGCGAAAACGCGCGGTAATCGGCGGCTGTCTGCAAAAACCGCTGGAACGCCCGGCGACACGGATTTCTCCGAACTCGTCCGCGCTGCCCGCCGCCACCCACATCCGGGAGGCCACGGCGGGGTCGCCCGCCCTGGGCCTGCACCGCCAGCGCGGTCCCGGGTGGGCCCTTGTCGCGAAGGTGAGCAGCGCTGGGAGGGGAAGTGCGCCAGCCAATCATAGCCAGACACAGCACCAACCGAACATACGCCAGCCGAGTGGGGTACCGATCGCTCTTGCCTCTCTGAATGGGACGCCCATTCGAGACGAGTGGCTGTCGCAACCCACCTCCCAGTGCTGCCCATCTTCACAGCATGTACTCGCCGGGGACAGCGGTGCAGATAGGCTCGTTGGAGGCGGGGTAGGTCACCATGTAGAACAACCCTATACGTTTTCTGATGTATGAAATTAAAAGTGTTGTGCAGCAATGGTATGCTCCGCCCCGGAGCGCAAGTCACACTCTCAGATTGGGAAACACCCGCATTCCTCTTCAGAGTACGGCAGCACGGACCATTCAAAATCCTCTAGGCTGTAGATTTTACTCCATTATGGAACGCCTGCCCTTAGCTAATGAATGCGAGGGTGAGGGCCTCTCCATACTCCTCGATGGAAGCGACTGTTCGCCCGTAAGAAGCAAATCGATTACAGTAAAGCGATCGCCACGAAATCTGCTCATATTCAATCCCTGTCGCTGTTGCTCCCGTCGCCGCTATAGTCTGTTCATAGTTGCCAGCGACGGAGTCGAGCGCTTAGGCCCTGTTTATACTTCGCCACGGCAGCTAGTGAGAGCGACAAAAGCGACAGCAACACCTGGAAGGTATGATCAAGCGACAGGTGCGACGAAAGCGACAACAGCGACTGCGGGGCGTAGTATACGTGACTACACAATAGAAGCCCATGGGAGAAAGTCCCTTAAAATCCGGACATAAAACACCTTCGAAACACCTTCCTGTTCATTATACTTCTTGACTTCGGCTGAAGCTATCACCCTACGTGCATATGTGTATGTGCATCTTTGGCATGCCATCATGAGCTACAATGGACTTAGCGAGGCCACCTTCTTCTTCTTTTTCAGTGTCACATCCTTCAGAACCTCACTGTTGTCGCAGAGGATCAACTAAAGCAGCACAGGGTGGACTTCTCTTCACCTAGCCCCCCTAGAAAAAAAGAGAACGATTGAAGTTCCTTCTACTAGGGCCTGCGTTCTTCCCCTCGACCCTTCGCTCCTTAATGGCACGTTCGGCGGGATGGTTCGGAACAAGTCTCCCAGGCGGACGTATGTGTTACATGTGCGGATTGCGAGAGACCCACATTCCTTTTAGAAGGCAGTGGAAGGGCCATCGCCATCCTGATTGTCACTTGATACAGAAGAAGCCTTCACTATAGAATTCTGGCCTTTGAGCGGAAGCAGGGCAGCGCAATCATACCCGCCTTGAGAAGTTAATGGGACGTACTAGAGATGTTAACCTCGCGAGCGCTTCTTATACCTGGCACGCAGGGTGACACCTATGGCTTCCTGCTTCATCTCTACCGGTTGGGGAGGCCTCGATTCCCAGTGTCTTTGTTGGTAAGGCCGCAGGTTCATAGCCGCCGTAGCTCAACTAAGTTCTCCAGTTGAGGTGGACGTCGCAGCAGAACGCCCCTATATCTGAACAGAATGGTCGTAGGAGTGGACGCACCCCGCACCCCGGATCTGTCCGTGTTCGGATTGCAGAACACCGATTAAATGTTCGACATTCCTCGTAGAGCAGATAGTGCTTGGTCATGGCAGCCTGCTCTAGCAACATCTTCTAGGACAAACTCATGACGCGTTTGGGCGGCGGCTCTAGTTTTCAGCCTTCTGCAAAGACTCGTTGCGCACCGTTTCATCAACTCACCTTCACCCATCCTGCTTTTTTCGAGCAAACTCGTCATACTGAAATGGACCGTAGTAGCTGTTTCTCTGTTAAACCCGCCACAAGTTGGTGCAAGGCTTTACTAGCCTCAGAATTGTCCTCGTCGTACCTAGGTGTGCTCCACTAAAAACCGGACAGAAGCAGACGAGCGTCCCATTGACTGTCTTCCCAAAAAGAGGTAGATTTTCGGCGCCTCCGCTAGCAGTCGGGAGGGGTGGGGGAGAGCCTGTGACTGCGCAGGGAAAAGACCAGAACAAGTCCCCCCGGTGACGGCGTGTCACGTGTTCGGATTGCGAAACTCCGACGGCCTGTCCCGCATTCCTTCGTGAGGGCAGTGGGTCGAGCGAGCGCTCCGAATCTTCAGACATGATGGATTTCAGGAAGAAACGGATCGATGTTATGACTGAGGTGAATCGACCCTCGTCAGTGGTACTTTTCGGCAGGGCGGGTGCGCTTCACTAAAGCCGGAGAGATTGAGATTTGATTTCTGCTGTTCAAATTAAACCAACGAGAACTTTCAGTTTCCCTGTCAAGGGGCAAAGTGTCCAAGAAGACGTCTTCCCAGCGGGGGTCTAGGTGTCACGTGTTCTGGTTGCGAGTTCCCCGCATTCCTTCGAGAGGATGAAGGGACACTGCGCCAGCAAGACCTGAAGAAGAGAGCTTCAGAATTTGGACAACTCGCCCCGTTGTGAGCTCTGCCGGATATGTTATTATGTCTCCATGGTCGACCCTCGATCAGCCTCGATCTTAGTTCTCCCTTTGCTCTTCACAGGTTGATGCGTATCTTTTGGGTACCTTATCGTGATTCCCTTCTTCAGAGCCTGATTGTAGTCCACTGAAGAGTCAGTGAAAACAGGACATAGTGGAATGGGGACTAGAGTTTGTGGGCAGATTTATCCAGGGAAAACACGCCTACCTAACGTGGTAATTCGAGCCCTCGAGCATCCCACCTCAGGAGAATAGGAATGTGCTCCTCCCCTGCGAGGCTCGCCTTTTTAACATGGGACATTTGATAATTCTGCGTCTCTTTTCTATGCACCCTCCCCATACAGCTCCTTCAGTTGAGCACGGTAAGGGTCTGAGGAAGGGGATATCGCGGAAACTAGCAATGGCTAGCAAACAATTTCTCAGCTTCATTCCTCACACTTGTTCCTCTTCCCGTGGTTTTTATTTGCCGTGACTAGTAACAAAATCTTCTCAGGCTTTTTAGGCATTTATATGCATTTCCATTTGCCTTCGTGCGAACGCGTACAGTTAAGGATCTTCGAAAGCATGATATTTCTCAAATTGCATAGTTCTCTACACCACGTAAGGGTTCAGTGAGGTCCCATGCCTCAGCGTAAGCGTCAAATGCATTTGTGGAAACCCACATGGCCGGGGCGGTCCTCAAGAACAGCTTCCCCATGTTTCGTTTTCGCTGTGCTTTTGTTATGCACTGCAGAAACGTCCAGTTCTGGACCTGCGGTACAGGTCGAGAACAGGTTGCGGGCCTCAGACAGCGTCTGGCACGAGTTTGCCTCAGTGATTGATTCAGAACAACACGATCCGTCCACGCTAATCGTCTCCGGCATGTACATTGTTCTTCGAACGTGTTTGCTTAGCCAGCTATCACCCTATACAGTACATCCGCCAAGGGAAAATGCGCCGGGCCGCTCTGGCACCGTCTGTGTCGGCATCACCTGCCATGAGGCGCTGACCGAATTCCAGGCTCGCTCGGCCAGTAAGTAGGCTGCAGTCCAAGCGCACCGTGCTCAGCGGTTCGTCGAACGTCGTAAAGAGATATTATCTGACGATCAACGATCAGACGGGCACGCGCTGCGCGGAGTTTAATGTTGAAGCCTGAGAGCAGAATGTACGACACACGACGCGTGGCTTCGAGACTCGCCCGGCTCGTACGAGCTGCACTCGGGCTGCACGAAGAGCGCTCGCGTTGGTCGCTTCGAGCGAAGGTCTTCATCTTCCGATGCGTTTTTCGCCGCTTATCAGTAGCAGCACGGCGGCCGGCAGCATTTATATGCGTTTTTCTGCACGACACACTTCTTGCCCGATGCATATTGTGGCAACAGCAGCAAAGACCATCCTGAGGCGGAACCCCTGTGTCTAAATACACGTGGTGTTCTTAACATATACATTACCTTTGAGAGACACTCATCAGTCTGAAATGAAACGAGTCGTAAGAAATCCCAAGACAAGAATGATACCGCTCAATCTGTATCTACGGGGTGTGTGGGTGCATTCTTTTCCTGCCCTTACAGTCACGAGGGATAGGTATCCCCCTTTAATGGAGATGAAATTGAAGGGAGTTGATACGGCAGAAGTACTACTTCAGCAACAAGGATAACAACGTGGACGGCCTAATGAGTTTCTGGAATTATTCTGCTTTTTAAAGGAAAAACTTCTTGTAAAAAGTAATGGTCTCCCAAAAATGCGTTAAAGAAGCAAGATCTGATGGCATCAAATAGTTTTGGAACTGTATGGCACAAGTTGTTCGTCTAACATGCGAGCTGATTTCACCGAAAATTCGACGTGGTAATGAGAAAAGCTAGGGATCGCGCATCCATGTGCTTGGAGAATGAATTTTCGAGAACATTTTCTTTCGAAAATCCAAAGTTCCGGAAAGCCTGTTTTAATGAGGGAGAAGATGGAATGTTACAACTTTGACCGTTCCGAACTCGACGAAGTGGTACCGTCCTTGCCCGCGTGGGATACAAACTTGACCCTGTCAAGTTGTTGTGCAGACGACAGACAGCCCACTCATGTGACGCCACTGAAGAAAGAACCTGTGGTGTTTTCAAACTGAACTATGGACGCCCAGGTGGTCGTTCTTGTCGATGCGAAGGCTTAGGAAAGCACGAGGAGCGCAGGAGCAGTGCAGGGAAGGAACGGTCTTCCTTCCCAGCTGACGAACAGCGGCGGCGATTCGCCGGAGAGTTCCTCAAACTGCACCTCGTAAACACCCATGACACTTGTTAATGGGACGACAATTCGAACATGACAGCGAGGATCAACCGGCAGCAGGTCGGTCGAATGGAGCTGACGGACGAGGCGAGGTGAGGAGAGTGGGGCGTCGCGCGAATCACATGAGACACATGGCGAGAATCAGCTGATTAAATACGAAAGTCGTCCCGAACGAAAGGTGTTCGTCGACAGGCAGGCACATCAGCACCGTCCTTTGTCGACGACATCCACTCCAGCCGACAGCGGCAGCAATTACTCGGATTAAACGCCGAGGGCTTCGTCGGAAGGCGTATGTACTACACACCTGGTTAATCAGCGGATGAAGAGTTGCCGGGTTGAAAGGCTTGCGTCCGTCGCTTCAACCATCAAAGACCTCTGCACAGCTTCAATGAGAAGCGGAGATTGTGATTTGAGAAGCTCACTCGGAGCAGGGCGGAGACCGTTGTCGTACCTCAGTTGCACAGCTTTTTCTGCGCAGAAGATGGAACAGAGATGGACCGGGCAGTGACAGAGCTTGGAGTTGTGCAATACGTAAGATCGTTAGATGATGAACGGCTCGAAATTCAGCACTTTGCTTGGGCTATCTCTGAAGTACCGTACCAGAACGTTTCGAGTATATCCGTTTGGCACATTCCACTCATTCGGGCAAAGCAGAGAAGTCAAAGCACGACCTTCTTTGGCTATGTTCTGCTGCAAACGAGTGGAACGTCTGCATCAGCAATAGGAATGCTCAGGCCAGAAACGACCCATCTTGATCACCTGTTGAAAAGTGGGTTACTGCATTGCAGAGAATGGTCCGGTCACACAGCGCACCATTTGTCTGTGAGCCTGTCTAGACCCGGAGAGTGTAGCCTGCTCTTTTGCACGACGACTACAGGAGAAACGATCGCATGCTTCGTCTGTGGGTGGCGACGTGTAGGAGCGAAGCACAAGAAAGAAAACGGTCGGAAAAAAGACGTTCACCTCGTCGTGTTGCACCTGCGATGATCGAAAGTTGTTGCTAATCGGAGACCAGAAGCGTCGCAAAGCTGCGAAAGTTAGTCTTCCCAGCCTCTTCTGACTTTTCAACGACGTCGGGAAAGCCTATCGGCGATATCGGCGACAGCGACGACGGGCTGTTGGCTGGCGCCTAGCAGCTGATTGGCATCCACAGCGGAAACCTCTTTGTTCACTTATCAGCCCAGAATTCTATTTCCAGTGCTAATACAATAGGACAATGCGACAATAAGCCGGCACGTGATAAGCGTCGCTGCATCCTTTTTCGTCGAGCACGAGAGCGTTGCTGCAGAGTTCCAGCAGCAGATTCACATGAGCATACTTCAGGAGCCTCCAGCTTAGGAGAAATGCTGCATATCTGTGGGTTTCACCGGCAGAAAAGACCTGCTTAACAAATAAAGAGTAAAGACGAAGACTAGCGCTCTCTTCTTCCCTATGGGTACGCCATGGACTCTATTCGGTATCGTGTCGTAAGGTCACTTCGAACGCAGTGCCAGATGTGGTCATGCGACGGAAATTCCAGCGGCCTGCACTTCACAAGTCTCACACCCGTTCACCGACCCCTCCGCTTGAGGATGGAAGTCATGGCTGGCTTGCATGCGACATGAACATAAAGCCGCTTCGAGGTGTCTGCAAGGTCGACGCCTTCTACCGTCAGCGAGGCATCTGCCAAAGCTAGTACAGGAGCCTCTGCCTGGATCCTACAGCAACTAACGCTCCTTAGGATTGACCAAATCTTACATGAATGGTGGAGCAGACATATATACAGAAGAGCAGCTCATGGCGCATGGTCTGTATTTGTGTTCCTCGCCCAACACTACTATTTCTACAGCGTTTCTAACAAAAATTCTACAAGGGAAACCCCACAGTTCGTGAAAAAATAATGGCCTCAAAGCGCTACGACGCAATTCGAATGCCTCAAAAGATGCTTCGCCCTTTTTCGAACAGGGTGGGAAGCTAATAAATGCCCCGTTGCGTTGCACCGAGCGTATTCTCGTGCCTATGAGGCTGCGGCCGCTGAGCTTCAGGAACACTGAAGCGCTAAAGTGCACTCCATTCAAACTGGAACACACGTGCGCCGCGAACGCCTGGCTAGACGAAGCAGTGCAAAGAAGACGCTGCACGCTGCTGTTTAAGAAGCGACAGCCAATTACTGGCCTCGGACGGTGTCATTTCCGCTAGTTTTGGCCACTGTAGCCCTTCAAAAGTCGAAGTGACACCATAGCAACGGGCGCGAATTCCCTTAACGGCAGAGCCTATAACCACCTCGCGAACTGGAGCGACCGCCTGCGACAGTTTTTTTCCGATCGCCGTCGTCTCCTATGCATAGACAAAGCTTAACGTTCATGCTATCGTCATACCTACTGTTGATCACCTGTTGTCGACCTAGGCCTTTCCTACAACAGCAAGCTAGGCTTCTACGACCACTACAAGAATACTCGCGGGAGGGCGTAAGCCACACACGGCAAATTTTCAAGGGATTGAACATAAAGAACATTCAGTGTAAGGTGTACAAAACGTTCGTAGGCCGCTTTTAGAATCTGGGACAACAGTGCCTTCAATTTGCAAGAAAAAGATATCATGACAATTGAGGTGACAGAATTATTTTGCTACAAAATTAGTTGTAGATTTGGCGGATTTTGACTCTCTCATACCAAGGTCCGCAATTAGAAACAAATTGCTCGGACTTCATCCTTCGGAGCCACATGGGAAATTAAAATACGTTTCTGTTATTTTTAAGATAATGCTTGGACTGTGTAATGTTGTTCTATAGTAGGATAACATCGAGAACGTGAGGTTATTGTTCTCAGTTGACTTATCGATGGCCTAGGACTACTATTCGTGCGCATTCTTTTGTTGTAGGAGTGGGATCCATGCATGCATCTTTGAAAAGATAATGCACTCACTCACTAATTTTCCCTCTTTCAAGCCGACGGCTTCCGAAGAGATTTTTAGTTTTTAAACGTTCGCTGTCCCTTCCCTAGTTCTACCTCTCAACTCCCGCCTCAGTGAGTCTGTCTCGCTTCCATGCCTTTACTATTACGCGGCATCTTCTCGATGGCTGTATTGCAGCCTATTCTGCTTTCCAACGTCCATCTTAAACAGCGTGATAAAAATTATATTGACACCATAGAAAGCCCTAGATCGCTTCCGATCTGCTGTTGCGCTGCCCAGCAAGTCTGCAAAGGTAAGTCCTTCATTCTTGACACGTTGGGAGCAGAGATAAGATCTCCCGACGGGGTTGACCTCTCTCGTCTGCTAGCGCCCATAACTCTTCTGGCCTCCTTATCTTCTGCAAACTCGAGCGAGCGCGAGTCCGTCTGTGCAGCGAGGAGTGGTGGACTTTTCGAATTAGCCGGCGGAGAGCAGGGCGCTTTTTCGAACCGCGCTTAGTCACGGCTGGACACATGTGGCACTCGACGCTGACTAACGTCACTTGCGAGCGCTGGCTTGCTCGTTCGAACTGCGCCGCTCCCACGACACCGTGGCCCTTCAGGTATCTTCTGCTGTCCTTATCAAGGCGCATAGTGTCTCCAGCGGCGCTCACATGAGCCGCCATGGCCGTCCGAGCCCCTCAGGCGATGCTTTGAGGGACGAGGTCAACGCAATTGCGAGCACTTCCACGTAAGATCGTTGGGGCTCGGGAGCCTGAGACGAGGGAAAGGTGTGATCTGAGAACTCGCGCAGTGTGGAGGATCTGCGGGACGATCGGATGACGTCCACAACTGAGCTCTCCTTCGGCGAAACGGATGTTGCGATTGTTGTTTGCACAGCCCCTCCCGCGCATTCCATACATAGTCTTTGACGCTGTCGGTCGGTCACATGGGGTGGTGGGTGACTCCGCGCTCGAGGAATTTCGGTCACTACCATGGCGAGCGATTCGTGGGGGCGTGCGCAACGACAGATCGCCCGGCTCCTGGTGTCCAGCTACTCGCCGTTCACGACGCGATAGTTTCGTCAAAGAGCTTCCAAATGATACTTACAGGCAATGTGCGTCTCGTTCTTTCCTCCTACAACTCGGTAATGGGCACTGTCACCCCGCGGCACAGATATGACAGAGTCTGCTATGTGATGTAGAGATACTGAAGAAATGACCTGGGGTCATCTCGGTTATTGAGGGTTAAAACATGGTTGTTTGGCAGAAATAGCTAGCTCGTAGGTGCGTCGTTTTTGAGATCTTTACAAATGCGTCTTGCTCCGAGCTTGCGCTAGGTGAAGCCATCCGTTTTTCAGCTTTCTGGATGTCTGTTGTTGCACTTACGGTCGAGCTGCTCACTATGCTACAGTACTTGTTGTGGTAGCGTGTCAGAACAGCTCAGTCGGTCCGCTTTGTGAGATAGAAAACAATACGAAAAAGACGCCGCCAGTGCACTGGTGCAGATCATCCAAGAAGTTAATGCTCTCGTCGAGCAGCTGTTAGCAAAACGCACTACTACCCGTCATGTCCTTCTATTATATTTTCGAAGGCCCATCCCAGGCGTGCCTTCGGCGAACTGATCAACTCCTGCTCCGTTCACTCCTGTGCACGGAATGAGTCGTTCTGTCGTTTCTCTGCGATGCAGGTCGCAGAGTCGTCATAGCTAAATTAGGTATGGTCCAGGTTTATGGGGTGTTTCTTAGTGGACGAAGTGCAGCAGCAGACTCGAGACCGGATGCTCGTAGAACTTCTCCAAGCAGCCCGTCAGCACCTGCAACTCCGCACACGCGATCAACATCGGTCAGAGTTCACGTTCTCCACGTTCTACGATTTCAAGCGCTCTGCTGTTTTGATTAATACTAAGGCAGCATTTCAAAGAACGGCATATTCCATTAAGCAGCATTCTCCCAATGGCTTGCGTGTGCACCATACTCTTTCTTTGGTGTTTGGCTGCATAGCTAAAGCCCACTCTAGAAAAGGTGTGTTATTATAGGGAACACCCCTTGCTACAGACTTTTTGGGAACCGGTTTTGCAGACTGTTGTTCACAAAGTTCTTGCTGCCTTGATCAGCTCCCAAACAACATGGAAATGATTGGTTTATCTCGGGACGAGTCGGGTGCCATCTGTTCGACGAACGCGATGTCTGCAAATAGCTGCTGATGTTCTGGCCGAGAAGAAAGGCAGACGACGCTTGAGGAAGTCGAGGAGGACTCGGCCGCCACTCGGTGACGCAAAACACATTATTTGCAGATTGTTGCTGAGCGCATAGTCTCGAGAGCGACGACAAGCAGCGCAAGCAGTGCAGCTGAGTGCATTCCAGCCCTGATGACGTCTACCTCTGCGCTCTGAAACAAGCCGAGAGCTCTGCACCCAGGCATTTACGGCCGTGCAGCAGCCCTCGACGAAAGCACGTCCGACGTCCCCAGAGAGCACCACCTCTAGGATTGCGTCTGCGACTGCTGGAAGAATCTGCAGAGCTCTCTTGCACTGCCCGTGTGACAGCGCTGTGTGGACCACAATCGGCTCGGGATTGACTGCGCGACATCCTTGGCTCTCCGTCTCTCAGAATGCACCCGTTTCGCACTAGACAGCACTCCCTAATGCCGTTCGCTCGAACACTTAGTTGACCACATGCGCGTGTTTTTACGCCACGAGGGCCAACAGTCCGATTCTAAACATCTCCGGAAGTGCAGGGCAGTTTAAAGGGAGTGGGGAGGCCGATCAGCGACGTCCATACCGTGTTATCCTAGGGCGGTGTGCTGCTAAAAATAAGTCAAACTCTGCTGCAGAATAGCTGAAGACGCGGAAGCGCGTCATGACGACGACGCTCCGTCAACTGACTCGCACAACAACAACGTCACCTGCCCAGAGAACCCACTCTCTAGCTCAGCTACACGAGAGCCGAATCGTATTATTAGTGACAAGTCGAGACGTACCAAGGATGTGAGGGCCCATCAGACCAGACGAGGATCGGGATGAAGCTAGGGATGGAAGCGAGTTCTGGTTAGCGTTTTGCGTGACAGATTGCGTTATGGGAGGGCGGGAAGAGCATCCTAAAACTCCACAAGTTCATGGCCATTCCCACTCTTTAGCTTCACGGAAGCCTTTGAATTGGAATCGTATTGGTTTATGTCTCATGTGATGGCTAGCCATGTGCTCCCGAGAATACGTTTGAGTTCCTATGGCGCCTTTCGATGAAAGTAAGGCCGTTGGGTATCTGTAGCGGCCTTCGATGGGAAGAAAGGCCCTAGTCTAAATTCGGCTACCAATCAGCTGTCAGTAGACTTATGACTGCACATGTACTCCCTCACATAACATCCGTCGTATGGTGTTGTAGAGTGTGCGATGTAAAAGGCACTGAAGAGAGAGTTTAGTCGGAATTTCGTCATGCTTTTCGACACTGGCACTGTAGAAACACATAGGGCGTTTGAGGTAGCCTGTTCTGTAGAAGCAATGCTACTACGAGAATGAACTCTTCGATGAAACTAGACTTCTGTATGTAGGAAAAGCCAGTAAAGCAGCTGTTTTTGATACATATGAATGGGGATAAATTCCAGACAGAGTTGGGTCCAGCAAACTTCTTGCTGTCACCAATATTTTCAGCTGGTCAGTAGGTTACTTACGCGCACAGTGGAACTGACAAAATTTCGCATACGTTTTTCCCCTGTCCGAGCCACATACCACATTTCATCAACTTCTGCGAAAGAGTGATTGAGTCAAAAAGCTTAGCAAGCACGTGTATTCGTTCGGTGAGGGAAGTGAGGATGCTGACGAACTAGTGAATCCCATCAGATTAAAGAAGACTGCGGAACGCCCGAGGAGACCATAGGGCCCTGTTTAATTGGGAAACGGTCGGAAGTACTCAACTGCGCAGAGCCTAGAGGCTTTGACTTCGTCTGCATGTGTTCCTGTACTGCAAACCGTGACATCGGTGCTAACTGTACATGTCACTTCTGTGTCAGCGAAATCGGCAAGAAGAGGACGAAATGCTTAACACTTCAGACCTGGAGCAGAGCCTTCCGACCACCAACCTCGCCGGCACATAAATGCATGCGCCTTGATGATTACCGAAGGGGCAACTGAACCAACTACAGCGCCGCTATTTCTACCCACGTAGCGGTGTTTTCCATGGCACGGGCTTAATGCAGAACGCCGTTCGTTCATTCAGAGAACTTTTTGTCCACACCGGCAGCTGTCTAGACATCACCACTGACGAGTTCCACCCACCAGCGCGGCGGCAACACAGTCCTCCTCTGTCCGTCCGATTCAAACAGCAACCACAAAACATGGCTCGACGCCAAGTCCACTGCTATTGTCGACGGTCGTAAATAGCACAGAACGTGTCGTTAGGGCCAGGCCTAAGCGGCATATCAATACGTTGATCGATGGCAGATAAAGACAAGGGCGAAGACTGAGGTCAGGCTCGGTCGTAAGGTGCTGCTCGCGGGAACGCGGTGAACTAAACAATGTCTCATAACTAATGCTTGTCAATCACAGGCGCACATATGTGAGCTGACACCTACAGAAGGCAAGGAAGCGCGCACATACTGCGACAAAGGATGGCCGTCACGAAGCCAGGTGCTCACGGAATGCAGCTGGAAGTCTGGAAGCGAGTTGGTCCGAAGCAGAATATGGCGGTGGGAAGGGAGCGCGATGGGTTGGATCGCGAAACAGAGCGATCCAAAAACCGAAAAGATACACGAGGTTGAGCGTCATCCAAAAAGCTGAGGAAGAAGCACGAGCCAAACCTTAGGCTACTGCTGCCGACATTAGCAAGAAACTGAAATCTGATGGACAGTATTACTGCTGCTACTACTTCTTCTTGTTCAGCGTTTGTCCCGTTTTGAGGCGGAGTCCGCTCTCGACATGCAACGAATTCGACACTGCTTCGGTCGTCCTTTAGGCCCTTTTACAGGCACATCTAGTATGTTAAGGCCAATCTTCCGAAGAGTGTTCCGTACCACTAGCGCAAAGAACATGGCTATACCACCGAAGGCGAGCTTCGCGTAACTTGTCAGCAATTGGAGTGACACCAAATCTCTGACGTATTTCATCGTTGCGAATACGGCCCAGGCACGTAACACCAGCAGTCCAGCGCAGCATTTTCGTTTCCATCACGCTGAGGCGATTGTCAACCTTCTTGGTTACAGGCCAGCATTCAGCTCCGTACATCGCTGCTGGTCGGACGACGGTTCTGTAGATCTTCGATTTAAGGCGTTCTGGTACCTTCCTGTCACGCATGAAATCTGATGGTCACTACTGTGGACTTGCGGACTTTTATATCTTACTAGAAGCAGTTGCAAGAAGAGGTATGGCACAACGAGAGAGTGCCAACTCTGTTGGATATTAAGAACCTGTTGACGACAGCTCATTGTCACATATTCATCTAGGATTAGCCCATGAAGTCCAGTATTCAGAAGAACGGGTAGCTAATGAAAGAATATGGAGGATGGACAACAAGACTAGCAAAGGAAGGTAAGAAGTGAAGGAGAATCGACACTTCTTCACCAGCAAGCGAGCTTCCGAATGTCCTCCGTGCTCCCCACCTAGGTTCAAAGTACATGACCGTCACCTGCGATGTGATGGGATTGAAAGAGCGTGGAAGTCACGAGCTGGGACGGTCCAGGTCGGATCGCGAGTGAGAAATCAGCTGCGGACCAAAGCGCGCAAAAGGCGACCGGCACTGGATTGCAGCGCGGGTAACGTCGGGTCACAAGACGTCGTGTCGTCCGTCGTACAGACCGGACCCCAGCATGTGACACGACGATGTTCGGGCTGCTGCTGGACAGGATCATCAACAAACGTGCGCGCATCGCCAGCCGGCTAATAATAACCCGCTGGGTTGGAGAAATCAGCTGACGCATACCCTTGCTCGCTGACTATAGGAGTCTCTAACCGTAACTAGCACTAGATCGCTTGGCGGGCGATGGCGCAGTCGGAGAAGGCTGTCGCGTGAACTCCGCCAATTCAAGGTTCGTCGTTCGGATTCCCCGCCATGTCAACCAGTCCTTCTGCCCCCGCCCCCTGGGTTCGGTGAACTGGTACTACACTTGCTCGAAAAGAACAAAACGCTAACATTCCATTTGGCTGGTCTTCGCGCAAGCCATTGCACAGGCCAAACAGCAGAATTCGTGATGCATCTTGCAAAGGAATAGACTAACGCTGACCCTTTTCCCACTTATTCTCATCGAACCAATTGGCTTACGGAGAAAAGGGCAACTTCTGGCTGCCTGTTGCTTTCTGAGAAATGCATTCCCCAGAAATCTGGAGCTATGAGAGCAGCTCGTTCCAGGAGCGCTCGCATGGACAGCTTCCTCGCTCTTGGTAAACTACGCAGTCATAGCAATGGTAAGTGTAAAATACGGATTAAAATGGGGCTTGTAAAATCATACCGAGCTTCTAGCATGCAAAAACCATCCAGACCGTTTCAAGAGCTTAAATACTTTTTTAAACTTTTTTTAAACCTATGGTGAAACACATTCTAAAGTACAGGCCGAAGTCTTCGATAATGTTCTATAAAATTTCGTTCACTCACTGGCAATTTGCTCAGAGCCACAAGAGCTACTTTAAAAATAAAGGACGTTAATCAATTGTTTTGGGAATGCGCCTAATATTCTATCTTTCAGGCTATCATGGAGACAATTTGAACGCGTACTTGGCCCATACAATCGTTACACAGGGACTTTAAAGTAGCTGGTGTCCACCCTGATCTAGCACGGGATCGGGAAAGATGGCGACATAGCACCAGGGAAGCGGACCCCGCCATGAAGCGGGACAAACGCTGAAAAAGAAGAAGAAGACTTCGCCGATACAATGACTTGCGGTGGGCAGTCGATGAAAGTCGGCTAATAAATAGCCTCCACGTTCTCTCATCTTGAAACCTCGGCATCGTTATTAGCCGTGATGTATCTGCCTTTGGGCCAGCGAGATTGGTGGGTGAAAAACTTTATTCTAGGCCTGACGTTTGGACCGTTTCGTCGCCTTCAGATGCCTAAGATGGCTCGAAGTTTTTAGTAATTTGTAGGCTACCCGACCAAACACACCTCGCGCTGCCATTTTGACCTAAAGTCAAGAACGGCACGAAATTCAACAGATGCTGAAGATGAACCCACACGACTTCCCACCACTATAGCTTACCTATAGCAAAGCCACCCTCGTGTTCAATAGCGAATACAGGCAAAGATCATGCCTTGAACCGACATTCGCGCTTAGCCGATCCCACAATCAAACATCGATTCTGCTGTCTGCGAGGTGCTGGAGACGGACATCGCAGGTTGTACAGGACGGCGCACATTCAAATGCTCCGTGGACAGGCGGAAGATTTCAGACCTTGCGCCAAGCCCGGACCCATCTTGCTGGACCTGGATCTACTGAGGGCCGGACAATTGCGGGCAAGGCGATGGCATCATGGAACGAGCCGAGGATACGAAGGGTGTCGCACGTCACGACGAATTAGGACATTCCACTCAAAAACCGCTGCTAGCAGGTTGTCCCAGCCGCTGCTGTCACGTGTTCCGTCGCAGGGCCGGTCGCCAGCTCGCGTGTGTCGTCGTCGGCTGCAACAGAAGCGGGTGGTGGGCCTCTGTTCTGGCATTCCGCCAGAACTGTCGGTCCCCTCTCTTCATCCTAGTCCAGAGGTACTTATCTCTTCTCCATGGGTGCTTATCTGACACTCCATGACGAGAAGTCTGTCATAAGTGTTTGTTTGGCGTGACCTCGCCTGATAGAAAGAGGCCACGCCTGTGTCTGTAGGATTGGTGATATACATCAACATATTCTACCACTGACCACTACGGTCCTGTAATAAACCTCTTGTGTAGCCATCATACTCACAGAGGTAAGCACAAAGGAGCCATAATACTCCTAGTGCATCAGAGCGCCGTCATACGCTCATAAACCGGGACATTTCTGGTGCATCGGCTAAATCTAGCCAAGAAGTTAGCCTAGTCTAACTTGTTCTCTTCGAAGCAACTAGTTTGCTTCACACCTTGCACTTGTGCGAGAAGAGGTTGGGATTTTTCCATACCTTGGTGCTAATAAGCCCTAAATTCCGTGCCCTGCCCAACAGCAGCTGCGCAAGAGGTTGGCCTAGCCAGTCCTTGGTGCTTCTACAGCCCTAAATTCCGTGCCCTGCCCAACAGCAGCTGCGCAAGAGGTTGGCCTAGCCAGTCCTTGGAGCTAATTCAGCCCTAAATATCGTGCCTTGCTCTACCGCAACTGCACAAGAGGTTCGGCTAACGAAACCTTGGGTCTCTAACAGCCCTAAACTATCCGGTTTTGTTCAAACAAAACAAAATAGCCGAGGAAATGTCGCTCTTCTTCCACAAGAAAGCGATATTGGCTAGCGCAGAAGCCGTTAAAGGGCTTTTCGATAAGTATAAAGCATATACACAGAAGATCGTATATCCCGATGACGATAAGAAACGTCAAGAAGAATGCACAGCTAATTCAGTGCTTCTTAGCTCATGTCTAAGTCAAGTAAAATTGGCGAGCGAAACTATGCACAGCAAAATTGACAAAATGGAGGAATTTTATCACTCCACGAAATCAAAATCTGAGCAAAAAGAAATCCTGGCAGACATAGAAGAGTTCGATAAAGAATCTCAATATTCGGAAGTGTTGAAAGAAGCGACATCATTTGCTTGCAACATTGAATCGCGGATAGCATATGCCAAAAGTGAACTGCAAAAGGTACAGCTAAGGCTGAGAATACCAGCATCACATCCAGGTGCATCCCAGCTCAATGATGGAGATTCCAACTTCATCAATGATCAAGGCAGTAGTGCCACACAACTGACAAGGGGCTCACGATCAGTGAGGGTACCATCAGTAAAACTACCGGCGTTTAATGGAAACCCAGAAGAGTTTCCCGAGTACTGGGCGGTATTTGAAACGCTAGTACACGACAATAGTGAGATCTCCACTATTGAAAAAATCGCCCTACTCAAAGAAAGCCTCAAAGGTCCAGCAGAGAAGGTGATTAGAGGTATAAAACCTATACCCGATAATTATCAGTGGATGGTGGATGCCGTAACCAAAAGGTTTGGCAACAAACCAACAAATAGATCAACGATAGTGCAAAAACTATTCGATTTGCAACCTGCGTCAAAGCAAGGACATAGTTGTCAAGAATGCTTTGACACAATAAAAACCCTAGTCAACCAAATGGTGTCAGCTGGGTACGACATTCGGAACACGTGCGATCCCATGTGGAGTGAAACTATACTACAGAAGTTTCCATACGAAATTGTGCGAGACATCCTCGTTAAAAATCAAAGCACCGATACCCTCAAAATCGAGGAACTCCTGGATGCGCTAGAAAAAGAAATCTGCGCCAAGGCTTATGTGGAACAACGACTAGGTTCCACCTACTCGTACAAAGAGCGTGACAACAGGGCTCAGCGCCACTGTCAATCAGTCCTCTGCATATTTTGTGGTAAGACAAACCACAATTCTATGGTGTGCAGAACCATGACCGACCGCCAACAGCGTCGGGCAGTCCTGAAGGAAAAAAGGGCTTGCTGGAAATGTTTCCAAACAAATCATTCCAGCAGTCACTGTCAAAAGTCCAACTGCACAACGTGCGGCAGCACACATCATCCCTCAGTGTGCACGGCACAAGACCGGTCCAGGCAGATCCCTGGAATCTTAAACCCACCGCAAACAAATCGGTGGCCGAGAAATGATAACCATAACGGTAATATCAATAACAGGGCAGCTCAAAGGCCCCAGATACCAAATAGAGAGCGCACTAGCGCTGGTATCGACTCACGTCGTAATCATTCGAGCGGAAACCAACCGCTCTATTCCAATCAGAACACTGGAAATGAGGTTACATTTCCTGATCTGTCAAACAGAAGTGAACAGCTAGTTCTCATGACAGCTGAAGGAAACGTGTGGAATAATAAAGACAGCAGTCTTGAAAAAGTACTGTTTTTCTTTGACACTGGAGCTCAGAAGACAGTGATACAAGAGTCTCTAGCAGAAAGACTTGGCCTTCCGAAAACCACTACGGAAACCTGCATTATGTCAGGAATCGGCGGTTATACGGAGAAGTTTGAAAGCCACATAGTATCTCTGAAAGTATGTACCGCTCACGGCAAAGAGATCAACCTGGCTATTCAAACTAAGCCAATCATAACAGGAGGATTTCCTTCGGTTAAGTTAGCAGAAATTGATCAAGAATTTCTACAAAATGAAGGGATCTTCATAGCGAACTCAAAGGTCCGTGGAGAACGCCAACTGCCACATATCCTTGTTGGACTAGACCGCTACTATGATCTAGTAGTTTCGAATACGACCGATACACGAACTCCATCAGGTCTGCATATTGCGAAAACAGTATTCGGTCCAACCATCTATGGTCGCGGTATCATGGACACAACCGATTCCACAGCCATGTCGCATTCAATGACATCTGTATTGGAGATTTCGGATAGTGATAACATCCAAAGAATGTTTGAACTAGAAAGCCTAGGTATCGAACCAATGGAGAATACGAAAGACGATAGCACTTTCAAGTATTTTGAGGAGTACTCCTCATTGATTACCTTTGCTAATGGGTATATCACGGCGCCATTCCCGCTAAAGGACAGCGTAAGTGACCTGAGCGACAACTACGGGGTCGCGATCAAAAGGCTTGCCGCGCTGCAGAAACAGCTTCAAGCAAACACTGCACAGCAACAGTGGTACTCTAAGATACTGAGTGATTACGAAAGCCAAGGTGTGATCGAAAGGACATACGACCTTGACACGAACGCCATTGGCAAATACTACATGCCGCATTCAGGCGTTTGGCGAGAAACAAAGAAAACCCCCCTCCGGATTGTGTTTGACGCATCGTCAAAAAAGAGAGGAGAGCAGTCTCTTAACGACGTTATTTATAAAGGCGAGTCGTTTGTCAACAAAATCCACGACATATTAATCGCAAGTCGTTTAAGCAAATTTGTGCTGCTGTGCGATATAGAAGCAGCGTTTACACAAATTCGCATACCTGCTCATCACAAAGATCTTTGTCGATTCCTTTGGGTAAAACAGCCCAGCCTACCTCTTACACAGGGCAACATAGTGGAATACCGTTTCACTAGACTACCTTTTGGAGTCACAGCTTCGCCAAGCATATTGAACATGGCGATCTTTGCGTACCTGCAGTCACAAAAATGCAGCTTAGCAACAGAGATAGCTTCAAATCTCTACGTTGACAATATTTTGTTAGTTGCAAACACTGTAGAGGAAACTTTGCAGAAGTATGAACTATCCAAAGCATTATTCGCTCGGATAGGAATGAATCTCAGAGAGTACGTTTCGAACTCTGAGCTCGTTAATGCAAGGATCCCCTCCTATGATCGGTTACCTTCTGGGTCGATAACATATCTTGGTGTGGACTATGATACCATAACCGACCGGTTCACTGTGAAGGCAACGTTTCCATTAAAACAAGATCCTACGAAGCGTGATATAGTCAGCCAGCTGAACTCCATTTATGATCCGTTGGGAATTATCAGCCCGCTTCTCATCCATTTGAAGTCCACAATGAGAGAGATCCTCTCATCTAATCTTGACTGGAACAGCCGAGTTCCTCACGAACTACGTGATAAATGGAATAGGCAATGCAGTGAAGTCAATAACACTGTATTAAGTGTACCACGACTGTTATCACCATTCTTGGCGACTAATAACAGCAGAACCGCTCGCCTTTGGGTGTTTGCAGATGCAAGTAAAGTGGCGATATCAGCGTGCGCTTTCATCCAATCACAAGAAGGTGATACCGTATCACAAATCATGTGCGGGAAGAGTCGACTGACTCCAAAAAAGAACGAGCAAACAATTCCTCGTTTGGAACTTCTTGGTATCCTGATAGCAATGAGATTAGCCGTCAGCATTGAGAAGACTGTCAACACCAAAATAGCTACAGTTAACGTAGTCACAGACAGTGAAGTAGCACTGTGTTGGATAAAGTCCTCACGAAAGCTTCCTGTATTCGTTGCCAATCAGTGTATGCGAATACGCAAGCTAAAGGGGCAACTTGAGACAAACAACGTGAAGGTACAATTTTACCACGTACCCACGGCATACAACCCAGCTGATGCTGGCACAAGAGGATTGTCAAATGAACAAATTCTCGACCACAGCTGGCTCCAAGGCCCACGTTGGTTAGAAGGTGAACTCAAGTCCAAACTTTTGAAACCCATAGACGTGATTCAATCTCGCGGAAGTGATGAGGAATGCGACAGGCCAGTAATAATTAGCCTTCCACACGCTAGCAGTACTCACACAGTTGAGCATGTCTTTGACCTTTCACGGTTCTCCCGGCTGTCTACAGCCCTACGCTCAATAGCACGTGTTGGGAAGTTCCTTCACCACCTCATTTCGAAAGTGAATGAGAAAAGGCAATCGCCACTCCTAATCGGGGTGATCGCAAAGTTTGGGCTCCAAACTGAAATTGACGCTAATGACATGAATTTTGCTGCAACACTGCTCCATGCTGATGTTCACAGGAACATTAATGAGAAGGAACTCAGCAACAGGTTCCGCAATATGCAAATTGTCCGCGACAAATACGGCGTTATAAGGCATATATCGCGAATGCAGCACGCATGCATTCCAGCGGACTCGAAGTCCCCAATCTATCTCCCAAACAGAGGAGATGCAACAAGGCTCGTATTAACAGCCATTCACAATGATAACTTTCACTGTGGCAAAGATCAGACCTTATCACTGGCCAGGCAACAGTACTGGATCCCTCGTGGGTCTGGATCCTTTAAAACCTACCTAAGAAATTGCACGGTCTGTAAAAGATGGCAAGGACTACCATTTGGTCCCCCCGCTATGCCATCGCTGCCGGCAGATAGGGTGGTGATAACAAAACCATTCCGAAATGTGGGATGTGACTTTATCGGTCCGTTCACATCAAGTTCGGACGAAAGCATGTACATCTGTCTGTACACATGCTTAACGACCAGAGCGGTTCACCTAGAAGTAGTGGAAGACATGTCCGCTGGAGCCTTTCTGAACTGCTTCGTGCGGTTTATTTCTAGAAGAGGTGTTCCTCACTTAATTCGTTCTGATTGTGGAACCAATTTTCGATTAGGCTCAAAGATAATCGAAGAACTATCAAGTTCCAACAGCTCAGGGCATTCCGTAATGAGCTATAGTGCCGATAACGGTATACAGTGGGTTTTCAATCCTCCCGCTAGTCCATGGATGGGCGGTGTCTGGGAAAGACTGGTCGGTTCCGTAAAACGGTGCATGCGCAAATCAATCGGCCGAAAGAAACTAAATTTCGGCCAAATGTGCACGGTCGTTGCTACTATCGAAGCAACTATCAATACACGACCACTTACAAAGATAAGCACTACCGATTTAATGGAGATCCCATTAAGACCGGTCGATTTCCTTCAAGGAAACGTAAAATTTGCCGTACAAGATTCTAAGACATTGAATGACCCGGATGACCCATTATATGAGACGGAGTACATAAAAACAAGACAGCAAGCCTTGGAAGCGCTAAGCTACTCTGAACAGATTGCCAACAAATTTTGGGCAAAATGGAGCTGCGAGTACCTCACCTTGCTTAGAGAATCGCAAAAGCTTTATCTAAAACAGCGTAGGCACATAGCAAGGTCGATCCCAGAAAAGGGTGAAATCGTCCTCATAGAACAAGAGTTGTTGCCTCGAGGATGCTGGGTGTATGGGAAAGTGGTTGATCTAACCGTCAGTCACGATGGCCTGGTGAGATCAGCTAAAGTCCTTACTCCAAACGGACATGTCCTGCAGAGACCTCTAAACAAGCTATATGCCCTCGAAGTTCGATGTAGCGAAAATACATCAGACAATGATGTACAAGCATCCCCATCACGTGAGAACACATCTGAACAAATCCGAATACTTCCACCCAGGTCAGCAAAAACCAAGGCATACGAAGTCATCAGAGAGTTCGAGAACAGCTTAGAAGATCCTAGCTCCACTCAGCTCGTGGCATGCGAGCAGGTGCCTGACTCACTTGACATCATCACATTGACGTCAAAGCAAAGGGGAAATCCACTTTCCTTTATAAAAGGAGCAAAAGCAAATATAATGCTTATGATAATCACATTTGCTGCTCTGCTAGCTAAGACAGACGCAACTTACGCTAGTTGTGAGAATGGCATAGTGAAAATACCTGGAAGGAATGCCACTTTTGAACTATGCTTCAATGAAGAGTGCAAAATATTCCAAGGCGATGGACTTGGAAAGACTTACAAGCTTCCAATCTCCCCGCTATACAGCACAACTGACGTTAAGTTGAAGCATGGAGAAGGCACATTTGTCACAATCTGTGCTAATCCCGATTTCTGTTCGAGATCCAACACGTTACTTAGCATATCATTGCTAGGAAATCCACACTGTTGGCCGGTTGGAGCAATTGCAAGCGTAGCCGTTATCACGTATCTGATAGCTCTATTCATGTTTACGCTTGTTGGTATCATCATATACCTTATCAAGAGCAGGAGTAGTGTGGCTGCACCAGCTGTCCAGATTAACTGTATCAGTGGTGACCACGTGGAAAATATTGGACTTCATTCCTGGAATCCTTCCCCACTGAACGGTGGTATCCTTATCACACTGTGCATAGCGATTATCACATGTGGGCCGGTTGAGAGCTGCCAACACGGGTTTACAAGACATGCAGCTGACATTGTTTGTAGCCAAGGCGGTGTCTGCACCTACGAGTTCAGTAGAGAACTCCTGTTCAACAGGATTCAAAACGAACAGTGCATTGAAATCCGTCACGAAAACAGACCGGTGGGACTGCTCAAAATGAGGGTTAGATCAATCACCCTCAAGTGTGCTAAAGTGTCCAAATTCTTTACAAGGAGCACGGAAGCCAATAACGGACTCCATCTTCGCACAGGATTAGTTGTACGCATCCGTGCACAACTTCTCACTGTGCTTTGCTTTCCCCTTAACTATGTTTTCTGTAATTTTTATCTCTAGTATCGCCCATCAGTCGACACCTCAATTCTATCAACGTCACTCACCAGTCATACCACCTCTAAGCCGAACACACAACAAGGACGATGGACGATCAACTCGAACCAATGGCAGAAGCGAAGCCATGGGAACGACCATGGGCCTTCCATAACCTTTTACGATGGCCTATAGCAATTTTCGCTAATTTTGTCATGTATCTACAAGCTAGTGATTCGCTCCTTGTATGCCATTATATTACCATAGCTTCCCCATTACATATCCATTGTGTTCACCTCGTTTTTCTTTCCTTTTGTTGCCCCGGAGTGTTCTGGCATTCCGCCAGAACTGTCGGTCCCCTCTCTTCATCCTAGTCCAGAGGTACTTATCTCTTCTCCATGGGTGCTTATCTGACACTCCATGACGAGAAGTCTGTCATAAGTGTTTGTTTGGCGTGACCTCGCCTGATAGAAAGAGGCCACGCCTGTGTCTGTAGGATTGGTGATATACATCAACATATTCTACCACTGACCACTACGGTCCTGTAATAAACCTCTTGTGTAGCCATCATACTCACAGAGGTAAGCACAAAGGAGCCATAATACTCCTAGTGCATCAGAGCGCCGTCATACGCTCATAAACCGGGACAGCCTCCATCGAACGTTGAAGCTGTCGTGGACAGAGGTAGTAGTCATGGACGGAATTCACGTGCTTGGTAACAGCTCCGGCAAAGTGCAGCATGACGCCAGTCAGCCAGCTCCCGAACAAAAACCGAATTCTATGACGTCTCCTCAGCACTAATGAACGCGGCCGAATGCCGTCACGTTCTGTTGTGCAATATTTCGTCTTGAAAGGAAAGCAGCGCCGACGATGATGTCATGCGAGGGGAATTCTCGTCATTGCAGGGGAGCGAGCCTGTCCAGCCAGCCGAAAGAGGTTGGCTGGCTGGCTGGCCGGCTGGCCGTTCGTTCCACGGATGCTAGCCGCTTCAGCGGATGGCGTCATCGAAGAAGGAGCAGTGCAGCGCCCGGTGGTGGTGTTCGCAAAGGGCACCGGAAATTCGCGAACAGCACCTTGAATGCCTAGCTGACATGAACGGATACGCGAGGAACCTTTCGGAGGGCAGTCAGGGACCACCAGTCGATAGCGCTCCCGGATGGCATCACTGGAAACGCACAGAGACACATCAGCGAAGCCCTTCGACGCATTTGAAGCGCTTCTAATTTCGATCAATTTTGGGAGAAAAGCAGGAGAGGAGGGGTGGCAGCAGGCACGAATTTATTGCGACCAGGAGGGCGGCTGATGATGGCGACGATGAATAATGAATGAGGTGAGACTATGTGACGTGTGGAATCACTGCCCAATGTAAGCGCACGGGAAGACGTCACACCCTTCGCCCTTCACCGGCGCCGTCCTGCTTTCGTTTTTACCTTTATTTGGGACGGAGTGCAGCAATTCACGGACACACTCTTGCACCTTTCTGCTCGCAAATCAGCTGATGTTTTGGTGTGTGCGACCTGCCGGGGAAGCCCTTTCCGCGTGCTGAAGACGGGAGTAGGAATGTCGACCACCTGGCCAAAACGAAGGGCGGTCGTCAGAGTACACAAGGTGTCATGCACAGCGGTGATCACCTTTCAACTCATAAACACCTCCACATCAAGTGACCCCATGTGCTGTTTAGTCATACTGTGTCGCATCGCATACTATGGACCTTGCACAGAGAAACCTGTTTCGCGACTCCATCCAGAAAGACAGCGAGTTTGTGCCATTTGCTCCAAATTCTGGTCACAGGTGACCATATGATCCTAATCGGAAAAGAGAAAAATAAGCTCCAGCCTTTCCAAAACTGCTCGACCGAACTGTGGTCGCATGACTCAGAGGTGTGACAGTTTCATCAGGCCGATAAGCGTTAGCTCCATGGATGCGTGTTCAACACATTTCCAGCACTTGAAAAATTGTTGTGGGCGTGGTGGGAGAGTGGGAGTAAGCCCAGACAAGGTGTGGGCTGGAACCTCTCCAAAAGAGGGAGGTTCGTTGAGAGGCGGTGCTGTATCCGAATCCTTGGCTGGCGATAAGTACAGCGCATGGGCAGAAAGGGTTCGAGATCAGCTGATACAATGGCGGAAGGCATCCGAACTAGACAACTAGGCCGAATAGCTCGTTGGGTTGAAGTCGTTGTTCAGATTCGATCCAGCCGAAGCTCTAGCTAGAGCAGTACGGTTCCAAACGTTTTGTTCATCAGAAAGGGAGAAGTTACGATCATAGGAATAGACTTATACGTTGTCTACGGATATCACGCTTTCTTTATGTCCCTTGCCATTTATAAAGGCTCTGATGTTTAGGTGAACCCTCCTCCTACTAGGTTTAACCGGTCAGAGTGGCAGTAACGCTCTCTCTTCTATTCAGAAAAGGCCATATCGAGAAACAAGCTCAGAGGGAATTATCCTCGGAAGAGCCAGAAGGAACTTAACTACCAACACTGCGAACATGTTTAGAGCCACAACTTCTTGAGGCTTTGCCTTTTGATGCCTAGTAAATCTTTCCAAATGTGCAAGGTGAACGCACCCGTGCCGTTGAGGTGCGCTCAGTACAGTTCATAGCAGTGGTTCGAGTTCTGCGAAGTTTTCTCCCTAGAGATGGATAAAACGAGATGCTTAGAGATTCTCCGGGGTTTTTCAAGTGAGTGGACAGAAAGAATACCGTTCGAGAAAATATTTGAAGAGCTCCTAGCAACCCTGCTAACCCAATTTTTCTCAGGGTAACAATTCTGTATTTCATAGATCGGTAAATATCAGATCATTACGGTGATGCGTCGCTGGCGGCCATCAAAGGAATATGTCCTAAAATTCGTCAAGAGGAGATCGCCGTCAGAACCGCGATTTGCATTTGAATAGGGTTTAACTAGCCGGGGAATTTCGACGTTGGGTCTTACTTGGTTCTCTTCTCACAAGAAGAAGCGCTGGAGACAATCAGAATTTCTCACGACGCGGCTGTCTCGTCACAACGTTCACTCTTCTAGCCGATGCCCCTCGTTCGAGTACCCGAAAACGCGGGTTACAGATGCTACTGTGTCCATAGTTCACTTGTGGAATGCGGCCACGCAGAATTGGCCGTGGTATGCGGCCTCCTTACTATTATAGAACACTGACCATCGCCGTCAATCGGATCACCCGCGTGTGTTGTAGAGGGGACACTATTCCCTATCTTCGCTCTGACCGTGAGCCGACAGGAAACGATAGCCTTATCAGCGCCTCTATCAGTCCATGGTCAGGGCTCGGAGCGCCTTATAGGGGGCTTCCCTTTCAAGGAAAAGCGAGTGCCAGTGAGCAGGCAGCAAACAAAGACGACGTACCGCTCTAGCGGAGAACAGCCGAGCCACGCTGACAACGCTGGTTGGAGAGTTAGTTGGTGCTTCGGACGAGTTTTCATAGACGGCTCATTGAAACTGGAATGTCTGAAACGCGAACATCTCACAGCATGGGAATCGAACATAAAACATGCGTAAATGAGCATTGCTCCTGAATTCGTTGGTTCATCGATTTCCGAATCAAATACGGTAGACGGCGAGCCATGCGTAAGAGCGAAGGAGCGGAAAGTGGAGAAGACGTATGTACAGCAAGCACAAAGAGAAACCCCACTCAGATTCTCAGACTGTCACGTTTGGTTTATGGAGTGCCCTAAAGAAGCTGTTCGCCACACGTTGGAGCGAAGCTCTGTCACCAGTACGAAAGACGGGACTGTTTCCTAGAAGCAGCTAATTGAAGCTATCGAGCCAAGATTGCCTCCCAGACATTATTCGTCCGAAGGTGCAGCCATCTGTGAGCGAGAAGGAAGGCTGTGGAATCGCGAGAAATTATCCGCTCAACTGCCACATGAGGTTTCCGAGCAGTTTTAAGTATACAGCAAAAGGACGCGGAAAACCACAAGAAAGGAAGAGACAGCAGAGTGACCACACCAAACTTGTGGGAGCCGCACAATAGCTGTTAAGTTAGGCTTCGATAGAAATATGCGACGTCTTTTCTTCAACAATCTGGGAGAAGGCTGGGAGAAGTTCACAGCGGTCTTTTGACGGCGCAAGGTCCTTGGCTTCTGAATGGGTTATACGGGTGTCAGCCAAACTGTTGTAGAGGAATGGCCCGAGGAAAAAGGACCACTTATAGACGGTTGTTGCCGTCAGAGCGTGACTTATGTAGCAGCATTGGCTTCCATGGGATACGTCGTGCTGCCGTATTAATTTCTGACCTCTAGGACTACGCTGTTGTGGTAAGGGGAAGTGATACTTGGTCGGATAATTTGTGATATCCTTTTGCTTCCTTTTCAGGGAAGAAGCCGACAGGAATTGTATGTGACAGTGCTGGCTGAAGGGCTTAATTAGGTTGGTTCTATCGTCCCACATTATGCCAAGACCGGAGATCATGGAAGATCCTCCTTTTTGATGAATAGAGCTCGTGAAAGAGAGCATATGAGCTCTGTGTTTTGCGCACGTAACTTCTAGAAAGAACATTGTCAAGCAAAGATTCAGCCGCTTCTATATTTTCAGTGAAATGTCACTTTACCTCCTGGCTAAGGGCATTACTTCAATTCCAAATTTGGAAGCAGAATGAAATCAACAAGTTGTTCTTAGTAAAAGCCCTGAGCAACAGTTACGCTGAGAAAGGAAAGCTCCCTTATCTTAGTCTGGCACTTTAAAGGCATCCGTGCGAGCAGCTAAGCGACTTTTTCCTACTTTTGTCTTCATTCCATTCCGAGCTCTCTCTTCATTCCTTCCTGCTTCCCAACCAGTACCCATGGAATCTTTCCCAGAATCGATGCAGGAATTACAATCCCGGCAGAGTGTGGCGTTGTTTAGTAAATTACCGCTCGTATAGGACGGTCATGCAAACTACGCTGTTCCTGACGAGGTGAGACAGTTGGGGTTTCACGGATACCAGGCCGCGTTTTCGGCGTTTAGAAGCTGGGCCTAGTCCTGATGAGACCAGCTCGGATCTTAGAAGTGAAACAATTTGAGAAAAACTCCACTTCCTAGGGGGATGCTGTCGACAAAACGGACTCAATGGTCCATGCAAACCAGCGACTAGCAGAGCTGTAGCTCACTGAAGTGTATAGGTTTTGCACGAGAGAAGGTGGAATGTATGGTGTACGAGCGGTTTTAAGGCAGAAGGCGTTTCAGTGATCAGGCGGAACGTTCCAAAGAGTGTCACGTACAATTTGGGAAACTGCGGCGGCGTGGAGAAGAGAAAACCAAGGAGTTCCAGAACAAACGGTAAACAGGCATGGAAAAAGAGCTGCGCCAATTCGTTGCGAAAAACCCTGTAAAGTGCTCGATTTGCCTGAGTTTACAGCAAGGAGAGCAAAGGCCAAAGACACAACAGGAGTTCCGTGGGGCAGAAATTATTCATTTTTTATTTTGAGTTCACATTCGAACGTGGTTAAGCTTCGAGCGGATCGAGCAAACGCCACAACAATGGAGGAGTTGAAAAAGAAGCTTGGGAATCGGACACTTTACGAGCACCATTTGCTGCTTTCAAATGGTCGCCAAAGAGTTTCGCCTTTGCGTTAAGTCATTTATAGCACAAATACAACCTTTCGGAATGCTGCCCAGAATGTGGGATCCTTCTGCTGCAGCAAAATATCATGAGAAAGCTGGCAACTAAAAGCACTCGCACTTGGCAGCTCTGCCTTACAAATTTCAAAAGGCTACACTACTACATATGTATGCGTAAGTATATCCGGTCACTACAGAAGGAAGCCCTCTTAACCGGTTTCGTTTAAGGGATGGGATTTATCGATGTCGGTCACTTCACCAGAATCTGGTGGTAGACACTTACAATATCAAAGCCATCACAAGTGGGACAAATGAATATCTAGTTGTCCGAAGCATCCTTTCATCTTCATCCTCAAACTGCATCGAACTAACGCGTGCAGAGCAACTTTACCGTCCGAATTGAGGTTGCAAATGATCCGTCCAAGGGCATTGCTGATGAGGCATAGAGGCAGAGTAAAACAAGTGCAACGATGATTGCGAGTGGGATCAAATGGGCGTACAACTGAAATATTAATGCGGTTCCCCTGTGACGCAAAGACGATATGGTGTGCTGCACAGCGCAGGATTTGGCGAAGGAATGCCCTGCTTCTGAGAAAGAGTCAAACGGCATGGACTTGGAGGGAACAAAATGATGTGTGCCTTGCGTAGCTAGCGCAACGAGCAGTTCTGTCTCTTTATATCCTTCCCTCTTCTCTCTTTAATTTCGCTTATTTTCAGAATATTAGCGCTACTCTTCCAGAGGACTTTGAAGTATCAAAGCTCCATTCTTCTTGCCGAACCATTCGTGGTCAGCACCACTTGTACTAGGTAGTTAAGTCTCTCGTGCACTGGGTCTCAGGAAGAGGCACTGAAGGGAGGAGCACATTGTGCCACACTTATCTCAGGATCCGGCTTACTGGGGCGTGTATTAGGGCATGAAGTATGGTGAAGGCGATAGGTGAATTCGGAATATTGTCATGCTCGAATGACCCAATTGAATAGGTATTCGAATGACTTTCATCCGAGTTGGAATATTCGAATTCGAATATTCAAAAAATCGCGTTCCTCGAATGTATTCGACATCGAATATTCAGAGGATTCGCGTTCATATCCGAATTCGCGTGCTGGAAGATTATGGCCGTTCAAAATCATCAGAATATTCGAAAATTTTTCAGATTATAACTTCATATAACGCGGAGTCGGACATTCTGTATTTTCTTCGTCACTTCTTCGACGCTCGTCAAGGCTCCGAAGTCAGTTCCGTCTGCTAAGCTCTGGCAGTAGATCGTTGACCATTCCGACTCAGCGTATTTTCTTCAGGGTTTTATTCCCTTACCTCCTACATATATTCCCTTTTAGAGCCCATAAATTGAACATAATATGCCCAAGGCCTATTGAATGAATGCGCATTGGGATGAGGTATGAATTCTTTGAATTCCTGCTGCACTTGTTTCAATAGGCATTCATTGAAAATAAAATAAAAAATTGGTTCCAGTGTAGTGGCCACAAGTTGTCGACTTAGGTCTAATGGTCGGTGCTGGTCATTCCGTTAACGAGATGCGCAACGCATCCGACTTCTAAGGATATCGTGGCGGCAATTTGAATGCGTATTTGGCCTATACAGTCACTTGCAGTGGCTAACCAATGCAAGAGTCAGTGCGCTCTCCTTCGCAGACATGTCTGGCATTAGTTCACCAAAATTGGAGGGATAGAGGGCATGGTTGGATGGCGAGATCTGAGCAAAGAACCTCGATTCGTGGTGCACGCGACAGCCGGCGACCTACTCTCCGAATTAGGTAGACGCGTCCCACGGGAAGCACTTCTGTAGTGGTTGCTGAACATGGTTTGTAGGAGCACACCACAACAACCTGTCCACGTCACTCTGTGCTCAGCCGACAGGTGTATTGCACTGCAAATAACTTCGATCACGTGCCTACTGCAATCTTTGCTAGGAATCTGATGTATTTATCAGGACCTAGCGGAGAGCCGAGAACAGCTACTAGCCGGATATCGGTACTTTTTGAAATCGGACGGCGTGGGAGGCGAAGGGTGTGCAAACGTCTGCAGCAGTTTGTCATGAAGAAAAAGCTGAATTGCAAGCAATGTAACCCCGGTGTGCTTCCGCCGAGTGCATCGCGACTGCCTGACAACTGTTTGAACCAGCCAGTTCGACGGAAGCGCTCGAGACAAAAACAGCATCGGAGATGGGTGTACGCTCCTACTCTTCAAGACCAGTCGCGGCTTCTCCTCGCCAAAAGGATTCTCGAAAAATTGTGATGGGGCGGCGGCGCTCTCTGAGCTACGACACCTTCATTCGAGAAGAACTGCGAAGAAGAAATGAGAAGAGAGAGAGAGAGAGAGAGTGGGTCAGTCCCAAGTACTCCACTTCCTTCTTCTCTTCTTCTAAACGTTTAGTCTCACGGTATCGCGTGATCCAGCATTGTCCGATCAGTCGCCTTCTTACGGTACTAAAGGTATAGATCCCTCCGTCTTTCCTCCAAAGGTATTCATGGTCGCTTTTCAGTTACTTCGGACTGCAAGGCCAACCTAAGTGGCATTAGGCTTCTAAGTATCCCAGTGAATAGCGACCACGAGCGTCCCTCTCCCCAAAATACAAAAATGATAAAAGGGAAGAGGGAAAGGGATAAAGGACGTCATTGATCAATCTTTCTTGGGATGCACCACTCATTCTATTTCTAGGGCTATCGTGGAGGCAATTTGAATACATATTTGGTCCATACGGTCAATACCTCTTTGGGATGCACACTCATTGCGCTATCGTGAAAGTGATTTGAACGCACATTTGGAATTTGGTGGTCAACCGATAGAAAGGACCTGTGCGTTCTCCTTCCCAGATAAGTACTGTTGTAGAAATTCACCAACTCTGGAGGGGTGGAAGGCATGGCTTTGGCGGACTCGAACCAAGAGCCTGGATTGCAGGCGACACCGGGTCTCTTCTCCGACTGCGCTGCCACGCTTTTTCAAGGGACTAAACCATAGCATACAATATACACATCTTTCAACAAAATAAGCAGGAGTGGTGTCCGTCTCGCTGATCGCGTATTAAGACTAGGCATGTAGAGTCCAGGTTCCTGAAGCGTATGTTGTGTAGTGCTGTGTGAGTAGTCGGAGGAGGCTCCTGGTGTCGCGTGTACTGGAATCGAGGCTTGATTCGGGTCCTCCCCAGGTTTATCAAGGCTTCCATTCGTCTCGGGTCGGTGAATTGGTGCCACACTTAGCTGGGATAAAACCCCTTCACACGATCAGAAAAGAATTGTCCACTAAGCACCGGAAGCCACTGTGGATTCCAAATACGCATTCAATTTGCCTCCACGAAGAAGATCGTAGAAGTAAAATGGCACGTTCAGATCAGGAATTTGTTAACTCCGAACTGTACTCCTCATTAAGCAGTGGGAGCGGCAGACGTTGCACGCGATCGTGCGCACTTGTTCAACGTTCCTGAATATTCTCCAAACCGTTCGTGCCCCGTCCTTCCCAGCCAGTACTCGTGAGACGGCGCTTCTGTGGTGCGACGTACGTTTAACTTTCTCATACATTAAACGCACCCCAGTGCCTACATGACCAAGGAAGGCAGTAGTTACCGCACGATGGTCTGATCCTGTAGCTGTAAGCTTTGACAACCATGTTTTCTTCCGATGAAGACTCGTGCCGGTGGTGTAATGGCTTAGAGCATTCCCGCCCAATTAGCAAGGGGTGCAGGTTCGAGTCTCGCCTGTGGCTGGAGTTTTGATCGCAACAACACATAATTATGAGAACTTACAACCTTATTACCAGCCACATCAGGATTAAAGAGAATCAACGATCCTATGGTGTTCCGTCCTGACGGGGAACTCTTGCATCGACCGTTACAATACCCCGAGGTGAAACAGCAGGCAAGAGAGCGGCTCCAATTCGGAGCGGGTGCTGTTTCGCTGTAGCACGTGCTCAACAGAAAGCATTGACGAGTTCCAGTCCACCTAGCTTAGCACCTAGTCCAGGAGACAGTTCAGACATCAGAAAACAGAAAACGTGCGCCGAAAACAAGCCACCACGGGAATGGACCCGTGTTCGAGCTGGAAACAGAACTCGCAGCTCAGTACAATACAGGAACTGTAGCAACAGCTTATGGACAGTTTTTGAGCAGTTGGCTGCTCGGGAAGAAAGGAAATCGGAAGGAAGTTTGGCTTGGAGACTGAAACTTTCGGGTCGTCTCAGCAAATCATCGACGGCAATGTGGCCCTCCAGCGGGCAGCGAGGTTCGTGTTAGGGATTGCTCGAAATTTTGTGAATGCTTCACAGGCATGTACGCATTCAAAGTGCATATGTCGTCCCTTTTCAGTATTAAGTGCTGTAGCACTGTTAGCACGGTCTCCTATTGATATTGGCCCGTCGTGTTTGCATGTACTTCTAGCTCTTCGCTAATACGTGGATAGCTCGCCGATAAAGCGATTGAAGGCTGTTCAGTAGAACATGGAGGCTCGATTCGATGAAACTGTGTGGTGGAGTGTTGTCGCCGAGTTATACGGGAAGCTGGTAAAGTGAACTAATGATCAACACTTCGAGGGTGTCACTTCCATCGCGGCCCTATGTCGGATTATGATCATCTAGGAATACAGCCTCATCTGAACATTGGTCAACGCCGAATTATTAAAGGGGTTGATCATTAGTTCACTTTACCAGCTTCCCATATAAATCGGCGACAACACTCCACTATCCCAAGTTCCTCACTGCAGTACAGTGAAGAACATTTGGAAGGGGAACAGAGGACAATTTCATGCACTTAGCTAAAACCTGAACCTTCGTGGAGGTCGAGCTTACGGATAATGTGTAGGCCCTCTATTCAACCGCGATTGGAAGCTCTAGTGTAAATTTAGAGTAGCACCTTAAAGCTTTGCATACCGAGGTTTGAAACTCCATCTCGTTCACCAAAATTTTCATTCACTTTACCTAAACTCGCTTATTTACCCCTGGGTTGAATACCTAATTGTAATTTTCCAACCTTTTTAGTACACCTGTTATAACGTTGTGCTTCGCTACAAATTCTGTTTGCTACAGGGTTTGCCTGTGCGTTGCCGTTCCGGCATTGCTAGTATTTTTGGGTTGAATTGCTGATAAATCGCGCGTTCAAAAAGCCAGGGTGGGACATTCTGGCGCTCAAAGGTTCGAGCAGAAACGTCAAGGATGCATTGCTGCCTCGAAATCAATTTCCACCGATTGTAGAGATGAGGAGCTCGATCTTCTGGACTGTGCGAAAATGAGAATTTGCCTGGAGATGATCGCCCTAAATCCGCTGCACTTGAGGTCTCCTATTCGATGTTCCTCATCTTGATCGAGTTCAGTTGCGTTTTGCGGAAGCAGACGGGAATCCGTCCCTGTCAACTGCAGCGTTTTCATGGGCACTCCCGAAGTTTATGGGGAAGTCGACAGCGCGACAGCCCGAAAACTGAAATGATCGAGAGACGCTGTTACAGCCAGCCAGCCAGCCGACCGCTTTGCTTCCCGGTTCGCCGTCTGCAGCTCCGATGGTCTCACGTGAGCACCAGTCAGTTGCAATGCCAGACTTAAGGCCCCCACACACTTTTGCGGCTAATGGCGGGCGGCGAAAATGATCAATCACGCCGTTCCTGATGCTTTGCCAACGGCTAAGTACTGTATTTCTAGACGGGACCCACTGCTGCTATTCACCCTCCCGCCTTCTGTCCGCGCTCTGGGCTAGAGCGCAGACAGTCTCTGCCGGCGACGAATCGGAGCGAAATCAGCGGCGGCGGCAGTAATGATGTGAATCATCACTGCCGCTGCCGCCCCAGCGGCGCTGCGCAGGCGCCCGCACTTGCCGCCACCGCTCTCCGCTGGCGGCGAGGTCTGCGTCCGTGTTCTAGGGTTAAGGATAGGGCCGAGTCCTTGACGCAGAAGTGCGTGGGGGCAGTAGAGTTCCAATTTTAGTATGTGTTCAGGAATGAACTATGTTCATTCCTGAACACATACTAAAATTGGAGCAATACGAGATGTGTGGAGGTCTTTACAGCCCGATCAGATGACGGCCAGACGGGCGGAAATCCGTGTCATGGGAGCGAGTGTGCTGATCGGGGCGCAGGTGCTCTTAGACGGGTTAAGCTTATGAATAATCTGTTAATCGGCGTGTTTTTCACCTCGGCTGTCAAGGAACACCAGCTACACAGCTCCTCTTAGTCACTTCCGATGCCGATACTTCCGTGGACGGCGACAGCAGTGTTTACTCTTGGCACTAGGCCCAACTATCGCCGTGGCTACGAGGATGGACTTTCAGGGAGTAGAATCTGCCAGCCGGCCTTCCGGAGTTAAAAAGCGAAATTGTTGGCTTACGAATCATGGGAGGTCACTCACTCCTGACAACGTTCGTTGACAGCACAGATTTGCGCAGCTCATGTAGTGCCCTACCTATCGAGGATAGGCTAGTCTGCGAGAGCGAGCTGAAGGATTCTTACTTTGGGGCAGGATGCGCAATTCAAAACGTCTTCACTTGTGTGGAAGGGTGGTAATTGAACAGCTGAAGATCCGGCTGACCTTCATTCCGCACCCGCACTGTACTATCCACGGATGAAGGGCTTTCGATAACAAAAGCCAAGCCTGGCTCGAATGGAAAAGGTAAGGCCGCACAGGATTCCGGTTGCGTCCCCCAAAAAGTGACCGCTGTATGGTTGGTGATAGGAATGAAGTTGAAGTTCAAAACAAGTTGCAACGTCGAAACCTCGTATTGAAGAGGATTTGGAGTTTCTGATGGTCGCGATATACAAGCTGTAATGGTGGTAGTAACCGCTATTTCTACATCGATCTATCAACCGCTGTAGGTTAAGAAATTGATGTAGTTGTCTCGAGCTTTCCTCTTCTTGAAATCTCGGAATAATTGGTTCTCGTTGTTGTTAATAATGTGCCAACATGAAGATTTTAAGTGGATATGTGTTGGGCTTTACGTCTCGATGGCATCGCCGTCCTGAGAAGCGTGAGTGTGATGCAAGTTTTTCAACTTACCATTTGCATCGCCAACCGCACTGTCTGCTCTAGCAGTTTTGACATTAATCTGCGATCAATCGAAAAGCGCCCAGGAACACCTGCAGACCCATCAGCACTAGAGATCCAGGTGAATTTGAAAACGAAAACTAAGCATTTGATATCTTCAGCCTGCTTTATGTATGGTGATAAGTTCCTTTGCTAATGGTGCGCGAAATGCAAGGCAAATGGTTTTACTGGAAAAGACCAGGAAGAAAACCGTCCTCGTATCCTTCCGTCGACAGCATTCTACTTTTAATTATCACAAATAAATAAATTAACTACAAGTGACTGAAATCTAGTAGATGAAACTCAAATGTTTTCAGTTTTTTCCTCCTTCATTATTTGCGTACATAGCAGTTGTTTCATCATGAGGTGAGGACTTCATCAAGAGCAGTAAGCGAGTACATAGAAGTCAATTTCTCGCGGATGGTGGTTGTCGAAGTTGTTAAGACAACAGTCAGCTGCCACAACCGATTTCGATAGGCATAAAATGCGCAACGAAAACCGAATCGGCCGGTCTCAATGAACAGCAGGAACCCTTCTCAACAGTGATAGGAGAGGGAAGTAAAAATCTTCACAGACAAAGAAAGCTTCTAATGAAAAGTAGCGTTAGCACTAAAAGGATAGTATAGAACAGCAGAGGTTCTCTATTTTAGGCGCCGCAAAGGACGGACGTAAGGGGCATCCCGAAAATTCTTTTCTCGGATCAAGGTTTAAGGGACATGGCTGGCATGGGCGCCGCCATGTCCCTTAAACCTTGATCCGAGAGGAATAAAACCCTAACTTGTCCATCGGCTGGTCGCCTCAAGTTCACGTTTCGTCTACGTTTCCACTAGACATTGGAACCGACGCCGATTCGTATGTTTCGGATCCGCCATTTCTCTCTAAACCTGGTTGAAAGGATTGTGCGAATAATGGGATTTTCGAAAAGCTCGGATCTTAGAGAGATTCAAATTACGGGTGATTTTGACCAGATCTGATTTTTAGGTAACTAGGATAACTGATTTTGATAAGAAGTCTGTTGTCCTATCCGATTCGAATATCCGAAGACAAATCAGATACTTGCACCATCCGAAAATCCGTTCTTGCTAGCAAAAGCAGACAAATCAGATGCTTGTATCTGAATCATCCCAAGATCTGGGCTCTCCAAAAATGCCATTAGCCGCCATAATCCTTTCGACCGGGCTTAAAGAAAATGACGGATCCGCATTGACCGAATCGGTATCATTTTTATTGCATTGCGTTATGTCTTAAGCTATTGTAATATGTACTATACGGGAATTTGGAGATTCTTTACTTATAGATTTGCACATAATTCTATTTTTTGAATGAGGTGAGAACCGGTCCTTTGACAGCTTAAACACACTTATGTTGAATCGAGGAGTTGTGAAAAGTGTCTTCGACCACGGAGGGCGTAGTGCGCAGGCCAGAAATTATTGCAGAGCTCGTGCGAGGTCGGAAAGCAGTAAAGGGCAGAGTGCATAAGGGTTAAAATGAGGCCTCTGACAGGGAATGAAGTTAGACGGGCATTATTTGTACTACCACGAGCAGTAGAAATAGCGTAAAAGTGGAATAGGAGAGAACGTCGATTGAATCGAGTCGAGTTTTATTTTACACTGCCCCGACGGGGTCTCTCGGAAATCAATGAAAGAGAATCAGTCGATGAATATGACCAATGAAGAGCGAAGCGAATTTTGAGCTGTTCAGGCTACAGGCGGCGCAAGTTGAAAGTAGGGGCCGGATTCATCAACGACTTACGGCAGTTTAGCGGAGAAAATACAGCCGAAATTCCGGATATCGCGGCTTATCGCTTGATAAGCCACGCTATCAGGTATTTCGACTGTATGTTCTCCTTTAAATTGCTGTAAGTCGTTGATGAATCCGGCCCCAGAATGCAAGATGCCTGGTTGCAGCCAGAGACATCAGTGAGGAATCAATCGAAGACCAGACAGAAGTGACGCGAGCGCCCGAGAGCTTCGAGCGGAGTGAGCCGAGCGTTCGACGGATACTCGGCGGAAGGTTTTGTGAATGTAATCGAATTACAGCCACTGCGCCACATCGGATGATCGCGTTTCATCGGAATCATATTCGACGGCAGCGCTGTCCATCGCCCGAAGAGCCGCCACATCGATTGATGTGAAGCATCTGATCGTCGTGGCGTCGCTGTCGACGTCTGCTCAGTAGCACCTGCCATGAATCCTGGAGAGAAGCAGGCGTGGCACCACGATGAGGTCTCTGTGCGAAATCAACAAATGATGAAGATGAACTCACACGACTTTCCATCACTGAGTGTAGCACTCGCCACTACTCGTTGTTAGCAGACCAGTAGCGAATGAAAATGACTAGGACCGCATCTCACTCCTGGTCGTTGAGCTCGTGGAGCGGCGCAAGGAGACGCAAATGACAGACTCTCTATTCTTTAGATGAGGAGAATCCTGCGTGACGATGCCTCGCGATGAGTGCCTACCCAAAGAAAAGCGGCCCATTTGTACTCATACGGCGAAGTACTATAAAAGCTATGCACTAGCACTAGCAAAAACCAGCACGAAAAGCAAACATACAACCTGCGATGGTCGGGCTGCAGGGCCATACATATGGTGCCGTAGACGTTTGGAGTGAGGTGCTTCAAACATGTGACAGTTGCGCCGACAGGAATAAGAATATTTGGCAGATACAGATTGTCGCACTTTTGTCAGGTTGACGATGAATTACGGCGCTAATCAAACCGTTTTGAGATGCGCCACACATTCTACTTCTACGGAATGTCGCGGAAGCAATTTTAAAGCGCATTACAATTTTGAAGGTACGTGCAATCCGACTTGCGATGGTCAGCTGGTAACAAGTCCGTGTTTTTTCATTCCCTCATGAGTTTGGGACCAATTCGTTGGAGAAATGGAAGGCTTGGCTTTTCTGGAAACCTGAACCAAGAACCTGGAATCGGGTGCGCGCGACGGACGACGCTTCTTCCGATTGGACTACCACTCCGTCATTAAATTAGTGCATAGCGATGTTATGCTATGGTGAGCGTGAGGAATCCGCTTTTTATGTGGGCTCTTCTTAAGAGTAGTACCGCCGAATGTTCACAGTTCACAGTTTTACACCAATAAGGCTGAGGTTCGCCTGAGAAAAAGGGAACATAAACTCCAAAAGGTGGATCGAATGTAAGAACGGGTTTTCCAGTCGGAAGATTGTTAACACATGAGACCCCTAATAATATGTATGCAGCAGGACAGGCTATTTCGGGGTTCATCGTTGAGAAGGCGAAAGTGTAGACACCGAAAGTAAGCTGACTGAAGTATTTAGGGTTTAGCAATTACACTCCTCGCTTTCGATGGATGGAGTTTCGGATCAATTAACAGAAGTACTGTTGGAATCGAGCCTCAAATTACAATGAAATGTGAAATTTAAGGAAGGTATGGGTGTGCATTTTAGGGAAGGTTGATTACGCCGACAGGAAGATCTCAACCCTCGTATTTTTGCCACTTAGACCACTGTCCTTAGACGTATTCAATGATGAACTCAAGGTGCGATTTTCCGAGAAGAGCCATGGAAGGGCAACCTACAGAGGGACCCTACAGAATCAAGAATAAGAAGACAGCTGGACGAAGTCTGGCTTAATGACGTCGCAATCGCGTCGGATGAGCAAATCGGCTGCGTGATTTCCGTGATGTTGTCGCTTGTGCCGAAGAGAGGAACTCGTTTCGGCGACGATAGTTCACTCAGCTGGTCTCGAACAGATGATATTTAGCAGCTGACTCCGTAGGTAGCCGCGCTGCAGTTCATCGGCAGTAGCCACGATTCATTCGCTTAAGGGATTCAATGCGTCTTCAAGGTACGCCTCGTCTGCAGAACCTCGTTACAAATCGCTTGTGCGCCGGAAACTGTGCGGAATTCACGATTCCTTCGCTGGGATTCCATGGCAGTTTAGCAGTGAATCGTCGAGTCGAGGATGAGAAGCAATGCAGGTACTGTCAACAACAATGCCCTGGTTGGCTAATTCAGAGTGTGGATGAGGAAAAACATCCGCATATTCTCAATCTCTTCCGCAGAATGCCAGGCAATCATATAGACGGATGAGCCATACACTGTCGGTGTCAATTGGGTTTGGTACGTCGCTAAATGGTGTGTGATGTACAAATACAGAGGCTCCCAAAAACACCATTTGAAAGGTGATAACGTTGCCCACGGTGAAGACACTGAAGAAGTTAAGGGCTCATGTGAAAGCTAGGAAAGTAGAAATTTTCTGACATATGAGCGGTATAGATTGCGCCATGCGATCGTCTGAAACCCTGCATTTTACACTCGGTTGATTGTTTTTCGTTTTGAATAGTTGTTGTAATTTCTCCACAAAGTGGCCGTATGGAGTGTTTGGCGCCTTTATGGTTTAAAATCTAAAGCACACTATGGTTTGTGAAAGACAATGCAGGTATTATTCGAAAGCTTCTAACATTACTGCTAGTGAAGCTTTTGAAGGTGTTTGAGATTCATATTCAAGCGCAGGATAACGAGATTTCTGCGTACAAATAGTCAAGATTAAGCCGTGCCCCGGCCCGAAACCTTGCATAGCAGACTCGATTGATTGTTGAGGAACCGCACGCATGGTTCAATTTTGGGCAATTCGCCTCTGCACGTTTTATAACTTACAGTAGGACTTCAGCACAAGCTTCTTCTCCTTGAAGGAAAGCGTAGAGCCGGGCATGACTCTTGTTATGGGCTCAGATATGTAGAGAGCGTTATTAGAGCGATAGCGACAAATTGTGGAATCAGTAAATCACATGTCACGTGTCTTTCACGTGATTGTCAATTTCAAAACGTGAAATGAAGCGCAGTGCAGGTTAATGTGGTCGATTAAGAGCAAGATTACGACAAGCATTCATCCCATGCACAATCAATCGGGTCTGAAGTGCAAGGTTTAGGGAGTGGTCATGGCGCAAACTTGACTGTTTGCACCTCACAGAGAAATCTCGTTAGACCGTGCTTTCAAATGAGTTTCAAACATCCTTAGCCGAGCGCATGCCGCAATCCATCCCTTCCATATGTCAGAGAATTTCTATTATCCCATGCTCTCATATGAGCCCTTAACTTGTTTAGTACCCTTACTGTGAGCAAAGTTATCAACTTTCAAACAGTGCTTACATTTTTTTTTGAGACGCCCTTTATAATACATTCGATGGGGACCAGTAGTAAAACGGAAGCATAGGAATGAAACGAAACGAATGCGCTGTACTGGAGACGCTACTGTGACCATAAAAGGAATGGCAACTGCCGAACAATGACAGCAGATAAAGTCGATCCCAATTGGAAGTAGAATTAGAGGTATAGGAATTCAAACGATACGAATGTGCAAAAAGGAACGGTACTGGGAACGCTACTGCGACCCTAAGATCAATGAAGGCCGTCGAACAGCGACGGTAGATAAAAGTGGCCTTAACTGGTGAGCAGCGGCAATATGGTGTTTCATTCGAAACTACGTGAAATGAGCGCCATCCTATGCCGTCGCCTAAACCATCATCCGCGTCGCAGGTCCATTGTCGTACTTGACTGGGTGGTCAACTGGATCTTTCGCCATTAATGGATGCCGTTCATGACACACATTCTTCTACACTCATCGTGGCTCATCGTAGACAAAAGTCTTCGCTCTAGCGGCCGGGTTTTACTCATGCGTATCGGTGCCCACAATCGTCTGTGGCGGTTGGTTGGTGAATCCTGCGCTGTGCTATCTCAGGGATGAGCACTTAAGTATGCAGACAACAGAACTAAACACGCAGCTCAAAGGCGTTGCGAAGATATGCTCTGGAGATGCCTTCGTTTCATTCACATCACACCCCACCTTCGAAAATAGCGCAGCAACTGCAGGTCAGAGGGGGATCGGCATCCTGGTCACTGGCGTTCCGAAGGAAAACAATGCCTTCTACATAGTGGACGAATGCGTCGTCCGTCACTGATAACGGTTGCCATCGCTGCTGACAAGGCTAGCTATCACATGCAGTGGAGCTTTCAAGGACAAGAGAATAAACCAGGTCTCTAAAGCTATCAGAGGGACAAAGGGCAAAGTTCGGCGTCATCGGTGCCAATGTGGGATTGCCACGAACTCCATTTTGAGGTGAAATGTCGGGTGTTAGAGTTCTGCGTCGCATTATCTGCGAATGTCAGTCAGCAAGAAGATGGGCAATTGTTTTTCTGAAGGATGTGTACGAATTGAGCACGTGGCGCGGTCGGAAGGAGACACAGGTAGCTTGAATACGTCTGTGAGCGATTTCGGGGTTCGTTCTGAACAACCAGGCGTTCCATCCGTTAGAGGATTGGATACGGGAGCTATAAAACATTGATGCCTGTCGGTCGGTCAGCATCTCTTGTAGTATGGGTGAAATAAAGGATAAAGGATAAAGGACGGCGTTACTCAATCCCTTTTGGGATGCGCCAGCGCATTCTACTTCTACGGGATGTCGTGGAGGCGACATGAATGCGTAGTTGGCCATACAATGACTTGCGGTGGCCAGCCCATGTACAAGTCAGTGCTTTATCCTTCCCAGACAAGTCTGGTACCAATTCACCGACACCGGAGGGATGGAAGGCTTGGTCGGCCTGGGCGGGAAATCCGAACCAGGAACCTGGTATCGGGTGCAGGCGACAGTCGCGCCTCCTCCGACTGCGCTACACGCGCCCATGGGTGAAATATGGATTAAAAATAACATTGTGAGTGATATCATGTAGAAGAGGAGTGCGTGGCGCATTGAGAACTTCAGGTTCTGATTGCCGCAGAGCTTATTTCCCCTTATCCTTGATGGTACCAATCAGGGGTGTGCGTAATTACGATTTACGATATACGACATTTTGGGTCGTAAATCGTAAACTTTCGTAAATGTGATCTTTGATTAAGGACCAATGGCGCCCAAATTTATGTGTACCGAGTTATGAAGCTGTGCCTACTCCAATGGTCTCCTCCTATAGCCCATTTCAACTTCCACTTAGAGTTGTTTTTTGATGCTCTAATATACTACTGTGGCAGAAGAACCGTCTTATGCACAGGCTTCTCGAGTCCGACTTCCTCTTCTCCTAACTAACTCTTCAACTTCTATAACATTGAAAGCGCTGCCGTTTGGAATCGGACCACCTGCTCAAGTGGAGAAACAAGTCCAATAAAATAATGAGAAAATAAGCTCCTCTCTAGGAGGCTGGGCTTCTCCGTTTCCGGCCACTACTGCTGTCAGAGGGGGTTCCATTCCATCCCCCAGAAAGACATTGGAGGTAGTTTCTTAGAGAAACAGAGGAGTATTCTAGATCCACGTCCTGGTTGGAAACGACGTCTAGTCAATTTGAGATTCATGCTAACGCTACCGAACAGAATTAATGCAAATCCACGATCGAGTGTCATTCGTGATTGGAAGCGGGTTCTGAAAGCTGCAAACAAGTTTACACTTCATAGGGCGGAGCAAATTCATATTGCAAGTGTGGTCAAAGCGAGTATTTCACAGAAAAGGGTGAAATGGCTCTGGCACTTTTGTTGTCCCCTTTCAGTGGTGTGATTGTGATTATTGCATTTACCATATCTAATTCGTTTAAGGGGGGGGGGGATAGACTCTCGGAGAGTAAACGTTCGTTACTGAACTGGCGAAGGGCAGCCCGAGCGTGTACAGTGATTTTTTAACGCCAGCGCCATATTTTCGAGGTTTCAAAGTCGGAGAACTACAGGCAGACCTGCGTAGGAAACCGGCGCTCTAGCTAGGTTTGGGTTACCACGACGGCTGATGTTGTAGATCGATGGTTCGGAAATTGAGAGCACTTTTAAAGTTAAGAAGCGTCTTTTTTGCAATTGCTCTACAATTAACAGAGCTTCTCAATTCGAGTGTGGTTGTGGTTATTGCTTGGTACCCCCTCATTGAGCAATGGATGTGAAACTACTTTTCTGAAGAGGTCTATAATCGTTTTAACTTGCCCGTTCAAAATGGTCTTTTACAAACTCAAACTGAACCAGTTTCAGCTTAAACCGACTTCTTCCCAACTCGTTACTCAAATAGGAATACTTTGGAACCAAGTAAGTCTGGTAAGTCAAAATTGTCTCGTCTATGAAATCAAGCTGAAGATGCCTCAAGAAAGTTATACGTTAACATTTCTAATTTAAAGAGACTACAAAAGATGTCCAAGAAATTGCCAAAAGCTCTTTATCCGTCTGCTATGGGAATGTTTCAGGACTTACTTTAAAATGTTGAAAAGCGTGGATCTTTCGGTTCGACACACGGTGGGATTGCGCCATGCACTCACTCAGAGCGCAAGGCTCAAGCCCATCGTACGACTCAGTATGTTTGTTGAATTACTACATGCGAAGTTGCTGTTTCCGCCGAATTGGTCAGTGGTGAAATGATTTTTTTAAATTCTTAGTTTTGACTGCTGTAGTGAAGTGATTTTTTTTTTAATTTTGAGGTTTTTGTTTCTGCTAAACTCCAGGTTAATATGTACGCAAGCTGTAAAATTGATAGTAAGCTAGGAATTTAACGAACAGCGATGCAGGCTTTTTGTTGGAATACCATGCATAGGCCAAAGTAAAGTTTTTGAATAAACAGTTTTCTCGATGTTCTTGAAACATGTAAAGTTTGATTTAAAATGTGTCTCTCTAGCAACAAGGCGTGAAAAAGTACACACTTTGGTAGGAAATCTGTTCAGATTGAGTTGAAAATAATACGACAAATAGGTACATATCGAGTCACTTCTGATTAACATTAGTAGAAAACGCCTCTGGAAATTTAATCGTACTGCACTACTGGTCAGGTGACTCTTACAATTTACGGTTTACGATTTACGATTTATGGCAGTTTTTCTTAACTATGACTTACGATTTGCGAGATTTCAAATCTCGTTTACACACACTCCCGGTGCCAATTCAACAATCCGGAAGGCTCATTGCACTTGTCCACTAGGTGCAACGGCGGATGTTCGTTTCAAAATACAAATCGTGTTTGAATTTCATGAGTGCAATTAAAGCAATTCCGGTGACGATTAGCTGTGCCACTATCCAGCTTCTCCTGACAGAACAGAAACTGAGTTAAAGGATGTGTTGGTGTTACGAATTAGCCTGCGGTTTTCAAAATAATGGTTTGAGTGTATAGAGCAGTTTGTTTAGGACAATGAACGTTACACCGAATCACAAAATGCAACAAGACTGAGCGGTCTAATCCACTCAAAGTCCGCTTGAATAACTGCGGTCCTGCCAAATTTGAAGCTCGCAATATTCATTATAATATTCCAACTGACTTCCCTTAATGACGTTCCGTCGAAGAATTGGTGAAATGCCTTCGAATGTTCACGTGAGCAGCACGGCGCATTCCGGAATATAAACACCCGCTTAACGCTTTTTCAAACAGATATGCATTGCACTAAAAGAGCAAATGGGCCTTCAATTTTGCCCGATGAATACCTCGTGGTGTTTGATAAATTTGAATTCTGGCTGAGAGAAGTGGCAAAATGGAATAGCGGTCCACGTCGCAAACCCGAGAGGGTCAAAGTTCTCTTAAGAGAACTGCACTAGTGGTCGTCGATGTTGTGCATCTGTCATATATCCTTCAGAAGACCGTCTTCAAGTGTCGTTATCACGTCGGGCAGTTGCTCAGCTGATAAGACGTAGGTAGAACCAATGGATACTCTCCCCTGTGTTACCAGCAGTAGGTCAGTACCCCTTGTCCGACAATGGCTACCAGTTTTTAGGCACAAGGAGTCAGTCTCCTTTATATATTTCAGGGGGCATCGGTCATTCCGCGCTGGTCTTTTAGCATGCCCCTACAGTAACACGTCACCAAATCCACTCTTATGGGTAACAGTCACGAGACATCAAGATGAGGAGCTGGTTGCGACGGCCGTTCCTAAGCAGCCTGACAGCAGGCTCTGCGCTTCGCACATATTTGACATTCCTCGGCTATTATCTGCAACCCGTCTCCATCCACGACGGTTTTTTGCAGCGAAATTCCGCAGACGATACGGCTAGAAGGGGCGGTGGCGACGACGACGCATTCCGCAAAAACCTCCTCGCTGGCGATTTTCTTGATTTATGGCCGGAGGACTCAGCGGCCGCGCAGGATGATCTTCGCGGCGAGAATTCATCACGCTCGTCGAAAGATGGGCGCGTTATGATGAGCGCCGCGGCAGAGCGCTCGCGGAACTCGTCGCCCTGAACGGGTCCGGTCGGCCGGCTGCACAGTGACTGATTTGTCTCTTTTTTTGGTGGAAGGTTATTTTTAGGGCGTCACACCTGGAAATCTGGTGACTGTAAAGAGTCGGTCCTTGGAAGGCATTCCTAAAGCTGAGGAGTGATTCTGCGCGCGTTTGATCGCTTCTCGTATTTCAACTTTTTGACCCTGATATGCATGCATTTGAAACAATGGCGACACTTTACTTGTACATCTATTAGAACCAGAAATGTCAAACTTTTCTAGAAGCGATTTCTTAGCTAGTCAACAATGTGCCTGTATGCGGAGGCCGAAATTCGCTAGCCAATCAGTGCACGAATAGACAAGCTCGGTACCTAATCGCCGGCCCCTGAGGAATGCAAAGGTTGGCTGATATGGACGGGAAATCCGAACCAAGAACCTGGAATCGAGGGCACGCGACAGCCGACACCTCCCTCGACTGCGCTCCACGCGACCATTAGTTAACGCAAGCCACTGTAGTCGCCACAGGGCAACACGCGAATTCGGCTGCCTCAGAATTCAAAACACGGCCAGTGCTTTCAGACAGCAAGTTGCACACAGAGATCTCAATGCAACACAGGAAACGGGAGCCAACAACAATCGCCTCCATAGATCCGGATTAGACGAGAGGGTGCTTCCCCCTCTTTTTTCCTCCTCCTACTTCGTCTTTTACAGTTTTTTGGTGTCCACTTTCAACGTTTGCTCTGTCCTTACCGTTGCTGATTTTCAGTGCAGTGCCATTTTCAGGAACGGGACATTTGATATCTCCAATGTGCTTGTCGCTATCGTACAGCATGGAGACGTTTGGCCCTTTTGTTCAAACATACGCGGCAACGCCTAGAACATCGCAGAAGCCCTAAAGTCGGCAAGATAAGAGACCACGATTAGCAGGTCTGATAGAGAGCGAACGTTCAATGGGGCCACTACCATCACCTAAATCAGCCTGCTCCGGATCGGGACGGCCACTTTTTTGAGAAGCTGGCAGAACTGAACTGCCTAGCGAGAGCTGAGCAGCCTTTCCTTTCCGGCCTGGCAGCTACATATTCGCAGATCGTCGACGGATCGTGTGCAGATGCTGCAGTGGTTCGCCGTAAGACCATTGCCCGACGTGTGCATGCTTTCGTACTTCCTCGGTCGCTTCCAGCTCGTCGGACAGCATCCGCAGACATAGGCGCTCGTCCACAGAACGCGTAATTGCTAATCATGGTATTTCGTCTGATGAGGGATGGCGGCTTGTTTTCGGGAATCGGCCGTCGCCGAAGCGATGCGGTGGGCCGACGACGAGCGAGTGCTGCTGCTGATCACGTGAAGCCTACGTTGCGCTGAACTGGCGGCGCTCGACCGATGACGCCGTCCTCGTGGCGCCAGACGTCGGGGGAATTCCTGAATTCCTCGCCGTCAGCGACACACAGAAGGGGTTGCGGGCTGCCACCTGGGGACGGATTCCTCAACAATTCCCCGGCTACGCGTGGTATTAGAGATGGAGGTACTAACGACGATACTTCGACGTGCTGTATCTCTACCGCTTACACCACGCATACCTGCGAGTTTAACCGTTGATGAATCCAGCCGTGGTCCATTCGCAGGCGAGTCAGAGCCAATGTCGAGGTTGAAGAAGAGGAGTCTATCTTTGACTCCACTTTTCGACGTGGGGGGAAGGGATGAGTCGTTCTGCGTGTTGGTTCTAGGTGAAGATTGTTGCTGCATTCTGCAGGTAAAAATGCTCTTCAGTTAAAAAATAAAGATTTTCTGAGAACAGTCCTCGAATCAATCAGAAGGCATCCAATTTCCTGCTGGTTTTGGTAAAATGTCATGGGACGGCAAATTTTTCTATCTGAAGGAGAAACGTCATCTAGTTCTGAATGTATATACCATAAAATTTCGGTTTTATTACAATTGCCAACGGAAATTTAATTGCTTGACTCGCAACGTTTTTTCCTTCGCGCGAGTTTGCACATGATCAAAGCCACGTCTGAAAACAACAACGTATTAAGAAACGCAGAAGACACCTGAAATTCAGAAAAAATCAGAGAATAAGAAACGAAAGGTGACGCGAATGCCACCAAGTCTTCTAACCCGCAGATATCGGTGAACTGATGCATGCCAGATTTGTCTGAGAAGCACATTAACTTATTCATCTCATCATTCAATGGTTTAGGAGCTTTCATGAACCGTACATAGCTTGCGCTGTCCCACGATAAAAAGGAAAAATCACAGAAAGATCTTCAGTTCCATCTTCTTTCGAGGTGCTCGTTGGCTACAAAGTTGCCTACAAGTCAACTAAAAGCTCCGAACGTTAATAGTTTCCGGAAAAGCTTGAAAAGGATTGACCTACATCAGCTCTGCATATTGTTGACATATTCAAAGCGCAGTACTTTTTCTCGCCTTTCCTTCAAGTCCTTCAAATTTTCAGAGATTTGGTTCTCACTATGCTTGCGTTCCTACCTTACTGGAGGAGTTTGAGTTGTAGTATTTATTCCCAATTATAACAACTCTCTCTGTATAATGTTAGCCTCTTATATCTCTGTATTTGTTTACGCCTTTGCATGGCTCTGCAACTCTATGTTATTGTTTTTGTTCTTCCTAACAAACAAAAATTTAACTGTACCTTACCCTTCCTATACAACTATCAAGTCTGTGCTGATGGAGGCGGCGGACCTACTAAGCTGGTATCCGGAGCCGTTCTGCCTTTCGACTTGCAGTGTTGGAGGAGGCCACTGCTCGCCTTCATCAAGTTCCTTTTCCCCCAGACCAGTGCATTTCGATGTAAAGTTCACTCGATTTGTGGGACTACTCTTTGCCCTCGATTGGTAGGCTGTGCTCATCGGAAAATTAAAATGAAGCACTAGATTGATTCCTTGAGGTTCCTTTCTTCTTTCCTATCCAGTGGTTTGTGATTTTCGGTGTATCGTATCCAGTGTTTCATTCCTTTTAGCGCACAATTTTGTGTAAATAAATAAATAAATAAATAAATAAATGTGTGGGCAACTGAAATTTATTTCCCATGTCAAAATACGGGTTCAAATTGCCACCACAATATCCCACAGAAGAAGAGCGCGTGGCACATTCCGTAAAGGAATTGAAAGCGCCGGCCTTCTTCTTTATCCCATCCGTTATCTAATCTCCAACATCATTTCGCTTACATGTTAAATATGCAGGCCGGAAAGAGTCGCGTTAGATTTTCTCTGCTTCCTCATAATTCCTTGTTCAGATACAACCCATCGAAGAGGTATGATTTATGTATACACCTAGGAAGGTGGTCCTGCTCCTGGTATATGCAATCCATTTGATTTGAATCTGACAGATTCTACAGCTGCGAGACTGTAATCGGTATAGGACGGCGAAGGGTGACGACGCTGGTCGCTCCATGTCATAGTTGAGGGTAATCCTTGCAGGAGGTTCGGCTAGTTTTTTCGCTACTTTGAATTCACACTGCAGTTAGTATCTCTGGCATGAGCGAAAAAAAAACCGTGCGTTGCGCTGAAAAAAATCTTTAAACACAATAAGTGTAGTACCAAGGCAAGTACCAACGCATTTCGCGACTGTTCGCTGCAGTGTTGGCTACATGTACGAAAGCCTAAAGCATTGTGAAGTGTAAGCTGCAACAAATAGCTGAAGTTCTCATTAGTTACAATTGTAAGTTCTGGAAAGGAAACTGAATTGGTGGGTTCGGGTCATGCCTTGTCCAAGAGCGTTGGCAAAATTTAAAAAAACTACTCGAAGTGTCGTCAGCTCGCTTCGAAGGTGGCGTTGGATCCAACAGCGACGGTGGTGTAAAGACCTATGGATGTATCCTACCAAGAAGACCGATGGTGCAGGTTTGAGTCCCGTCTGTTGCCAACCCGTTCTGACATCGCACCATGCTACTTCTACGGCATGTCGTGATGGAATATGAATGCGCATTGGCCTCTGCACATGCACTTGTCGCTGCCGAAAGACACGTCAGCGATTTGATCTCACCATCAGAAAGGTCTGGTACTAATTCAGCGCCACGGAGGGTTTGGAACATTGGGTTTGTTTGAACACAGTGAGGAGCACAAATTTTGACCCGGAACGTCGGCATCTTTCTCGACCGCATTATCCCTGACTACGGGTTTAGAAAAAATGAAAATTTTATTGGGCTGATCGCCAAGACAACAACCAAGCGCTCGACCTCTATATGAATAGTATCCAGCGCATTTTGCCGACACCACATTCTTTCCTCCTTCAAGATGACCCTTCTTCCGAAGTGTTCTTCCTTCAATGCCGTACAAACTCTCCAGCTGCAGTGCGCTCTCCAGAACCATGGACTGCTGCTGCCATACCTTCATTTTGATGGATTCACAGCTTTATGCACTTTTGAAAAACAGCGTTCGATAAGCCCTCCATCGCACACTACAACAACGGTTGTTTGATCAGGACCTTGACAGAGACAGTTCCACTTTCCTATCCTAACCATGCCAGATCGCGAATCCAGCAACAGAACAAACATTCTCCATTCAAACGAATTGTTTCGTGGTTGGTTTAGCGGGATGTGTTATGGCATTACATGGTAGTCTCATATGGAGGGGCATAGAAGTGTGGCCTTGAGAGAGTTACAGAGATGAGAGTGTTACAGAGTGTGGCCATGAGAGTTTTCAGGGAACCTAGCCTCTATGCCGTACGACAGAAGTCGAGCTAAGTTTGCCAAGATACCTTCATTTGGCACCACATTCTTCTGAATGGATCTGGCATAGCACTGAAGCACAGCTTACAATAAGGATAAAAAATAAAGGCGATTTTGGAATGCGTCGCGCATGCTGTCATCGAGACAGTTTGAGTGCGAGTTTGGTATATACAACGTCTGCGGTTGCCAGCCAAATGTTTCACCATTCCCAGAAAAGTCTGACGCCAACCCACCGATCCCGAGGAGTAATGGAACGCTTCGGTGGCCTGAGCGGAAAATCGGAGCAAGAATCTGGAATCCAACACACGCGACACTCGCCACTTCTCCGACTGTACTACCACGCGTCAAGAATATCACCAATAAAATTATGTGCTTACCACTAGGCTCGGCTATGTGCTTCGGTAGCTCCGTCGAAAGACGTACCGCGTGTAGTGTGCAGCTCGATTCGATTAAAAGTGCGGATAATTTCTAAGACAAGTAAGCGCTCCACCTCTACAAGGCGGGGGAATCGGAATCAGACTCGTTCTAGAATTAGAGCACTGAGATATGTTTATGGATCGCAGGCTATCGTATAGGCACGATATGCACAGAATGTGCTTTCACGACGTTTCCCTGAAGGAGATAAACGACGATGTATCTGCTGTCCGTGTACGGCTTGAAGGGTTAAAGATAAAACGATAAGGTTCATTATATCATTTTGCCTTCATCGCAATCTTCCCAGCTGTGGAGGCCTTTTGAAGTTCGTTTGAGGTATGCAACGACTTACTGTGGCCAGCCAATGGAAAATCGGCGTTCTGTTGTCATCAGATAAGCCCATTTAGACTGAACGAAAGGAGGGAGGACTTAGTTAGTCCAGGATCTAGACGAACCTAGAAGTGATTTATGATGCACGCGTGGATCGACTACTCCTCTCAAAAGTGCCACATGCGCCCACAGTCCTTCTCAGCTCGACGGAAACCTGGTGATCCAAATCCGACTGCAAATGTTGAACTCGTCTAGGGCCCGACAGCCCTTCTAGTGTTGTAGCTGCTTAGTCGCATCCCAGAAGCTTCAGCTCAAGCGTCAGGACACTTGAACTGAGCGTCTCCGTTTCCGACTGCCGCCGACGCACCCGTGCACAGCGTCAAATTCGGGCCGGGGTGTCCGAGGTGCATGAGCACCTTCGAAAGACGCGGTCAGGTGGGGCTGTGCGCGGTGTAACTTTCCGGAATCTTCTCGCACCTTCAGTCGGCCAGCCGCCGTCGCTTTCTGGAGGAGGCGTCGCTAAGCACCGACATTTGTTCTTCGCAAGATGTCTTGCATTTATCACGATGACACGCCTGTTGCCGAAAGCTATCTGATGTCTGATCGGAGTCGATTTATGTGAACATCAGCGGGCAGCGCCGGTCAGGATATCTCACTGGGGATTGGGGACTTGGTGGTGTTCTTTCCTCGGCAGAGCATGGGGCAGCAGAATCTACCGGCCTGGGATCTTGGTGCGATACTAGACACTGCTGTACGTTTTGCGCTTGAACACAACTTTCAAATCATGCATGTGCGTGGGGCTGGAAGGGTTTGGAAAGCTGAAGGCGTTCGTACAGTCGGACTGTTTTTCGCCTATGTTTTTCACCATGCTTCTTTGATGTGTGGTGTTCATTGTATAATGACCAGGCTTCCAAATATTCTTTAAGGTTTAGGGTAACAGTTTAACGGTGAACGGGCTCGTATTGGGATACATCAGCACTCCTTTTCTTTTTATATTCAACGGCGCAGAAGGAATTTGAGCAAGTATTTGGTCAATTTTCTTTATCTACCCGATGGTAAGTCAGTGTTTTATTTTCCCTTCCTTTTGCATCCCTAGTCAGTCTGACATCATTTCACCAACATTGTTCAGATAGGAGTCGTAACTGAGCAGCGTAACCGAACCTAGAATCTTCTCCTCTGCTGATAAAGCACCGTGCCCTTTTTGAGATTCTTTCCCAACAATGTCGACTTTTGGGGGCAATGAAGAAAGTGCGTCGTCACCGCTAGTTCTTCGCATGCACAGTCAACGAGGTGGGCTGTGGCTATTCATTGTTAAAACCAACTCTTCCATGGGTTTTGGCAATGTCGAGCGAAATGGCGAGAGGACGAACAGGAATAAAGTGGAACAAAGCATAATGGTACTGTTCCACATGAACAGAAAATGCATACAATTCTAAGAAGGCATGATGAGTAATCATTTTTCAATATGCTCCCTGCACTTAATTATCTACTGGACCGCTTCTGACAAATGTGAGCTATGTTAAGTTGTTGTTGCTAAGTTGGTCGCCTTCTGCTCATCCGTACTGACCGGTGCTCGCTGTATTTGATCTAATCCTAAGACAAGTTCTAGCTACCCAGCACTCATATGGATCAGAATAACGGTCGAGATTAATCTGTCCCTGCTTGGAATGCGCCAAGTATTGTACTGACATTTTCTGCCGCGGAGGCAGTTTACATGCGTGTATGGCATATACGACTTGCAATGGCCGGCCGATGCAATATTTCATGTTCCCAGTCCAATTCATTGACTCTTAAGGGATAGAAGGCCTGGCTGGCTAGGTGGATCCCGATCTATGTAAGATCCTCGATTTCAGGTCCGCGTCACAGTAGGCACCTTGACTGACCGCGCCACTACCTCTTTTCATATCAGGTTCCAATAGTTATGTGAAGCCAGCCATGAACAGCTCTCTCATAATTCCGTGGACATTCCTTCACTCAATCCCACTCTTCGTAACACTCCAGCTCTCCGGGACTCCCTCGAAGCTTCGATCAGCTGCAGTCCTTTTCGGCGGCTGCGTAGACTAGGCTCGGCTAGCTCTTCTCGTTTTGCGTAGTCCTACTGCCCCCAAGAGACATGCTTGCGGACTGCTCACTGTTCTGACACTGTTCTCCACCTCGTCTCCTCCACTGTGGGCAGTTGACGTCGAGGCGACTACGTCACCGCTGCGGGTGTGATGCTGCCGTCATGGAGTGATGACGTTGACGAGCGGCCGATGCCGACGTAGCGGCCGACGACGTAAGCCGACGTGCCGCCACGCATGTTAACGCCGCGATCTGCGGTGGCGTGTTTTCGAAAGCACACGCTCCGGGCTTTATTACGAACCCTTTTTTGAAAGGGCGAGAGGCGAACAAAGGGATCGTCCACAACAGACAGGGCCCCTGTCCGAACTCTGCTCATCATCACCAGTAAACATTTCCGGCGAAAAAGCACACGAGCAAGTGCAGCGGCTTCTAGAAAGCGCACTTCACTGGACCGTTGCATCTCGATGGGAATCCTTGAATTGCTGAAGGAAAGATAACAAAGCACTTTGCAATTAAGACAGCTTTCCCACGTGTCTCTATGTTTCCATAATCAAAGGATGTCGGAGAAATTCCACAATAATGTATCCTCTGAAACATCACTCACATGTTTATTTTTTTATTGTTTATTTTTTATCACTCCCAAGGATAGACACAAGGATAGACAACTTGCAGTTTTGAGACGCTCCATTATCGAGCACTTACTGTAATTGAGGATTATCTTAATCTTCAATGCAGCAGGCAAACAAACACCAGCCTCGAGCACTTCGAATCTACAAGAGCGCTCCAATACCTCCTCTGGCATGCTTATCAGTCCTAAGGAAGATGATTTTTAAAAATTTGGGTATTCTACAAAGCAGAGTTTGTAAAGCTGACGAGCCGTAGCCGGAGCAAATCCTTTTCGGACAGTGCTTAAGTGCCAATCCTCTCGTCCTCAGCGGCCGCAAGTAACCGTCGCTATTGCAGCGTCATACATTTACCTCTGACTAGTGCTATGGACTTCAGTGCTCAAGGTTGAGTCCAGAGGATTGGCAACCGAAACAAACACGCAAACGTGTTCAGGATCTGTGAGATGCGCAAGATTGGATGTTCTTCCTGTTTCGTTTTCAACCTATAGCAGCTCGTTTCAAAGCAACACTATACGAGCTGTCGTGTGCCCTCCAACTCGAGGTTGTTGGTTCGGGCTCGTCCGCTTAGGCCGAACAAGCCTTCTGTGCCTCCGTGATCGGTGAATTGGTGGCATACGCAGCTCGAAAAGATAGAACACAGCCTTATTCTTCGGCTCAACATCGCAATTCAATGCGTTGGTCGGGTACGCACATAAGTCGCCTCCACGACATCCCGTAGAGGTAGAGTGTTCTGCACATCCCATGAAAGAACTAATTAACGCCGTCCGTTATTCTGTATTTTTTATCCCATTTTCAAAGGATTGTCTCATGGTGCGTGCATGAGGATCTTGACCTCAAATCCATGCAGGAAATTGGAGTTCAAACCGAAATTTGAGTCTTTAGATCTCATAGTCATTCAGGGGAGATTTTCGATACTCTTCTGACAGAAAGAGGTAGGTTAAACGCAACACGATAATAAATTTTCGGATCTATCCTAAAGAGGGGAGGGAAACACATCACTCTGCTTGTTCGAAAACGGCTGCATCTTTCAAAGAGGGCTTTCCTAGCAAGGACAGTCCTTCATATTTGCGCCTTTCTGAGGGTGCCCCTCTCCGATTAGGATAGATCCAAGGGTTCTAGTTCTGTCATCTGTTCTGTTACCCAACCCTCTTTTTGTTGTTTGTCACGTGTTTAATTTTATTGTGTGTCGTCTCCCAAGTCGTATGCGGCAAAATCAGCAAAAGCCGCTTGATCACTGCTCGGATTCCGTTTGCCAATGGTGCCTTCCATTTCCTGGCGTTCCTAACAAATCTGCCTTAGAATTATAAAGCACTGGCTTCGGATGGTCACTGCAAAGCGTTATATAGGACGAAGTGAAGGTGTCTGCACCCATGGCGCCCCCATGCAGAATACGTGGCGCATCCTAAAAAGATTGATAGCCACCAGTGCTTAGCACTTCTTTATGAATCCGTACGAAGATGGCGCGTGACGACCGCCGACTGATGCTCTGCTTTGTTAGTATGTGCGAAGGAGAGATTCATGGCATCACCTTCGCATACCGTCAGCGTCACCGAGGCCAGATTATCTAGAGTCATTCCCTTTCAGTCAACTAAGCATCAGCTCTCCAGAAATACATAGTTACACCTCCAACTTCTTTACCCTTGCACCAGTGTTCTTACATTGGCGAGCAGGTCATATTATGTCAGCTACATAAACCCAGATCACGAAGCTAACATGCTCCGTGGTCTGGTGCTGGAGGTGGGCAAGAAAATACGAGGGGCTTCAGGCGATGCTTTCTAGAGTTTCGAGGAAGTTGTGATAGAGACGAGGATCGCCTGTCTCTATGTCTACCTATTACGTTCCACTTTCCTCTCCGCACATACGTAAGCCTCGGGAACCGCCCTCATAGTAGAGAAGGTTTGTACTTCCGACAATGTTGGACGATGATAATCAGACTGTAGTCGACAGTTCACGCAAATAGGACGCTTCAGAGTTCCGAGCTTCGTCGGCGTTCGAAGTTTAGATGCTGCCATGTTCCCTAAAATAAGCGTACTGGTCACGTTACACATTCGATTGACACCGTTAGAGTGTGTTTCGCAACGGAATAGCTGTCAAGAAACGAAGAGATCGCATCAACACCTGTAAGGACCTTTCGTGAAACAACTGAACGGAAACGGAATGTGTAACGTTCTTCGTATCATTCCAGATAGGAGAGCTCAGTGGGATGGTCTTGCACAATACAGGGACCGCTGGAGTCATTACTGCGACCTGCGATTGCGAAAAAAAAATGATGCAGGTGAACATCGTCCGCCTAGAAGCGCCAGCGCTTCATTGGGAAGTTCCAAGGTTTAGAGAATAATAAGGGCGAAAATTTCGCAGCCTAATAATATGCGTTTAGTATGCTCAGCATGCATGGAAGCTGGTTACGGCACTGCCATAATGAATGCCTCAGCTGTCCTTCGCATTCCTATGAGTGCGGCACATCTATTTACATACATATATGACGTTCCGAGAATGCGCGCGGCCTCGAATCACCGGTCCACTTCCCCATGGTCGGAGCCGCCGCAGCGTTCCGATAGAACCTGCCACCAGCCGTTCAGTCAGTGATTGATATACCAAGTGGCCGGAAACATCAGCAGGAACTGGGTGGCAGTGGATGAGCTGTTTATTAGGGAAGAGAGAGCCGAACGGAAGTAGACGTGCCTGACGTCAACAATCACTTAGCCAACACGATCTCAAGCTGCCCTCGCACAGGGTGGGGATGTGCTCATAGAGACTACACATACATATTGCCATAAACACAGTCGCTCGCTCTGTACGAGCGTCTACCTCGACCACAGCTGAAATTCCAACATGTTCTGCTGTTTAGCGGCTTTACACCGGCACTGGAAACCAGTGGGAGGCGATGAAAGAACCTTTCTCGAAGAAGATTAGAAGGACTAACTGCCAAGTTTTTGTGGTGAACAACTGTCTCGCCGCTTTTCAACGACGATGGGACTGTTCAGTTTTTGATAGCCGAAAGCCATTATCCATTACAGTGGTCTTTGTCGCCGCTGCACTCGGCTTTGTTCCTCGCCGGGATGGGCGATGCACTCAGCTGGTCTTCGGGGATTGCGGTTCCGCGGTCCGCATTCCTCAAATTCTGTAACCTGTTAGTCACGCGACTAAGAGCAGCGGTTCCAGCACGGCTTCGACGCCGACGACTTCTTCATCTGCCAAAAACCACGACACAACACGGCTGGAAAACGAATTCGCCACACTAGAGAGCGAGCCCAGGGACAAGAGGGAGTGCATGGTGGAGTCAAGTCTGTCTGTTTGCGTTTTTACCCAAGTTGCTGCTACAAAACGAGAAACGACACCTACAGCGCTTGATGTGACGCGTGCTACAGCGATTCGTCTCCTACCACCTTATCGCACATTTGGCTCACGAAAGACGAGTCCGCTTCACCATTCAGTTAGATGATCAACCACAGGATAAGCACGAGCCACTGACATTTTTTCTGGCGAACAGTCACACTCCTAATTCGTTCGTTTCGACCTGCTGGGTTCGACTGAAGGCATGCAGAACGGGCACGTGGTAACGTAGTTGGAGGAGGCGCCGGTGGTTGCGTACATGCCGATTCAAGCCTCTTGGTTCGGATCTCGTCCAGGCCACTTACGTCTTCCATATCTCTTTGTCTGTGAATGATGCCACTCGTCTGAGAGCGATGAAACGCTGTCATATTCATAGGCTGGCCGTTGCAGAGGCTAAATACGCATTCAAAATGGCTCCTGATATCCCTATGAAGCGAAATGCGTTACGCATCCCATAAGGGGTTGAACAGAACGAGCCATGCCCTCTGATCTTTTCATGCAGTGGAACGGTTTGGCAGTAAATGTTCCTGAATAGGTTTCAAGGATGGATTGCTCACTTTCGTAGTCTAGAGGTGGCACCTGAGGGGTTCAGCTTTTGCTGGCACCTACTGTGCGCACCAAATATCTCATCGACATCAGGTCGGCCGTCGCCGACACTTTATTTCACAGACCGCTGAGAGAACGCTTTGATTACCCGACATTAGGATGTCGCTCTGGAAGTTCCTTGATGACCGAACTCGAACTCATCCTTGGCTTCTCTGTTTACGTTATTCAACAGTCTGGTTAATAGAGGGTGGAGCGATAACGATAGGCTTTACTCAGCTCTTTCGCTGCTCATAAATGAGCGTCTCGTCTCTTCGGGTTGGTGAAGAAGCGTAGGGCTTGTCTGGACAAAAACGAATCACTGAATTGTGCTTCGGCTGGTCAAAGTCATGGTTCAGTCCAAATACGCATTCAGGTCGATTCAATGTTTGGCATCTCCCTCACAGTCACTAAAGAATGCAGTCCTTTCCTTTTATGTTTTGCAACCCACCTAGTAGTGAAGCGTTGTTGACCAGTGAGTCAGCGACTTCTGGGGGTCGTCGTGAGTGGAGCAGTCCGCAGATGGGAGTGATATCGGGACTGGTGAGTTTCCAGTTTGCGATTTTTAAGTCGCGTCTGGGTAAAGCGAGCCTTTCACCCTTACCACGCTTGACGAATTCGTGCAGGACTTTTAAGGAAATTATAAAGTACAGGCTAATAACCTAAAATAACTAAAAATCGTAACTAAAATTTTGATCGAAAAACCCTGCAACACTTATCAGCATAGCCTGTTAATTTGGTTAAGGACTGTACAGGCGGGCTCGTATGGTCAACACATTTTCGAAGCTTTTCGAGCACACTACGTAAAGTCTCGCCACTTACGAGCGCAGTAATGATGGCTTCATTAAGCCATAGCACTCTGCTTTCTACCGATTTCCTGCAAGGAAATTCAGTCAGCAATGTTGCCTCCGATACCTGCGCTGCATTCAAGGAAGGTGGTGATAACCGTCGACGGTTCAAGGCGGGAGATGACTCTTACGAAGACCGACGTCACTCTGTGCACTCTCTGCTGTGGAAGCAGAAACCTGTGGGAAGCCCTCAAAACCAAGATCAACCTAGCCACCCGTGAATTGGCAGTTACGCTTGGATGTACTCGAAGTACTGTCTACTAAAGATTCTTGGGTGCCGTGTTGGTTTTGTCGTCTTGGCTAACACACGGGCTGCGGGACTCGAACGAGGTATGTCGAATCAGTGCTACCGAGCCACGACACCTTCGCCCGCACAAAAAGAGGCCTTTAAGGACGTTGTAACTGGAGAAGTGGGATCTGTGAATCGCACTCGCAAGAGCTCAAAAGGATGCTTCACTAGGAACTACTGGATGACGAGGCTACAGTAACAGCCCTGGTGTGAGCTACCCAGCTCCAGAGACTGGCTGACGCCATGAGCCAAAAATGAGCCGACCTGCGATATGACTACCCTCAACAACGCTTCATGTCGCGAAAGCACCACGAGTAAATTCGAGAACTGGCTGTGAAGCCACCCTGACCATCGTGCTCTCTAGAAGTGACTTCTTCTGAGCACCATTTATTTAGAGTACTGATCGTGAGACAGATGAGACAGATACAGTGCTGCCAACACGCACTAGAGGTGGAGATATGTACTATAGTTTTGTTCACGTTCTCCGGACTTCTGACGAAGAGGAATCAGAAGGCTGCACGCGAGATAGGAGAAGCCCATTTGAATGGAGATTATATTACTGACTGGAATTGTGGTTTGCTGCAGTTGTGTTTGCTATGTTGACCTTGCAAGGCTTTCTGATCAAGCTAATACCATCCGCAGCTATTCGTTGTGCGGAATGATTCACAAGGAGAACGTCTACACGACATATTGTACAAGCCAGATATGCGGCTCATCCTCAGACTGACTGATTTGCGACTATTTTGGTTCTCATCCTCTAGTACTCCCTAAATCGGTTTATAGAAGATCCAGTTCTTTATGGAAGAAATTCATTTAATGCCAATACATTCCGTAGCGATAGTTCGCAAGAGGCGAATACACTCCACTGTATTCACCGTGAGAATATTCTACACCTCACGGGAGCTTCTAGATATCGGTATTCAGGCCACCAAGGCGTCCATAGTTAGGGAAGTCGTAGGCTGTGCGTTGAAGCGTTCTTTCTGTTTAGTGCACGTTTCCTCCCACATACATTGTACTGGAGTGTACATTGGTACTGCTTTTTCTGTCCGGCATTGCGTAGGAGGGCTTATGAGGTGACTGAATTCAAATGTATGAATAGCGAGGGAAATGAAGACTCTCGTTCTGCTGTCGCTAAATAGAAAGTTTTTTAATTCCGGAGAGAGCGGAGCGGAAGTGCTAACTAAATATAGAGGTCTGGTAGTGCGTTACTACATGCACTTGTCCACACAATGGAGAGCTTTCGCGCTTCAAAGCACGTGAAGGCTGTTAGAAATGTTGTAAAAAGATTGGCGAAGCAACAGTAGGGAACACATGTGAGGATGTATTGTATGAAGCACGAAGTCCTCTAAAGTTGTTCTGTGGGGATTAAGGAAGCAATGGTGGGCGACACCTGCGAAAATGAACTGTATGAGTCGCATGCTACTCTCAGCTTTACTACAGAGCGCCAGAACGCGATCTCTCTATTCGGCATATCCCAATTCAGCGAGAGGTTATGGTGTTCTCGCTGAATTGGGCACAGGTCACCGTAGATCTGGACCGTGCACAGTTTTAGGAGTAGGGCAGGTTTATGCAGGAGATTCCCGATAGCCGCTTGTCTAGTGCTATTTTCTCCCTATGGTACTTTGTTTTTCTGATTATTGATATTCGTCTGTTATTTGTTGTTATTTGTTCCACAACCTGTGATGTGTCCTAATTCGTAGTTCTTTCACCGCGTTTGTTCTGGTTATCAGATTTGTTGTATTCTGCGTAGGCTTTGTCTAGGGTAATAAGTACAGTACAATACAACACAATACCTGCAGGCCGAGTGAGCCTTTTTTGGGACAGGCAATTGGCATCGTTCACATCTCACTATGATTTTTCTCAGATACCCACAAGCCCCACACCTTATATTTCCTTGTGGCTTTCCCGAGTTCAGACTCGGAAGCTAACGCCTCTCGCCTGGTACTGTCGTCTCTTTATGAGCTTGAGTGTTTCGTGCCTATTTCTAGCGCTTCCTTATCGTATCCTTGTATACCACCAGCACTACACGCGATAAGGCTACAGACCACAGCGCTCACTACGGCGCGCTGCCCTGTCCTCTCAACCGGAGATCTCTGCAACCATGCACCGTGTGTGCATTTGGCATGCAAGGGAAAGGCAAAGAATAGAGACGGCACTGACTGTGCATCCTACGCATCCTACTTGTATGGAATGCTTTGAAGACTAGAATGAGAATGCGCAATTAGCGTACGCAATGACTTGCGGTGGCCAGTCGATAAGCGAGTCAGTGCTTTATCTCACTGGACAACGTCGGATACCAATTCACCTACCTCCTAAGGATGGAAGGCTTGACTGGCCTGGCCATGACTCGAAGAAAGAATCGCCATACGAAGGGCAATCAGTGATCGGGGCTTACTCCAGATGCGCAATCTCGTGTACGGGAGGAAAATGTTCCATGGTCAAATGTCTAAGAAAGCCGAGGGTGATACAAAATAATTTCGAGCAAATCTTCGCTGGCCGTTTCTCCCTTTTACCTCCAGTTTTTCATCCGAAGAACGAGAGCACAGTAATAACAGGAGAGAGCACTCAAATGGGATGTGATTGACTGAAAAAGAATGCTGTCTCATCTATGAATCTACACAAGTAGTGTTCCCGTTTGGGTAAAGCATATACAAGGAAGCGTGCCAAAAAGTCGCAGGTTTGTTGTGCATTTAAGACCTACTCTGAAGCACAGACAAATGCTGGCAGAGTTCTAGCAAATGAAAAATACCTATCACCTCGGAATCTTAAAATCGAATTTACTCAAATTAATGAAAGTCTACTCAGAAATGAATCTACTAAATTTCTTTGATCGAACAGACTGAGCCTCCCTATCCAAGTTATGGCGTCTTTCAGGTAACAGTGGTTGAGTCAAATATTGGCAAGCATCTTCAAGCGATCCCTGCGAAAATTCAGCATGTGGATTCTTCCAAATGCCGGAAGGAAAAGACGACAGTTTTCGTCCCGTCTTTTGTCTGAAACGCAGCGTTTTGATAACCGTCTCTGTTCCTTCTGTGTAGTTATGTTGAAAAAGCCACCAGAACCCACGTCATTTTCCATCTGTTTAAACAAACAAAAATACTTGGAGAACAAATGAATGTTTGAAAAGCTTATGGGAAAAATAAAATGCAAGGGCATTTCCCAAATCGACCCTTCTATTATTTATGACGGAAATCTGACTGGTAGTGGCGACGACCAGAAGTCTTTAGAGGGAAGTCTCTCGAAGACCTCTACGTCTACCATGCGTATATTACGCCAGACATATCGATCTTATCGATCGATTGTATCTATGTGGGGATCCCCTCTCCGCATCGGACGTCTGCACGGGATCATTAATCATCGGCACACTGACAACAGCGCACCCGTACGTCGTCACCATGCGAGCAACTTTTCGGATCACGTCTGGGCCAGAGAGGGACGGCGATGTATAGTTCCGATCGGTCGGCGACTCCACTACTCTGGAGAACGCCTTAAGCACCAGTGATGCGGGCCAGTTATCTGGGCCGAGCTCTTGCTTCCGATTCTATTCGAGGCAGCTAGCAACCCATCCAGCTAACGCAACCATGTTGGACGGGCAGAACATTCCAACATTGCAGCAGGTCACTTCACATTTGACAAGTCACGAGGCTCCGTTTTCGAAGGGGATGTCGAAAAGACGGCGAGTAGTATGTACGCTTTCAAGCTTGTTCTATACCTCGCAATAGCTAGATGTTCTCATGCATTCAAATTTCAGAAATTCATCATCGTTCCGACTTTTACGACAAGCGAAAAAATAGAGTTGTGAATCTATCCTAGTGGGGAGGGGCACATCACTCAGTCTTAATGATAGCGACGGACACATTAATAGTGAGGTGTCTTACAGAGATGACAAACTGATTTGGGTTACAAGAGATCCTTTGTATGCAGTTCCCCAGCCGGAAGATGCCAAACTGTTGATGTTTGCTTCATTTTTGCATCGGTACTCCGTCCGAGTAGGACAGATCTTGTTAAATATTAAATAAACAAGTAAATAAGTAAATAAATGGTTAATTGAATTACTATTCAGGAACACTTCCTAAATTCACAATTACTACTAGTCGTCAGACGATACTTTTTGATTTTTTGCGAATAGAGTGCATTTGGAGAGCTTGGGTATTCTCGAGCTCTTGTGGCATTCGGCACATCGAAGTTTGTCTTTCTCATGACAAATATGTTCCGAACAATTCCACCATCAAATGTGTTGAGGAAGCAGATAAATATGTAACTGAATAAATACAAATAAGCTGGTAAATAGTTGAATAATTGTGACGTCAAGATTTCATGTCCTAAATACCCCTTGTGTTGCACTTGTGTCATTTCATATGCACAGTGTGCGGCGCAGTCGAGAACTACAAGCAGAACTGAATTCTGGACTTCATGTTGGAATGTATTATACATTTATACTATACCCGAGTACATTCCAAGAATGAACTCATGTATGCTTACAGGGCAATAATGGCAAAGGCAAATCTGGAACGAACGGCTATCATCAACTTGTACGTACCTTACCGGTCACAGCGCTGGATTAATCTCCAAAGTTCTCAATGTAAGTGACAGATGATGTCTCCATCAGGACTCTGCGCCTGCCCACAAGACGAGGACAACACAACAGTGGTGCGGACGTGAACTCCCGGACTTCATTGCGCACGAAGACTGGCCTTCGAACTCACCGGGTTTGAATCCTCTTGACCTCTCAGTCTGATCAGTTATTGAGAGGAAGGTATGCTCTGCCCGAAACCCAAGTTTGGCATTTCTGAAAGCTTCTCTGACGAAAGCGTGCAATGAAATGAGCGACGACTACCTCCGTACCACGTTCATCACTCGTCTGAGGACCTGTGTTCTTATGAAAGGTGGCCATTTCGAACGACTCTAGTTTGCTTCTGTTAGTAAGAAAATAATGTCGCTATGATTTAAGTTTTGCTGTCAAATCTGCATTTGTATTGAAGTTACACTGTGATATCATTGTGCGGGTAATTTGTGCTCACCCTGCAGTGATGAGTAGTGCTCAATGGTATTTGAAATATTTGTGAAGAATGAGGAGGACGCGTGCCACTGTGTACAAAATTCTAACAGGTAATTTGCCGCTCAATCCACTGGGCTTTTTATGGATTATTTAGAAGATCCAGATAAATAGGAAAAGCGAAGCATTTTCTTCCGTTTAAAGGAAGGAGATCAACTCTCTCTTTTTAACATTTATTAAGCTGAATACTTTTATCGTTGAAATTCAAATTATTGCTTGGCGGGTTCAAAGATCTTGCGAGGCTCTCTGCGGAAGCCCGGAGAAGGAACATCACATGTTAAATATTCACATACAAGTGCAGTTAGAAGCAGGGGTGTACGTAATTACGACTTACGAATTTACGGTTCACGGAGATTTTGTGCAATTTTTTTACGATGTACGAAATTTCGGGTCGTAAATCTGTTCTTTGATCCATAAACAAGTGTTTTCCAAACGCCGAGTACTGCCCGACAGGGTTGAGCGGATAACAAAATTTTGAATCCCCATAACCGATGACGGACAATTTAGCCGAAAAATCGCCGGATAACAGAAAAACGGATAACGAATAAACAACAAAAAATAAAACTGGTTTTGAACTGCTCTAGTTTCAACAGCAGACCTGGAACGTGAGTACTGTCAAATTATTATGTAACTCATTCTAATCACCTTAATGGAGTTTTTAAAACGTAGTGTAGGCACTACATTAACAAAGCCCTATAGGATCTTCAGGGAACTTCAGTAAGACCCTATAGGATTTTCAGGGAACTTCATTGTTATCCAACTCGGTTTACGAACCAAGCCAACCCCAAATCCTTCACCGGGTTCCGCGAGCTGCTATCAAGCTTGTCGGGAGAGCAAATGGCAAGATCATCAAGCTGTGAAACTAGAACTGTTTTGCAAATTCTACTCGGCTGATGTTTCGTCATGATCGCTTTATCCAATGTATCGAAAAGACAAAGAGTGCTTGAGAATTTGTTCAACTAAGGACTGTTTCATAGTACAATTTGAAATTTTTCGTATTGTTTGCGGTTTAAAACGACTGGGGAGAACGCGGCAAAGGATTCGTAAAACAACCTAGCTGACTGTATGGAAACAGTCGAAAGACTGGTAGATTTCCTTGGAGGAAAACTCATCCATCCCTTATCCACTCACAATTTCTTCACCAGGCAGGAGCTTGCCCGTGTTTCGTCAGTTTCCATAGGGGTTTGTTGGGTCGTTTCACTGATCAATCGCCAGGTCTTCTTTTTGAATTAAGGCTGTGGACAAACGATACGGCCTAGTCGATTTGTTTATAAACCCCACCATATACCTTCCTGGTTGCGCTCTTTCTCCTGTAGAGGCGTTTATATACGGCCCTCCTTAACTAAAGAGGAGAGAGAGCGCAATCCGGAAGCCAGGTTAGCTCGCAGAGCATCTCTGGGTGTAACAATCACTAATAACCAAACTAATCAGCTGGATATCTCAGCGGAAAACTGCTACACTCTTCTCGGATATTGGTCAAAGACTCATGTTTTCTTTATTGTAACACACGATCTATTCAGAAAAACATACTACCGCTGACGTTCACCATTAGTTAACTAAACCCAGACATAATTGTCATCACAGAAACTCGGTTTATGATTCCATAGATTCAACCGCAATTCTCAGTGATATGAGTGGCCACTTTTGCTACGCAAGATGCGATAGAACTCTAAGGTGTGCACTCATTCTTTTTAGGTCTGACATGCACTTCGAGACAGTGTGGTGCGGATCAGTAACTGATGGCCTTGAAATACTATGCTGTGATTTGAGTTTAGCTGATACAACCTTAAGACTTGTTGCTGTTTATAGGGCTCCTTCTGCATCTCTAAGCAGCACAGCCAAACTTGTCAAGGTAGTAAGTGATCTCTGCTCCTATAAAACCCAATACCTTGTTCTTAGCGATTTCAATTTTCCAGATATTGACTGTCCCAAAAATTATCCGTCTTCTGCTTCTATGGCATCAAAATGCTTTGTTGCTATGTGTCAATCTTGCAATCTTCATCAGAACATTGTGACGCTCACTCGATACGACCAATGAAGAAAAAATTGATGTGGATGTAATTTATTTTGATTTTTTGTAAAGCTTTCGACAATACTCCTTTGGATAAGACCTTATCAAACTCACGAATATAGGTGTCTATCATAGAATTACTTTATGGATAAAAAACTTTATATCTGGAAGATCTTTTCAAGTTAGGGTAAATGACGCGTTTTCTAAATGCCTTTCTATTACAAGCGGTGTTTCTCAGGGTGGTGTTTTGTCCCCAATCTTCATTTCCATATATACCTCTGAAATTCCATCCTTGGTTGAACAGCTTGATGTTTTTCATGTAAAATGTTCGCTGACGAGATAAAAATTTATAAGAATATTGCTATTCAAGAAGACTATCTTTCTATTCAATAAGCAATAAATGTAATTGCGAATTGGTCATCAAATTGGGAACTTCCATTGTCTCCGCGAAAATCACAGGTACTTCATCTAGGACAGCAGATAAGTAGACTACCTTGAAAAGATGCAAATTAGTAGTACAGCTTCACTGCGTGATTTGAGCTTCATTTTGGACACCCAGCTTTCGTTCAGGGAACATATTGAAATAATATCGAAAAAACTGAACGAATTGTGCACAGCCTCTTCAGATGTTTGCGAAAAAATTCAAAACAACACCTATTAACTGCCTATAAGTCGTATGTTAGAACTATTCTAGAAGATGGCACCACAATTTTCAGTCCGAAATATAAGCGAGAAATTGCGAGGCTGGAATCTGTGCAAACAGCTTCACAAGAAAGATCCGGATACGAGAACGTGGGTATGTTTAAAACACCATCCCTTCACCGGCTTTACAAAAGAGATTCTTCAATCTACATTCCCTTGAACGTCATTGGAGAAGATAAGATTTAATCGCGATATATAAGATGATAAACGGTCTTACTCGTATTTCCCTTCAGGAGTTCTATACCTTTTCTTCATCGAACACAAGGGGTGGTCAGTGGAAGATCGTGTTTTCTGAAGCAAAAAGCAGTACACGGTCTCAACGTTTCACTTGCCGTGCTGGCTCTGAATTTTTGAAGCTATCTTTAAAAAACACATCATACCCAATTCCTTAGGACAATATAAAAAACTTCTTAACCGATATCATCAGAATACAGCTTAGTGGTTTTCATATTTACAAGGTCGATTCTTGTTGCTTGTTTTGTTTTTTCCTGTTTACAATTACTTTAACTTATGTTTATGATAACATTTGTTCTGTTTTTCTTGTGCATGGTTATCCATGTAGTGATAAATAAATTAATTAACAACGGCAAATACGTAATCGATTAACGTGTTGTTAGAACTATTTTTTATTGAAATACAATTGACCTAAAGCTTCGATGGAATAATATTCTTGATTGGAGACGGGCTGATGAAAACGGTTCCTGCTAAGAATAAACCACTGGTGTTTCTATCGGGTTAACACTGTTCGTCACACAGTGGAGCAAATGGATAGACAAAATGTGTTAAAGCCAAACTTTTGAATGATTCCAAGAAAACGTCAAGGTGGGTCTCGTGTCCCTTCTCAGAGATGTAGTTGCGCTTCTGCATTCATTGCGTTCACCCGATCTAATTCGTTCCGAATGCTCTGAACTCGCGTAAGACGTACCTTCGTTGCAGAGCTAGCCGAGAGTTCCCGAGAGGGCACAGACAATTATAGATGGTAGAGCTATATGCCGATTGATTTTGTCGATCGACATTTCATGAAGTGTCTGACCGTTTGAGGTTAAGAAGGGTTCTTGATACAATCTTCCTACAATTAACATAGCTGAATTCGTGTACTGCGTCGTAGTTATTGCTAACACCCTCTCATTCAGAAGAGGATCTTTACATCCCAGTAGCGGTTTAAATACCACTAAAATGAGAAAAATGATTTACGAAATCAAATTGAAGGAAATTAAGAAATTTACACATTATACTCTCCATTTGAAACGACAAAAAAACAACGGAAGAAAAGTGGTCATATTGCTACAATTGTCACAGGTTGACTATACGTCTGCCGTGCAAATGCTCCTAGAATTACTGCAAAGCGTAAAAAAGCGGATGGTCGTTCAACAGGAATGCGCCATGCTTGCGAACCGTCCGCGTTGTTTGTTGGATTACATGCGTAATTGCTGTTTTCGCCAAGTTTATAGGCAGGTAAACGACTTTTATGTTTTTGTATTCACAGCGCCTTTTTGCTACCGTCTTTGCCAAATCCTAGATCTGTTCGCATTGTTCGTTTAGAAGCTTGCTAAGAAGTTGGGAATTTTATGCCATTCAAGCGATGTAAGCTTTTTGTTAGGACACCGTGCATAAGCCACAGCAAAAATCATGTGATTTTTTATTGTGATTTTCTTAAAACATGTGAAGTTTGATTTGAAAAGTGTTCGTCAAGGAAGATAAATAAAAAGGAAAATCTAGTAAATATGCTGAAAATGACACGGTAAATAAACAAAATTAATATTGGGTCACCCTTGAGCAGCACTGACAAAAAATTAAAGACATTTGCACTACACTAAAACCTTATCTAACTCTTACGATATGCGATCCACAATTTATGAAAATCAGAATTTCATTTACGGACACCCCTGGTAGAAGGACTGTTAGTGGTACCTCCTCGTGATTCGTCTTTAAAATTGTTAGTTGCTCGAGTCCAATTTCGCCTTACAATCGTACATTGTGCCTTGTATGGATGCTGTGTATGTGCAGGTTTTAAACAAGTAGATAAACACTTGTTCAGTTGTCTAAAACCTGCATATACAGGAAGAACTATGCCGAAGATTAATTGTGCTGGCCACGTAATGCGTTTCGCAGACACCGACTGAACAAGAGCGTCTTCGACTGGATTCCGGGAGATGTTATGAGCACCAGGACGTCCATCAATGCGTTGGCCGGACTTCTTTGTGGAAGCCCTGAACGAACGATATGACGCTCTTCGTGATCCTCGAGCGATGAGGATCCATTGGAGCACTCTGGCCCAAGACGGGGAGGAATGGAGATGCTGCTGGTGCCCGCACGAGCAAGTCGATGATCAAAGGACCACATGCGGCAAAGGTGAAAAACTGTTGTCAAAGACATGATGCACATCTATGCGTTGTTGATGATTGCGGCCGCACAACATTCTTTCTTCATTTTTTGGCTAATGCGTGCTTGCCGTAGTCATCCCTAAAACAAACAAATAATTAAATAAATGAACGTAATAAGTACCCAGTCCTTGAATATTAAGCATGAGGAAAGAAGGAAGAAGAGGTGCAGCAAAAACATTTCTGGAGATACACGTTTCAAAACTCCCTTCATCCGCAATGTTTGTTTCTTAATGAGCTGTTTGGTTAGCTGTTTGTATGTATCGCCAAACTGGCAGCTTTGTAGGGATCAGCATCGAAATTGACAAAGTTATTTGTTAGACTGTTCTATTGGCAATCTGGGATTTTGTGGAGCCTAGAAAATTTAATAGCATTCAAGAAAAGGGCCATTCACATTGCTACTCACTCCACACAGTGAAATCCACAATACCTTAGGACGGCATTATGCGATGTTCTGGATAGAACTCTACAAATAATGCGCGGATCTTTCAACAGCATCAAAACCAATAGCCCAGTGGAGAATACTTGAATTCGTACTCAAGTTTCGATTTCAAAAATAGCAAAAAAAAGAAGGCGAAATCGCGGGGTCAGCTCTGAACACTTCTAGCTTTTGTAATTTTTCCTCGTCGTTCACCAGGCAAACCCACATTCAACTAGGACATGATTGTCTTCTAGTTTTGGTCCCATATCCGAAGAATTCGGTCAAGGAACGGACGTTGTTGTTGAATCTTGGTGTATCGTTAAACCATGGGCCTCATCCATATAACTTGAAATGACCATTCAACAAGAAACTTCTCAAACTCCTTTTGTCTTTTCCAGACCATGAAGAAGGCGAAACTGAAGCCGAGTAGAGCTTCTTTTAGCAATCTTGGATCCATAGCTTCACGAGTTCCTTCTCGCCTTATTTTGCAGCATTTGATTCTAAGCAAAGCAAAGGAACCTGCACAGAACACGCGAACGCATCTGCGAATCCTTCATGTCCCTTAGTCGTCTTTTCTGAGGACTGAGTGTCGGATCCTTGAGACATTACGGTCCGTTCCTTGACCGAATTCCTTGGGTACGACGTGTTTTCACTGAAAGGACACACTCTTCGCTTTTCTTCACGGCCTATGTGGAAGACGGTCTAACCAGTAATGATAAGAATGTGCGGAATTTTTGGATGACAGCGTGTTGACACTGTCTGGGCTCGGCATCACAGGAATTGTTGGTTACGTTTTTTTTGTTTTGTACTTTTGCGCTGCCATTTGTAATGTTCTTTCGCATGGTACAGACGTTGACATCGGTTACTGAAAACACGTTCAGACTAAGAAACGATTGCACCTAAATTAATCGCTCCCTTTTAGAATAATAGCTTGGAGCAGAAACTGGCAGCAATTTTTACACTGAAGACGACGCTGCACCAAAGAGGGCCCGACAGTGGAAGCAGGCGTAAGTGAATGCCCATTGAAAAAGTATGGAAAATCAGATCTCTTTCAGATTAAAATCAGAAGAAGCCATGATGTAGAGACCAGTGACTTGTTCACAACTTCACACCGATACATATATCAGAATGGAGTCATCTGACAGCTGCAAAGATCGAAGGCATCTGGCGACGTGCCCAATGACTGTGCGAAGAGGTATTGGTGTTATGTGGCATTTGTACTTATTCTCTTTGCACATTTTTCGAAACAAATTCTCCAAATCAATATTATTATCTTAGTTAATAGGATATTGTTGTGCCCTATATGACCAGAGCCCGCAAGGGAATCATTTCTACTCGGGTTTAGAAGCTTGTTTGAAGTCATATCAATTCTGAAAGAATGGGTGACGAGGAAGTGGCGCCGGCAGCCTCGCAGAACCTCGGATGACTCTTATCACGGCCAGACGAACACACCCTTCCATCCCTCCGAACTCGATGGATTTGGGCCAGAATCCTTGAGAAGGAATAAAACACCGACTCTTTGTTGGCTAGCGGAATTCTTATATTGGATCGATACTACTACAATGCTCCGCCATTATTCGCTGAAGCAGAATACGCAGCGAATGCGAAGCGATCACGGCTAACGTTACCGTCTATTATCTAACCTCTTATTTTTAGAGCATCATTTCTTCTCCATATATGTACATATGGTAGCAGTTCACGTGCTTAGTAGAGACAGGCGAGTAGCAAATATGAAGCAAATATGAATGTATTGCACGCAAATTCAAATCAGCCGTCGGTAGCTTTTTCATACATAGTTTCGAGCTGTATGGCAAATGTGAAATTTAAAATTTAAGAAAAGGACTTTTAGTATATTTACTTATTGTACGTGGGTATACATGTGTAGTTTAATTACGATGTCAATGGTCTTTTCCATTGATTAAGCTGATTTTTAAGGATGGTTGGAGGTATAAAGGCTTTTTCCGTAAAGGGTAAAAAGAACAATGATCGGCATCAGTCAGTCCTATTGCGTGATACTACACGCACTCTATGCTGCTTCTACGTGATGACCTGAAGACAATCTGAATCTGTATTTGGCCAAAGCAAGGACTTGCGGTATCCTGCAGATGGGTGATTCAGGACTTTAATTTTTCCAGACATGAATAGAACGCACCCACTTAGCCCAGATGAAGGGAAGTCATGCTCGCAAGCACGGAATCCGAACCAAGGGTCTCGATTCGGGGTGAGTGCGACACATCATACAGCGCTGCCACGCCCCTTTATATATCTATCTATAGAAATCCAAATTTCTTCATACTAATTTTCTTTCTGCTGTTTTTACGCTAGTGAATGAGAAAAATTTCAAGAACAATACTCTAGTAATGTTAAATATTGACGTGACTCAGTTTTAGATGCTCACTTTGGCCAGGACGGAAGATCTGTTGAAGTGCTTCATATGGCTAAAGAAGCCAACAAGCTGTAGCATGGCGAAAATCGCACTTTTTTCGCCTTTTATCGGTTCGGGGCCTCCTTTCACGCTTTGCCACTTAGCGCATGCTGTCGTTTATGAGCTGGTTGCTTCGTGAGAAGAGAAGCATCAGGTGCTTTGGAAGTCACATGCGTCACTGCTCGTGACCTGCAGCGACTGCAGTGTGGTCGCGGGAGAAAGCGGAGCGTCGCGATGACGCGGCGACGACGGTGGCGGACGCGGCGACGACGGTGGCGACGTCCTCGTCACAGCTGTCAGCGGCCGAACTTCGATCGCCGGCGAGCGCGGCGAATATCACGATGGCCTATCCAATTATACTGGGCGACGAAACGCGATAAGTCCAGCGGCGATCCTGTTAGTCAGCGAGCGGTGACGGCGGAGACCACGACGTCGCGACGTCGGCGATGCGGCGCTTCTTGGGAGCGCGGACCGCACAGCCGGCGCCGTCTAAGCTGTTCGGTGACAAATGAATGGAACGTGAAGATGGATGAGCGGCGCAGCGGTGTACGGCCGGCGGGCCCCGACGAAAAGTCGGCGCAGGAGAGAATCACTCATGGCCCGTTGTAAAACTGACTGTCTGGCATGTGCAAGCTCCACACAGGACAAAGCCTTCTGCTGCGCGGAAGTTTACTACGGCACGAGCGTGTCATAGGTTCGAAATGACTGATCGCACCGCCGCCTTGAGCAAATTTCAACATATCAGGGGGTCTCCGCCTGCTGCCCCTGTTTTGCTTACGGTATAGCCGCATGAGTAGCTTCTGGGGGTGGAAACCGACAATTATTGAAGTCATCTTTGGGCTGACCACGAGTCCGAACCAATCGAGTGACCCCATTCCAGGTTTCTGGTTCGGTTTCCTCTCCAGTGGCCATGGCCATGGCCAACCAAGCCATCCATCCCTTCAGGGTCGGTGAGTTGGTGCCAGACATTTCTGGGAAGGATAACACATTGACCTATGGCATTGGTTGGAGACCGCAAATCATCGTTTAACCTAAATATGCACTCACATTGAGTCGACGACATCCCGTAAAAGTAGAATGCTTGGCGCATCTCATAACGGACTGATTAACGCCGTTCTTTATCCTTTATTCTTTATTATAGCTTACACCACTTTAGCGTTATCGAGAGAATTTGGTCAATACGATTTTTTTGCGTCTGCTGCGAATCCACTTATTTTAGGAAAAAAGGAATCGATCAATTCGTTCTATGTTAGTGGTGATGGACACCATTAAAGCAGCCGGCAAAATCTATGCACGGAGGAGCGTTCGCAATATAGGAAATTGCGAAATCTTGTCATTTCATAGAGTAGTCTGGCCTGTCGCCTTTGTAGAACAATTCAATTTCAAATCTGATGCCGGTGTCGGACAGACAAGTCCCACCCTCACCCCTAGCACATTCTGATGTGTCCGAGCAGAGTCCGGTATGCGTGAGAGCAAAGCTTCTTTACCACTCTCAAGATTCGTCCTCAGTCGCAGCTGTGTGGATGGGGTGGCTCTTCAGGAACGAAGGTGTATTTCAAGCGACTCACGTGGGTCTGCCTGAACATCCAGTATTTAAGCTTGTGGTATGTGAAGCGCTTCTAGAAGGTGCCAGTAGAAGCTTGCATCCGTATTCCATTTCAGGCTCAATGACGCGCAAGCCAGACCTTTCAGAGTTCTTGGATTCGCATTAGGTCTCTCCACAATGGTCCTACATTGATTTGCCAGCCGAATTCAGTGGCTAAATCAAATACAGACTAGGAAGCTCGAGAAGAAACGTTTGATCCGTATCCCAACCGGCCTTCACCTCCCGCGCTCCCTACATCGTTGATGATTTCCTGTCTGCATACACTCTGGAATGAAAGCTTGAGGCAGCTCCCACCGTTTCGCTTGCACTGGCTATCTTGGAAAGCGCTCCTCGGAGTACATAGCGCTCCTCGGAGTACATAGACGAATTTCAATAAATTCTTGAAAAAAAATCGTGGAAGCATCCGCTCAGTTCTACCAAGGCCTTCAAACGATGAATGTTTAAACGTTTGCGACACCGGTAGAAGAGTGGGACCATTGCCAAAGTCCACCATTCTTGAAATCAGCTCTAAGGACCTGTACCTGCTGATCAAAACACATAATATCTTCGTTCGCTCTGCTCCTGGGTGTAGGACCTGTGTTTCCTTCGTTACTAAACAGACACATTGAATAAGTTAGAAAAAGGTACAGCGGAGTTTCATAAGGGACATCCTTACTCGTTCTCTTGGTTTACCTCACACTCACTCACTAACAAGATGCTTAACCATGACACATTACACTTGAGAGGAGGGGACGGGGGGGGGGGCAGAATGGTCGTTTAACAGCCTACAAAACTATTAGCGGTTTATACTCCATGTTCGACTTTCCATAAATCTCGGCATAGTGAATATGTGTACTGAGTTCGAGTGCGTCAGCTAGCCAAGATAGCACAGGTTTATTCGGCTGACGTTTCGGCCGTATCGCCTTCGTCGGAGCCTGGAAAGCCAGAAACGTGTAAAATTATCCCACCAAGCACCATTTCAAATTGAGAAAACAAATTCAAGGACCGTGTGGACCAGAAGAGGAACCATGCAACCGAGGCTAGAAGGCTCACCTAGAAGTGCAGAGAAGGACCCGTTGGAGTCGCCCACAGACCAAATGACTGGTAGGTGACCCAGAAGCCGTGCCGCGGCCCCTGACCTGAGGACTCCGGAGGTCAGAATCCACAGAGGTCAAGGAATGGGGCGAGTTCGTTGGCTATGGCTAGACATTCATCCTTTCTGTTCAATTTGGGATTTTTGCTGTGTATCCAAAATGCCTCCAATGTTTTGCGTGCAGCTGTTTGTTTCTCTTGCGCCAGAATTCGCACTGTCACCTCAAACTCTGCATTATCGTGCGTTTGCAACCGATGAGATCCTAGAGGAGTTGAAGGGTTTGACTTTTCCAAACCATTGATGTGCTCTTTCATCCGCACGCATAGCGGACGACCCGTTTCCCCCACATACTCCTCTCCGCACCGCCTGCACGAAATTACATAGATGGCCCCCGAGATCAAGCAGTCGCCCACTCGCCCATATGGGCAGATGACGCACCCAGGGGTGGGACAATATCGATCGTAAAGCCGATTTCGGATGAACCGCCGCTTAAGGTTTGGGGGCGGTATTTCTACTAACCTAACCGTACCACTAAGATCGTAACGACGTAAAGAGGCCCGGATAGACGCGCTTAGTGCGTCGTCTATGAATGGAAAACAGAACGGGATTTTGTCGTCGTTTTCCACAGTGTTGGTTCTGCGTTCGGAGGAAAGTATGCGCACAGTTTGGCTGGTTGTGGGGTAGCCATTGGAATGCGCAATACTTCTGGCCTTCTCCAAGGACTCTGCCTTTTCTTCGCTCCCAGATGAAACTTTTTCCGCCCATTTAAACATGTTTCTTGTGACGCCCAGCTTTGTTTTTAGGGGATCTGCAGACCGGAAGTGGATGATTATGTTTTTACTGCTGGGTTTACGGAACCACTTCGTTCTGTAGAAACCCCTCCTTAGTTGGACCTGAACATTCAGGAAAGGTAGCCAGTCCTCACTCGGCTTCTCCCGAGTGAACTGTATACTGGGAGCTTGTTTGTTCAGGATTTCAAAGCAAGCGTCCATTTCTTTCTGTGTGGAACAAACGACGAAGCAGTCGTCTATGTAACGCACATACATGACCGGACGCCGCTCTAGGACAGGTTGTTCTACCCTGCTCATGAAAGCAATGGCCACCGTTGGCGCTAGCCTTTGGCCCATAGCGAGTCCCCTAATTTGTTTATAATAGTTACCCGCCCACCTAAAAATGGAGCAACCTAGGCATTGCTTTAGAAGGTCCATGATGTTTTGTACTGAGAGACCGTAAGTGTTAATATCCGTGCGGTGCTCAGTAAGGAGCTCACATATCGCTTGCACTGCATTATCATTTGAGACGTTGGTATACAGAGAGGTTACGTCAAACGACTCCATGACGTGATTGCGTCTGAATCTAGATTCCCGTAACTTGTCAAGAAACATATTTGTGTTAGTAAGATGGGCGGGGATAAATTGAAGCAATTGTGAGAGAATGAGGTTAAGGAACCAAGAAATCCTATCGGTGGGACCCCCTATGTTACTGATTATGGGACGAACTTTGAAATCGGAAGGATTGTTGGACGAAAGACCATTGGGCGAGAGTTTATGGGTCTTGACAAGTGTATAAAGAACCGGACAGACGGGAAGGTCGCACCTAAGTCGGGCAGTGAGCGCCTTAGGAAGGGATGCGGATTGAGCCGTTTGAGTCCATACCCTGTTTAACTTCCGGCATTCCTTGCTGTACTCCTCAGCTGTTGCAGGGCGATAAAGAGAACGATCTTGCAAGTGTAGCTGCGTTATAGCAGCGTCTAATGTTTGCGACATCACAACAAACTCTCCGCCTTTGTCGCTGATGGAGACTTTTAGGGTGCCGCTTTTCGAGAGATGTTGTATCTCTTTCAGCCCTTGCCTTTGTGCCTTAGTGAGGTTACAGTTTCTGCGCTTTTTGGTGTGAGCCTTAATGGTGTTAAGCAATGATGTTGAAAACAGGCGGAACTTGGTATCTATTGAAGGGTTAGGGTCTTGAGGTTTGAGAAAGGGTTTTGGAAAAGGGATAGCGGGGAGTGCAGGTTCTATCGATCGATGTTGTCCGTCTCCTCTCATCTCACGGTTTTCTCTAAGACGCAGATTGTCCTGCAGAGCCTGCAGTGATCCGAGAACGTTGCGCATGAGAAAAGGGCGAATTGATTGACTTGGCGAGAAACTTGGACCCAAGTCAAGGACTGCGAGCGCGTTCTCAGAAAGGGAAATGCCGCCAAGAACGGTAACCCGCGGAACCACTGGCGCACCCACGTCACTGCTACAATTCTCCGAGCCATCCCTGACCCTAGATGTGGCACTAACCAGCCTACGAGTAGCACAACCCCTCTCGTGGTCCAACAGCACATTGAACTTGTCACACAATCTTACTTTGGTCCTAGATCGGATAAAATCACAAACGTTTCTAGACTCACCCATTATCCTCCGCCAATGGTGATCAGGCAGATACCGCTCGCAATACATTTCTTTGGAGACACATCTCGCTATGGGCCAAAGGCTAGCGCCAACGGTGGCCATTGCTTTCATGAGCAGGGTAGAACAACCTGTCCTAGAGCGGCGTCCGGTCATGTATGTGCGTTACATAGACGACCGCTTCGTCGTTTGTTCCACACAGAAAGAAATGGACGCTTGCTTTGAAATCCTGAACAAACAAGCTCCCAGTATACAGTTCACTCGGGAGAAGCCGAGTGAGGACTGGCTACCTTTCCTGAATGTTCAGGTCCAACTAAGGAGGGGTTTCTACAGAACGAAGTGGTTCCGTAAACCCAGCAGTAAAAACATAATCATCCACTTCCGGTCTGCAGATCCCCTAAAAACAAAGCTGGGCGTCACAAGAAACATGTTTAAATGGGCGGAAAAAGTTTCATCTGGGAGCGAAGAAAAGGCAGAGTCCTTGGAGAAGGCCAGAAGTATTGCGCATTCCAATGGCTACCCCACAACCAGCCAAACTGTGCGCATACTTTCCTCCGAACGCAGAACCAACACTGTGGAAAACGACGACAAAATCCCGTTCTGTTTTCCATTCATAGACGACGCACTAAGCGCGTCTATCCGGGCCTCTTTACGTCGTTACGATCTTAGTGGTACGGTTAGGTTAGTAGAAATACCGCCCCCAAACCTTAAGCGGCGGTTCATCCGAAATCGGCTTTACGATCGATATTGTCCCACCCCTGGGTGCGTCATCTGCCCATATGGGCGAGTGGGCGACTGCTTGATCTCGGGGGCCATCTATGTAATTTCGTGCAGGCGGTGCGGAGAGGAGTATGTGGGGGAAACGGGTCGTCCGCTATGCGTGCGGATGAAAGAGCACATCAATGGTTTGGAAAAGTCAAACCCTTCAACTCCTCTAGGATCTCATCGGTTGCAAACGCACGATAATGCAGAGTTTGAGGTGACAGTGCGAATTCTGGCGCAAGAGAAACAAACAGCTGCACGCAAAACATTGGAGGCATTTTGGATACACAGCAAAAATCCCAAATTGAACAGAAAGGATGAATGTCTAGCCATAGCCAACGAACTCGCCCCATTCCTTGACCTCTGTGGATTCTGACCTCCGGAGTCCTCAGGTCAGGGGCCGCGGCACGGCTTCTGGGTCACCTACCAGTCATTTGGTCTGTGGGCGACTCCAACGGGTCCTTCTCTGCACTTCTAGGTGAGCCTTCTAGCCTCGGTTGCATGGTTCCTCTTCTGGTCCACACGGTCCTTGAATTTGTTTTCTCAATTTGAAATGGTGCTTGGTGGGATAATTTTACACGTTTCTGGCTTTCCAGGCTCCGACGAAGGCGATACGGCCGAAACGTCAGCCGAATAAACCTGTGCTATCTTGGCTAGCTGACGCACTCGAACTCAGTACACATATTAGCGGTTTATTCAAAGATCGACTGTCGTCAAGTCTTGGCATGACGTTGATATCAACACGCAAAATTTTGGCTCCAAAGCTCAAACCTTCCTGTTAGTATTAACAGTTTTCTTGACTTGAACGTATACGTCTTCTTAAATCTCTGTCTCATCCATCTGAGGAGATCTCCATAAATGAGTGCTTCGTAATCCCAGAACCTGCATGAGACTATCCTTTTAGAACAGGTACCTAGTTTGCTTTAAAAAACGTTAATTTTGACCTGAAGATGACATGGGAGAAGGTTTTTCTGTTTTTGTTTTATTTGAAGGAACTGAACAGAACAGAACGCAGCTAAATGTACTTAAACAAAAGTTTAACGAATGAACAAAGCTTTAACAAAAAAATCGTTGAAAAAGTTCTTTGAAAAGCTAATGACCTTAAGTTAACGGCTACCACTGTTACACGTTGAGTGATGCCCTCAAGACGAAGGGGGTGATGCTAAACGACATTGCTCAGTTGTGCTCTCGATCTATTATTAAGCCGCGCTTCGAGTATTGGCAGCTGGTATACCTTGTAGCAGCATGGTATAGGACGCTCTGTAGCTACGCAGCTGAAAGATCCTATAATATTAGCTTGGAAAAAGTCTTTTCATTTTTTTCAAAGATTTATTACTTTACAACTACAAAGTCAAATCAACTGAGATAAACTTCATTCTGTTCCACTACACTTCTCCAAAGACTGGGTAATTTTCCAATTCCTCTCGCTTAAAGGACTGCAGTTCTGAAGGCGCACCATTGCCGAATTCAATTTTTGTCATCTGTTTCAAAATATTTCTCTTCAATTTCTTGCTTGAAAGCACGGAAAAGATGGTAGTCGGTAAGGGCGATGTCAGTGCTATACGGTGGATGTGGCCTTACCTCCCAGCTCAGCTTCTTTATTGTTTCTCTTGTGAGTCTTGCAACATGTGGTTTTGCATCGTCATGCAGGATCATCACCTTCGACTTCTCCGGCCTGTTTTCTTGGAGAGTTGCGACGACTTTGTGGAGTTGACCACAGTATGTGGCAGCAGTAAGTGTTTCTCCACTTCTAATAGTTTCCCAGAAAATCACTCCTCTGGCATCCCACCAAACACTCAAGAGAATCTTCCTTTCGTGAACATTGGCTTGAGATCAAGCTTAGGGGTCTCTCCTTTTTTCGAAAGCTGGCATAAGAACCCAGGACTCATCGCCTGTCATAATCCGCGGCAGAAACGATTTTCTCTCGTATCTGGACAGAAGAGAAGCAGCGATAGAGAGCCGTCGACCTTTCTGAGTGTGTGACAGTGCATGGAATCCAAGCTCCAAATTTCCACGCAAAGCGAAGACCCTTCCATGGATTCCCTCTATTTTGTGAGACACTTCGAGCTTCTCTGCCAGATGAGGTGTCGTCTGCCTACTATCGGTACGAAGAAGATGAATAGTTCAGTGCCGTCCAACTCAGTTGGCCCTCCTGACCTTGCTTTGTCCTCGAGTGAATAATCTCCCTTTAAAAACTTTTCGAACCGCTCATAACAGGCGTGATTAGTGATAGATCCCAAGCCATGTATATGGTTAATTTGGTCGGCTACCTGACGTGATGTGGATCCTTTAATGAATTCGTGAAGAATGCCGTGCCGAAAATGGCCATGAGGTAGATCTGGCATTGAGTCCGGAAGATTGGATAGATAACGAAGTACAAGAAGGGTCTTGACCAATGTCCGCGTGCAAACGATAGACAAGTGTGATAGGATTACGAAATCAGCAATCAATACTGGCTAGTGCGTTTACAAGGAGAACGGTAAAAAACTTTTCGAAGTGTGAAGAGACTACTACTGAACACAACTAGCTTCCTTTTCGAGCTGCTGAGCGTGCTCATCCTCCTAAAGAGCTGCATGGACCGCGTTTCCAGTTTTCCCTCATGGGCCGATCCTCGTCTCTTATTTACGCATCGTTCAGTATCCATTTGCTTGGATTGTGATCGCCAATTGCTTCTGTCATCTGCATGGTCGGTGTGGAGTTCGGCAGTTCTCAGACCGTACGATACTTGTCCATCGAGAGCTGCCACGATCTTTCTCTCTACCCTGAACTTCGAGCCGATGCTCTCTCCGAAAGCATGTCAGGATCAAATGGTGAGCTAGAACACCACCACGCGAAGGGGAGAGGGTGGAGAATCTATCAAATGAAGCACCTTCAAATTTCATTTCCCATTATTCATGGTGGTTAAGGATTGCCAGTGGGAAACTACTCGCTCCAGTCTTGAACGTAATCCCACAGATAGCCTTTAGCAACCATGGTTAGGGAGATGGCGGATCTCCTGCAGAAGAGTGCTCGGATCCTTTTTTCCGCGACCTCAGAAAAAAACCGCTTCAGCTCTTCAGCTGAAGACTATTGATCGACTAGAACCGCCCTGACATCCTGCTCTCCGCCGTGGCTTCTAGACTAGCGATTTTTTAAATTTTTCGTCCGGCGGTTGTCCCACTGCTGTTCTCCCCTGCGTTAATCTGAATAAGAGAACCTGACGGTTTGCTTCGTATTCTAATTGTAGTGAAGTGTCCAAGGCTTTTTTCGCCTCGACGCCTTAGGAATTTTCCCGTTTCAAGTAGCTTTTAAATAGAAGTCGATGGCGACGCATCGAGCTTTCGTGATCTCTCACTACCTGGAACGTCTGGGTATTGCCTCACTCATGGTGTTCCCATGGAGGTTATAGAATACGTTACCGAGTGTGCTCATGTGAACACTGATCTTCATCTACCACCACCTTGAAGCGCCGTTTTCCTCCGATTTAGCAGCCGCCTATTTGAGTGACTCCGGGACAACAGAAAAGCAGGCAGCAAGTTTGAGGGCATACACTTAAGCGTCTAGGAACCGTTTTTACGTGCATACACACTGATACAATTTATTTATCAACCTCAGTTTTCTGTATGAATAGTGGCTCATAAAGTTACAGACTATGAATGGTTCAATCCCATTAGATATCCAGTGATTACGGACTCGTCACGCAGGTGTCGGCTGTCGCGTGCACACGATTCCGGGTTCCAGGTTCGGATTTCTTCTCCATGCCAACCCAGCCTTCTAGCACTCCGCGGTCGATGAAGTGGTGCCAGGTCTGTGTACAATGGACAAGACACTGACTTGCTCATCAGCTGGTCACCGTTAGTCATTGTATAGGTCAAATACTCGCCCGAGCGGCTAACTCTGACGACTCAGCAGAAGCGAGCTGTGTGTTAAATACCGTTTTAAGAATGGTCACTCAATAGCTACTGTTTCCGTCATTTCAGTACATCGATTAGGTATTTCCTTCACGTGAGGGAGAAGAACGCAGCAGCATTTCGAAACCTATGTTTTCACAACGTTGGTTTAGTAAAAAGATTATTGGTTTCGCAGAGCTCATGATCGCAAAAATCATCTTTTTCATTAGCGTCTATCACGCTTGGTCCGCTCTTCTGGTGTGGTGGCGCCAATTCTCTCCATCAAACGCTTGCTCGGGATGGACAACAGCTACTTTTAAGTCCCTATGCAACGTGTCTGGCCAACGTTGCTTCGGACTTCCTGTAGGCCGTTTCCCAAGAACTTTCAGATTCAGGCCAATCTTGCAGACGATGTCGTCGATGGCGCGAAGGACGTGGCCGTGCCATCAAAGACGAGCTTCGCGCGTCAGCCATCGGAAACCCAACCTCAAGATCACATAAGTGAACCACCGAAATCGTTCGGAAGAGCTAATGAGACAATGGCTTGATGTGACTTTCAGCACAGTTCGTCTGGTGATTGCAGGAGAAAGCGTTAAGCGGTGTTGGATCTACAGGAGTTCTCTCAAGGAAAAGCCAAGATTAAGCACAAGTTCACGTTATCTCGTTCGTGCGTTATTTGTGTTTTATGGGTTACTTTTGTAAAAATACTGTCTCTTCTTTCTAGACATACGCATGGGGCGCAGTCGAAGCAGTCGAAGCTGGCTCTCGCATGTTCCAAGGTCCTGCATCAGCTTTTCGCCGAGGCCAACAAAGCCTTCTATCCTTCCGCGGGCAGTGAATTTTACCAAATTCGTCTGGGAAAGATAAAACTCTGACCTGTTCATCGGCTGACCACAGCAAGTCATCGTATAGTTCAGATACGCATTCATACCTTCCCACGGCATCCCGTAGAAGTGGAGCGCGTTAATGCCGTCCTTTATTGTTTATTCTTTCTGTGTCTCCATTAGCCTTTAGCCTTACTAAGGCATTGTGAAGCTCACGATTGATCGAACTGTCTCTGAAAGATAAGAGGTTGCCATAACATTGAACTGTAAACTCAAGTTTCTTTTAAGCCAAGAGGGTGGCTTAGTAAGCGGGAGGCCTAGTCGTGCGTTGCACTACGGATTCTTTCGCACACAGGCCGAATAAGACATCTATCGGCAGTCAAAGTTGGCCAACCGACCAGTGCCAGGCCATTTGCTAGCCATTCTTGACTTCCGAATAAGGCGAAATACCCAATCAAACCGCTCGAAGTACTCGACTTCCGGGAAATGACGTTGGAAGGCCTATAGTCAGAATTTCAATAGGAAGTTACACTTGAGAGCGAGCTGGTATCAGCCTTCTACACTCGTCAGCGTCAATTTGTGGACAGATTGCAGTTCTTCCAGCCAGCAGATGCTTTTATGAGTAACGAACTCATGTTCTCGGGCACAGTGTGGATTCCAACCACGCTGACCGACATTTTCGTGAAAGCTGTGAACGACAGGCAATACGACCGGCGTGCTCCTCGAGTCAATCTGGCACGCCTTTATGATGAGAGAGGACAACGCTGACTCAAATAAATCGACGGGACAATTGCTGAAGGTGTCATATGTTGGACACCAAAAACCTAGACTGCATTTCTGAGCTGACCAGGAAATCCGTCTTTAGCATATTGTGCTTCTGGAGATTGTTCCTCATGGTGTCTGCGTTGAAAGCGCCCTGCATGGTTCAGCGGTTGTCGTCGACGAGCTTTCCTGCCGCATTTGCACCCCAGCAAGCTGACGTCAATGGGAGATCGCTACAGATTTGAAATCGAAAAAGTGCTTCTCACGCTCACGACGCCCTCACTGGCATCGTACGACCTCGTCGTGGCTTCAATGGTCACAAATCCGATGGGCTTTACATGAAAAGGCCAAGCGAATTAGCCCGTAACGTTTCGAATCGCAGGTTATACGTGTTGCTGCTCAGTGTCATCGGTTGCGCAACGCATAGGCAAACACAAACAGTACTTGAATGGAATGCTATCACGGCTTGGGGTCGCCTACGAATGGTCACTGGGTGTTGTAAGGTCAAGGGAGCTTGCTAGTGGAAATGCCACTGGGGGAGTGACTGATCGAGTATAAGGCCAGGAGGGTCACACTGAAAGTGTCCTTAAAGGGGGCAAAAGGACTTAATACATCTGCTAATTTCCGCGATGGATAATCATTAAGGTCGAGAGCCATATGTTTTATGTTTGTTCCAGTGGATCACCAATCATATCATGCCACGTTTTTCTTTGCTTTCACAAGGAGCAACAACGACAGCAAAAAATGAAGGAAGTCTGCAGGAGTTTGTTACGTGCTGCTTCTCAGTACTTAAAATTCCAGGAATATGCCCTTCTACAGCAAGAACTAAATCATCTGGTCCACCTTTCGTTCGAACTAGGCCAAAGTGAGGGCAGCTGAACCGAGGAAATCCCCTTCGCCGGAAGTGAACGACATCGTGACGAATCTGATGGCATTCTTGGCATTCTTCGAGGCACAGTTGCCTGGTAAGAAGATTCGAGACAGCTGTCGGAGTTTTGGACAAACAACACTATGTGTCCAAACAAGAGTTCTGACGCTATTAATTATGAAGAATCTATGAAATCGCTGGCAAAGAGAACGTACCTTTGTTTGCAATTCCATGGGCAACAAAATAATGTAACCTATAATCTTAAGAGTGCTCCGAAGCCACTTCGACTATCAGCAACTCTTCAGTCCTTTTCGCTAGAGAGCTGTATCTAAGAAGTGGGTTGGTATTTACGATGAAATGATGCTGGGACGGTAGTAATGTATTAAATATTTCTTATTTTTCGAAGCAATTAGGCAAGGACACAGAAGGGAAGCAGCATTACTGTACTATAGCACACGCCTTGGTCTCAATTATACAAATACACATTTGCTCAGGGTGCTTGGGCTACCATTATTGAGGATGTCACCTTCAGCTCAAGATCATGTGAACGCCAACTAAAATCTCTTTGCAACCAAAAACACAGATATTCTTTTTCTCGAAAAACCTCTAATGGCGCAGTATGTAGCACGTGGAACCTGATTTTTTGGGCATTAGATGAATCCTAGGATAGGAGAATCTGGAGAACAGTGCGGATAGGACAAGGTTTCGCAGAAAATAGATGAATTTTAGCGAAGGTCTGTCTTCTTTAAAGGATAGAAGGAGCTTTGTTTTCCACGTGTCTTCCGTGTTCAGGTAGCAAAAGAGCACCAGTTTCACGTTTATATAGCTTTCTGACTGAAGAAGATATTGTCTCCTTCCAATTTGTTTTTCCTTTTCAACTTAAAAAGTGGAACTGTGTTTCACCTCAATGTTATTGGTTCAAAATTTGCTGGGTTGATATACACCTGTGTTATGTTACGTCTGATTTTTGAACTTTTTCATAGAGACTGCGAATATTAAAGGTGACTAAGCGATCTATTCGTTATGTTATGCCATCTTCCGGAAAGACGTGCTCGAAATGGGTGATTGCGCAGAAAATAACGCACAAATATTCGTTTTTAGCCACTATGCTAGAAAAACATCCCAAATCAACAGTGAACCCATTAAAGGTTTGTCACCTTTAACATTAGGGTGAACTCTATCTACTTTCTCTTCTGAAAGATTTTACCAACGGAACTAAAGCAGTTCGCTAAGGATTTTATTTGTGCGCGAAGTATCGTAGAGACAATTTGAATGCATATGTATTATTTATTTAATAAATATGTATTAGAAACGCACACTGCGCTAGCCGGTCGAAGAGCGGCCCAGGACCTTATCTTTCCCAGGAAGTTTGGCTCTAATTCACCGGAGGGTGGAAAATCTCGAACGAGTTGGGCAGGACTCGAACCTTAGGCCTTGATTGGGATGCAAGCGAGACTTTGACCCTTCTTCAAAGCGCTAACTACGCACCACGGACGTCCTGTCCAACCTGAGATCCATAAAGCAGAACAAGAAATTTGCCCCAACGTCGGTGCTCAGTTACATCTCTCATTGCTACGTCACTTCAGCATGAATGTTCCTGAACACTATTATAATAATGCCCACTCTCCCGCCAGTATGATGAGTCGAACATAGTCCAGTAAGTAAACGGAAGCTGATCAGATCCAGTATCCTCCCGGAAGAGCAAGGCTTTTGAGCTCTAAGGAGTGGTTCAAGTCGGACAATGCTTCTGAAATAAACTTCAGTGCTTAAGCTAGCTCTCTCGCGTTAGCTTGCAGTCTGCCAATCTTCTTCTTCTTCTTCTTCTTCAGCGTCTGTCCCGCTTCGTAGCGGGGTCCGCTATTCTGGTGTCATGACGCCACCTTTCCCGATCCAGCGCTAGATCAGGGTGGACGCCAGCCGCTTTCAAGTCCGTATGTAACGTATCAGCCCAGCGCTGCTTCGGGCGCCCTCTAGGCCGCTTTCCTACCACCTCGAACTTAAGGCCTATCTTGCGGACGCTATCTTCCTTTCCACGCAGAACGTGGCCGTACCATCGTAAGCGAGCTTCGCGCATCTTGTCCGCTATCGGCGCGACACCGAACTTCTGCCGAATGACATCGTTTCGGATGCGGTCCAGGCGCGTGACTCCTGCCGTCCAGCGCAGCATCTTCGTCTCCATGACGCTGAAGCGCGCTTCAACTTCCTTGGTCGCAGGCCAACACTCAGCGCCGTACATCGCTACTGGCCGGATGACTGCCCTGTAGATCTTTGACTTAAAGCGCTCCGGTATCTTCCTATCGCAGAGCACCCCAGTCAACGAGCGCCACTTGGACCAAGCTGCACTCACGCGTGAATTCACTTCGACCATCAGTTTGCCGTCAGACGCGACTGCTGATCCCAGGTACTTAAAGACCGCAGTGCGTGGAAGCTCGATGCCGTTAACCTTGATGGAGCCGGACTCGGTAACGTCCGTCGTTAAATACTCGGTCTTCTTCACGTTCAATCTGAGTCCAAACCGCTCCAAGCGATCACACCAAGCTTGCACCTCTCGCTCGAGTTCACCTTTATCTTCGCTAGCGAGCATCACGTCATCGGCATAAAGCAACGTCCAAGGGACGGGCTTCTGAAGATCTCGTGTGATGGCATCCATGACGACAACAAAGAGGAGTGGGGAAAGCGCAGAACCCTGGTGTACCCCGACAGAGATGGGGAACTCCATCGAGGTTCCAGCTGCAGCTTGCACTCGACTCTTTGGACAAGAGTAGAGAATTCGCACCCACTCTATGAGCTCTTCGGGAACTCCATGATGTCGCAAGGCGTACCATATCACTTCACGCGGTACGCGGTCAAAGGCCTTCTCCAGGTCGAGGAAGGCGATATGCACTGCCTTCTGTTTCTCGCGATGCTTCTCTATCAGGAGGCGGGCGGCGTGTATGGCATCAATGGTGCCACAGCCAGCCACGAAGCCGCACTGATTGCTGGACAGCTGGACGATGTCCCGAATTCGTCCATCGACAATTCGCTCAAAGATCTTCATGCTGTGCGAAAGCAAGCGAATCGGACGGTAATTGGAGCAGTCTGCAGGACTGCCCTTCTTCTTCCAAATCGGGATCGTCGTACTTTGGCGCCAACACTCAGGCACTTTTTTCTCCGCCACAACCTGATTAAAGAACTTCGCCAACCACTCAGCAGGGTACCAAAACTTCGACTTCCACAGTTCTGCTGCCACGTCGTCGGGCCCAGTCGCTTTGCCTGGCCTCATCTTCTTCAAAGCCGCTTCAATCTCCTCCACGGTGATCTTCTGAACGGGGCCGTGGGTTGGAGCCGTTGAGGGGATGGCTGGATGAGGAAATTCTACTGTAGAGATTTCCTCAAAGTAATCGCGCCATCGCTTCAATGCCTTCTTGCGGTCCATAAGAAGACGGCCGTTTTCATCATTGATGCCGAAGAACTTCTCGATGTCCTCGGTCTGGCGATGGCGATTCTTTGCGAGTCGGTACAGATACCGCTCACCATCGCGCGACTCGAGCTTCTCGTTGACATCTCCATAATGAGTGGCTTTTGCAACAGCCACGGCCTTCTTTGCAGCTTTCTTCGCTTCTTGGTACTTCCGCCAGTTATCGGCTGTCTTTTCGCCGAGAAACACGTGATATAGCGTCTTCTTCTCTCGAACTTTGGCTTTCACGTCATCTGTCCACAGCCAGGCCTGCTTGTCGACCTTCCGTCGCCCAGGCTTCGTGATGCCGAGCTCCGACCGTGCAGCGTGACGAATCGCGTCGGTGGCCTTCTCCCAAGTTTCGTCGACAGTTGTCACTGTCGGTAACCGCACGCGAGAAATCACAGCTGCTTCCTTCTCTTTCATTCGCCACCACTTGATTCTTGGTGCACCGCATCGCTCGACCTGCTTCAGCCTCGGAGGGGCGATCTTTAAAGTACAGATCAGCGGTCGATGCTGTGGGGCGACCGACTCATACGGCACGACCTTCGCGTCTGTGACAAGACTTCGGTCTCGATCCTTCACAAGGACAAAGTCTATCTGAGTCCTGGTGTTCCCGCTATAGAACGAGATGAGGTGGGAATCGCGTTTGCGAAATACGGTGTTCACTATGGTGAGGTTGTGCGATTCCGCATATTCAAGGATACGCTCACCATCTGCGTTACGCGATCCGTAACCGAACCCACCATGACAGCCGTACCCGTCTTTCGTCGCGCCGACGTGCCCGTTGAGGTCACCAGCGACTATGATGACATCTTTCGACGGTACCTCTGCTGTCTTCTCATCAAGCAGGCTCCAAAACTCTTCCTTGGCTTGATCCGAGCAGCCAGTCTGCGGAGCATACGCAGAGAAGAAGTGATAGAGTCGCTCCTTCGCGGCGACAACGATCTTCATCAATCGATCGTCAAAGCGCTCGACGCTTACAATCGAGTCACGAATTCGTTCGGAGACGATTATTCCGACACCACTGGTGGTCCTGGGACTTCCACATAGAACGGCCTTGAAGCCACGTCCTATGTCCCTTGACTTGCGGCAGGACCACCTCGTCTCCTGCACCGCACAGAAATCAACTCTTCTACGCTCCAGTGCTTCAACCAACTCGCACGAGCGGCCCGTCAACGTACCCACATTCAGCGTTGCCACGCGGGTCCTGCTTACGTTACGGGACTTTCGGACTAGCTCAGTTGCCCCCCGATGCCGTCCTCGCATCAGGGACCCTCGCATACTTCTCACACTCGCCGGGCTCTGCGAGTGCGCGTCGGCTCCCGCGGACGCCGTAGCACTATCTCGAGAAACTTGAACTGTCATACACCATGTGATGTGACATGGGTCTTCATAGGCCGGCCTGTCACAAGGGCCTGTCGCCTGCAATCGAGTGTCCGTGTTCGGCTTAACTCGCAGAGCGAGTAGTTTCCAGTGGCACCACGTGGAGGAACGGACATCGCCACCAGCTTGCAGTCTGCCAATAAGTAAGTTGAAATGTATTGTGTGCTCTAAGAGTGACTATTTCATACCAGTCCGTATCACTTTCAGTTTACTAACAGCTAACTATTCGCCGAGAACGAGAAGGAATGATGCGGTTCTATGGAGTCGTGCTATGCCTCTGCTCGGAGCGATTCGGCGGATTCGTGACTCAGCACCTCTTTCGGGATACGTCTCGCCCGTCGGCGAAGAGCGAGGAATTCGCCGAATGTTCGCTGTTTCCGTTCGCAATTCACCACATCGCCACACCCGTATGCGAACGAGCAACGAGTTTCTCCCGAACTTGGCGACGGCCCTCGTGGCGGGTGTGTGTGCCCGTGACCTTGGCTGGAGTCGTGTCATCGAAATCGTCGACACCCGATCACAGAAGCGTTTGACTTGGAGGAAAGCAACGACCAATCGGCCGACGAATCACTACGGTCAGCGGATGATGTCACTGCCGCCCGCAAATCGCTGTGTGACGCTGCAACAGCACGTGTTTCAAGGGCAACTGCAACGTCGAAAGCTTGAAGCTGCAGTGTACGACCGTCATCAAGGATAAAAAGGGCAAAGGACGGTGTTATTCAATCCCCGTTGGGATGCGCCATGCATTCTACTTCTAGGGGATGTCGTGGAGGCGAGTTGAATGCGTATTTGGCCATACAATGACTTGCGGTGTCCAGCCGATGAACAAGTCAGCGCTTTATCCTTCCCAGACAAGTTTGGTACCAACCCACCGACCCCGGAGGGATGGAAGGCTTGGTTGGCCTCGGCGGAAATGCTGATGCAGGACCTTGAAACCAGGTTCGTGCGACAGTCGGCGCCTCCTCCGACTGCCCAAATGCTTGTTTTCACCTACAAATTGGTAGAGCTTCCTAGCTGTAAGATGTGTAAGATGTATGTAATCGAGGAAGTGAGACACATGTCGCGACAACCGTAGTACGAAATCCAAGTCCAACTGTTCTGCTTCTCGTATGCGGTACCCAGAAAAACTCGATAGAAGCCAGAGAATGTTTCTTTAAGAGAGTTTTGAACAGCATGATTAGATCTGCTTTACTTCTTCTTTGGTATAGACTATGTATGAAACGAATTTTAGTCCGTTCTGAGTCGTTGCGAACTTTTTCATTACCTACTTTATGGCACATGATAAATCACTTACCCGTACAGTTATTCTGATTTTTTTCAAGCAGACCGACGCTTTTCATTGAAAACGGGTTAAAAATCATAGTGCCAAGCTCCATCATAGTCTTGCGTAGGCACGAAGAAGAAATAGTGTTGCCTATCACTTTTCCGAAGTGAAGTGTTATCAACTGTTCCGAACTGTGTGTGTCCCGAAGTGTTATCAACTGGCTCAAAAATTTGGCTTTTAAAGCTGGTATGTGGAATGATGTATTCTACAAATACAAAGATAAAACGACGAAGCTTTGAAGCTCAACTGTTATGAAGAGTGCTGACTACTTTTTTGGTGGCGTACCACAACAATTCCTCGAATAGGCCTTACAAACCCGAAGTATATACCATCTTCACTCCAAGGGAGACACTTCTCATTTGAATCTGTGCACTATTTAATTCGAAACCGAGCATGTTTAGAAATAAAATGGTCATTTTGCCAGCGAGGTCAGACGTTTCTAAAGTTTAGACAGACAATGTCTAACTAAGCCAAAATTTTCTTTTTTCTTCAACTTTTTATTAAAAATTTTCCTTTGCAGGGTAACATGGTAGATACCATTTTCAAGCAGTATTCAGTTACCAGAGTCATTTCTTCCTTGTAAATACCAACGCCCTAAGTTTCGTTATGTTTTTAGAGGCAACATTTTCTAGAGCATGGATGTACATAGTGTATCGCAGCATTCAACCTTTTCATTTTAAATGAATTTTGATGCTCGGAAGATCGTACACAGCAGTCATTTACCATGAAGACTCGCAAAATTCTTCTTCACCTATTCTGAATTGCTTTCAATAAAGGTCTGTTTGAAATTGTTGAATTGTCAGCTATAGCGTTCGTGGACCTTCGATTAGTTACCACAAAAAATCTGAAATTCCGTTGAGAATGAGAATGAAAATTGAAATGAACTGGAGAATGCACTTTTCCTTCAGCTGTATGTATAGTCGGGAATGACGATGCCTATAGTGAAACGTGAATTTTTTCGAGGCCTAGTAGGCCCAACAGCACCGACGCACTAACCCTTTCTTGGATAGAAGCTGAGCTTATCTGATTGTAATTAGAGCCCAAAATCGAATTTCGGTGCTCGCTGACAAGTATTTCGGTGGGTCACGAAGATAGGAAGTTCTTCTCGGAGCTACGATGTCCGAGTTGGTGGAGCGTTGGCTGGCCTTCGGCCGACACTTGTCTATCGCTTTGATCACCATGTTTTACATGACATTAACTTTAGTGGATCGCCGATAGCAGCAGTACAGCCCAGACTTTATTTTTCAAGTAAATAGCAAGTAAGGTGAAAGATGACGGTTATTGATTATGACTACATTGGGTAGATAAAGGATAAAGGATAAAGGACGGCGTTACTCAACCCCTTCTGGGATGCGCCAGCGCATTCTACTTCTACGGGATGTCGTGGAGGCGACATGAATGCGTATTTGGCCATACAATGACTTGCGGTGGCCAGCCGATGAACAAGTCAGCGCTTTATCCTTCCCAGACAAGCCTCGTACCAATTCACCGACCCCGGAGGGATGGAAGGCTTGGTAGGCCTGGGCGGGAAATCCGAACCAGGAACCTGGTATCGGGTGCACGCGACAGTCGCGCCTCCTCCGACTGCGCTACACGCGCCCTCACATTGGGTAGATAAATTACATAAATTACCTAAGAGCATCTAAAACATGTAGACTCGCTAAGAACTGTGTGTTCAGGAGTGTGCTGAAGGTCCGAATCCGTGAATAGGAGGCCATGCGCCGCCGTTTTTGTACAGTACCAGAAACACGTGAAGATGTGGGCATGCACCGGCTTCTTCCCATGAAGCGTCGCTTTCCGCCCACTAAACCACAAACCACAAAGCGGAATGGTCCATAGGGAACACGATTGCTGACACTGGTTCGGCGAAAAAAAAAACAGTCATGCAAACACTGGAGGCCCGTTACACCATTGTGCTCTGATGTTTGATCACATCGCACATCGGTTCTAACGACTCTCATTGCTGATTGTGTGAAGATCAGCAGCAAGTTTTAAGTTTTGTGGGAACAGAAACCGCTTCGGGGACGTTCTTGAGAAAGAGACATCTCCAGAAAAGCTTTCTGGTGCATGTGAGCATGTTATTTAGATGGAGAACTCGCTCGAAAAGAAGTTCTACTCAGCCTTGTTGATTAAGGGAAAGATGCTTCTGCAGCCACTAAAGGTCGACTGTTGCAGTGTATTCAACAGATGTGCCTTAAGTAAGGAGGCCCTGATTATTGCCTTAAAAGGCAAGAAGGGGTAAGGGTCTAGTAGTCTGTAAGGATTTCAAGGAGATCGGAGATAGTTCTGCATGCTAATAACGTAATCCACTCCCGGTCTCAAGTGCGGTACAGCAAACAGCTAATGTGTGCGCATATTCGCATTCGATTCATGGTGAATTTATTCATAGCAGAATCAGCAGTTCAAAAGATCGAGTCGCCGCGGATTAACGACATCCGAGTTGTTTCCTCGTCACTGCAGAGGATTATGCAAATGCTGAGAGGAGCCGGTGCAACTCCATCGGGCCGTCAACGTGCACTGTACGAACTGTATCTGCAGTGGGAGGGACCAACCTGCTAAGGCATCAACGCGGATACTCCGAAGATCGAGGCATTGTCGAAAAAGCAAGGATTCCTTGCTCAGGACAATTAGTTCTTTCCATAAGGTGCCTAGTTTGGTCCACAATCCTTACAGACGGTGTAGCGAAATTGAAGACTCGAATACTAAAGCGAAGTCAAAGATTGGAAACGATTGCACATTTCGGTTTCTTTTGATTAATTTAGTAGCTTCCAATAGATAAAGGTCACGGTCACTTTGTGTGATACACCATGCATTCAGTATTTACGGGATATCGCTAAGGCAGTGTGTTGCATATCTGGTCCACCAAATGCTCGATCAGGGCGCAACCTAGCCATCTTCAAGTCCTAGTGCAGCGTATCAAGCCACCGCTGCTTTGATCGCCCTCGCGGCGGCTTTCCGGACACATCAAGGTTAAGGCCAATCTTCCGGACGCTGTTACCTTTTGCGCGAAGAACGTGGCCGTGCCATACCAGACGAGCTTCGGCGCATCCTCTCAGATATCGGGGTGACACCAAACCTCTGCGGAATAAAGTCGTTGCGTACTCGATCCAAACGCGTAACTCTGCCGTCCACCGCAGCATTTTCGTCTCCATTACGCTGAGGCGCCTTTCAATTTCTTTAGTCATGGGCCAGTGCTAACAAGGCTGCATAAATAGCTAATGGTCGGATGACTGCTCTGTAGGCTTCGATTTGAGGCGCTCTGGTAGCTTCTTGTCGTAGAGCACTCCCGTCAGAGAGCGGCATTTGGACCAAGCTGCATTTATTCGTGGGTTCACTTCAGCGAGTGGACTACCATCGAACGCGATTGCTGATCCCAGGTACTTGAGAGCTGAAGTACGTAGTAGCTTAATGCCGTTCACCTCATTAGAGCGAGACTCATTTTCGTCAGTGGTCAGGTACTCGTTCTTTTTCACGTTAAGCTTGAGCGCAAAACTCCCCAAGCGATCGCACCAAGCTTGTACCTGCCGTTGGAGTTCCATCCCGTCGTCGCCAGCGAGCAACACACCATCAGCATAAAGTAACGTCCAAGAAACAGGCTGCTGGAGAACACGTAATATGGCGCCCATAATAGCGACGAATAGTAGTGGGAGAGCGCAGATCTTTGATGTACTCCATCAGAGACGGGAAACTCCATGACGTACCTGCCGTAGCTTGCACTCACTCTCTGGACAAGGGACAAGGGTTCTCGTAAGGGACACAATCACTTCACGTGGAGCTCGATCGAAGGCGTCTCCAAGTCGAGGAAGGCAAGCACCGGCTTCTGCTCCTCACCGTGCCTTGATATAAGTAGACGAACGGCATGTATGGCATCGATAGTACCACACCCAGGTACGAAGCCGCATTGGTTGGTAGAGAGCTGGACGATATCAAGAAAATGCCCGTCGACAATCCGTCCGAGGATTTTCGCGCTGTGCGAAAGCAATCGGATCGGACGGTAGTTTGCAGTCTCCTGGACTGCCCTTCTTCTTCCAAATCGGAATCGGTTGCTTCTGTCCCAAATATCGGACACTTTGCTTTCCTTAACAACCTGGTTAACATAACATAGCACGGAAAACATCGAAACAAAAATCAAATACAAAAGCAGGTAGTTGAAAAAACTAAAATCATATATGATTAACACCTGTGAAGCGGAGTAGCAGTAGCAGAAGCAAAGCTGGAGTAACAGATTCGCTCAGTACTAAAGGACTAAAAAACACATAATGCAAAACGTATGAGAAAACAAGCAAGAATTAGGAGTAATTAAGATGCTTTAATTTCCTTAGGAGCGGTATGTCGGATATTTGGTAATCATAACGCTACGCTGCGGTTTCTTAGTGGGCACTTCCCTGATAACGATTCAACGGTCTCGGTGGGTTTTAAGTCTTGATTGAGCTGGGTAGGACTAAGAATATTGCTCCAGCAGCATCTCCTTCGACTGAGCTATAACTGGTCAATTTTGTTTTACTGCGCAAAAATAATCGTTTAGAGAGAGAGAGGGTCAGTACTATTTGGATGTTTTACATTCAATTTTATACTTCTTGCGGCGTCGTTTACGTGGTCACTTAACCTTTTGGATGGGTTCCTGCAAAATCAAATGGCATTTGGGAGGGTAGCTTCGTAAATGACTTCGACTTTTCCAGGCTCTGAGGAAGGCGACAACGTCGAAACGTAGGCCGCAATAAATATTTGTACAGTCTTGGCTATGCTGAAGAAACTGCTGGTCAATTACAACATGTTTTGTGGTCTGAATCTGAATTCGGCAGTTGGAGCATGCGCCGGCTATTTCGAGTCTCCTACAGGCTTCTGTTTCTTGATTCGACCCCATTCCAACCAAGCCTCCCAACTTTCTTGTGTCGGTGAATTGGTACTAGAATTCTCTGGGAAGGATACTGTACAGCCTTATCTCTCCGCTGGTCACCGCAAGTCACTACAGGCGAAATACACATTCAAATTGACTCCACAGCATCCCGTAGAAGTAGAGTGAATGGCACATCCTAAAAGGGATCAACCCCTCTTTTATCCTAATATTTATAGTATCTAAAATAGACAAACAAAACGAAGTACGAAGTTCTTTCTCACGTCCATCAACTATTTCATACTCGTAGAGTTTGAAATCCCCAAGCCGGCCACATGCCCTGTTTTGCATTACACTTTTGCACTTCACCGATTAAAACACATAAATACCAGTATCTGCTCACAACTGTTTATATTTCTATGCGAAAGAAAGCACTAGTTTACCTAATAAGATTCTATTAGGTTGTCCCATAAGTCTTCGCCCTTTTTTTCAACGATTCACTGCAGATTTCGCCGGCGATCTCTTGCATAGCTCTGCATAGCCTTCCAAAGGGAATGATTTGCTCTATCAGAACGTATCGCACTTCTTTTTTCATCACGAATTTTGTCAACTTTTAGGTCGTTGTAGTGAAAAGTGAAAAAGTGAAAAAGTAGCCATTTGCGCACTTGTTCTCTCCGCTTAGGTTTGTAATTTTTTGTTTTCTAGTTTTCTATAGCATTTGGAAGACAATGTTCTGTTCTACAAGAATATGTGTTAGCGCTATTTGCGCATTTGTCCTTTATTGATTTTTAGGTCATCAAATTGGGACGTCCGAAGGAGGATGGTTATTTTTGCCGACAGCTCCTGCTCTGTGGTTGAACTTTTTGGGCTGGTATTATATGATATTCGAAAGAGAATGTCTTGATCTATAAGAATATGTGCCGCGTTTATTGATATTCTATTGAACATCAACAAAATGCCAAAAAGAGAAAAATCGTCTTCACCAACAACTCCTCCTTCTTCAGTTGTTGATATTCGACAGAAATCAGCGTGAGCCAATAAACGCAATACAAATTCTTACTGAGCAAGACATCCTCTTCCAAACGACATATAACACCAAGCAAGAAAGTTCAACCACAGAACAACCACAGAACCGGAGTTTTGGTAAAAATTCGGACGGGAAAGTCGGAATTCCCAATTTGATGGCCTAAAAATCAATAAAGGGCAGGTGAGCAAATAGCACTAACACAAATTCTTGTAGTACAGAACATTTCTTACAAACGCTATAAAAAACTGCGCAAAAAACAACAAACCTAAGCGGAGAGAACAAGTGCGCGAATGGCTACTTTTCCACTTTTTCACTTTTCACTTCAACGACCTAAAAATTGACAAAATTCATGATGAAAAAAGAAATGCAATACATGCTCTGATAGAGCAAATCATTCATTCTCTTTCGAAAGCTATGCAGCGCTATGCAAGAGACCGCCGGCGAAATCTGCAGTGAATCGTTAAAAAAAAACGGCGAAGACTTATGGGACAACCTAATTTTTGTGCCAATTTCGCGTCAAATTGGTTAATTTTCAAAGCAAACTGAAAACAGAACAAATCAGACGTTAAAGACTAAATGGACACCTTTTTAGGCAAGCCTTACGCTTCTGGAGCCAATTGAACATTTTCGTAGTCAAAACGAACATGCTTCTCAGTGACGGAGAAGCTCTCTAAGACGGTTGGAATGATCTTGTGTTTAAAGAAAATATAGTATGCGTTTCTTGGATATTTTTATTTTACCCCAAGGAGTGAACGCACTATCTAAATCTTTATAAAATCTTTATTTTCAAGCAGAAAAAGTGCAGAAAAGCAGTGATCATTCAGCGTACAAGAAGGAGGGATCGTGTGAGGCATTCGATTAGCTCGTTGCGACTTTTTATCGATGATGAACATTGCGATGAGCTAGTCAAATGAACTACGTGATCGGCTTTTTTAAATATGTTCAATAACTGCTGCATCCAGCGATTTAGAAAAAACTTCAATTAATTACTTTTTGAATTAAAATTTTATAAAATCGCAAACAATGTACTCGCTTATTGGTGCAGTTGAGTTTGAAAATTTCAAAGAAAGTCATACTAAATTTTCCTTGAACAAGAATTTTTTTTACCGTCTACTGTAATATGGAAGTAGTGTCCAATTTAATTTGAAAAAATCTCGACTTGGCATCAAACTATTTAATCTGTTTTGAAAATTGTCCAATTCGAGTAAAATTGGTAAATGCTCTTCGCGAAAAGCAAACGTAATCAAAACCAGGGCCCTCTTTTTCGAAGCTTTCACGCGTTGCGCTTCCTCAACAACAAAAGACCTCAGTGATAATTGAAATGAGCCTAATCTCATGCTCGCGCAACGGCATGTATGGTGGGCTCTACCTCAAAAGCGCAGCGGCTTCTTCTCCTCGTCTGCCCGTCCTCATTTGAATTCGGCTCATTCTGCGGCAAATCACAGTCGACGGCGACAGGTGGTCGATGACCTGATTGGGTGACGGAATTTGGCAGATGGCCAGCTGCTACTGTGCCCTGGCATCCATCCAAACAACCGGATCGCAACGGGGACAAGAGCAAATAGTGCAGGTCAGGGCGCTGCAACAGCAAAAGCACTGGTCATAGAGATTAGCCGCCGAAGTGGTTCTTATAGCGGAACGAGGGACTGTGCCGCGGCCAAACAATGGAGAACATGCTCATCGATTAACGGGGACATTTGGCTCGGGAACCGCTGAAGGAGAAGTGACGGTAACTAGGAAGTGGATGTCCATTAGGCCTTTGTTATACCACCGCTCACCCCGAGCGAAGCCTAATGATAAGCTCCCATATCGATTTATCGCGTCGCACAATCGATATGGGAGCATATCATTACGCTTCGCTCGGGGTGGGTGAGCAATGGTATAACACAGGTCTTACTTGAAGTCGACTGGCAGAATGTGGATGCGGAACGTATGTGGAAGCCATGAAATAAGAATTGATAGCTTACTTTGTTTACTTTGATACTTTGATGGTCCTTTTGTCGGCTGGAGGTCTTCTCAGCGGGGACCACAACTCTTCCAGACCGCTCGATCTCTGGCTGCTTGCATCCAGTGAGGCAGACCCCGCTCTCTGAAAGATCTTGAGAATGAGTCTGCCCATTGCGTTCGTCCCAGTGGTCTCTTATGTTCCCCTGGGAGCCATTCTGTGACACGGAGACCAGTAGTGCACACGAAATTCTGTGCGTTAAATTTTTTAACGAAATTTTTTGACGGAGAATTTTCGTTAAATTTTTGGTAAATCGTTAAATTTCGTTAAAAAATACAAAATAGATGCAAATCCTTATTTCAAGTGAAAAAAGTCAAGCAAATCGTATAGGTTTCCACTTCAAGAGTTCAACAGCTAAAGTTCAAGGAATGGATGCAACATTGCACTGTAATAGAAACAGTCCAAGATCAACAAACGTAGAAAAATAAACAAGCCTTCAGTAACAAATTATCTACAGGGTGTGGAATAAGAACAGCTATGGAATTATCATGGAAGGTGATCACCGACAAGGCATCTTAAAATGTGCGATCAGGCAGAATCCGGAGCTCCCTCCTTTCCTAGTTTATTGCGAAACCGTTTTGTCTGACTGTTCTACGACCATATACAATTTCGATGCGGGCACAGGCCACTAAGTACAAAAAGATCAAATAAAGATACAATTAAAAGCCAGTCAGAGGAGAGTTTTCACGTTATCGGAGTGTCCGGTGCGTGGGACCTTCCATTTTTTTGCAACGTCGTAACCATGACACGGCATCGTGTCACACGTCCCACACTGCTGAATAGGTGAGACATATCGTTAATGTGTTAAAGTTCAAGAAAAGTAGCCTCCCAAATTTTTGTTATTAGCGCTTTTCTAAAATCGTTTAAAATACGACTAGTGTTCCAGGTGGCGGGAAAAGTATGGATAAGCAGTGCCAGGTGAGGATAGGCTTATCTAACGAGGAGGTTAGACCAGTATATTTTTGTCGATTCGTTGACGTACTTGGGGGGCTCGGCGAAGAAATTTCTAGCTTCAAAAGGCATTAAAGGATAAGGTTAAAGGACGGCGTTACTCAATCTCTTTTGGGATGGGCCACGCATTCTACTTCTATGAGATGCGGAGGTGATTTGAATGCGTGTTTGGCCTATACCTACTTGTGGTGACGAGCCGATGAACAAGTCAGTCCTTAATCCTCCCAGACAAGTCTGATTGGAAGGCTTGGTTGGCTGGGAAATCCGAACCAGGAACCTGGTATCGGGTGACAGCCAGCACCTCCTCCGACTGCGCTAGCCACGCCCCAAAATGCATTATTTTCAACAATTCAAAACAAATTCATAGAAACATCAAAATGTTCTTGCCAATTACAATAGTTTTTTTTTTCAGGAACAATTCTAAACGGGAGGGTGAGACCTGCAACAATCGTGAAGACTAAGGCCTATGTCATACCATCGCTCACCTCGAGCGAAGCCTAATGATAAGCTCCCATATCGATTTCATCGCGCCTCCCGATCGATATGTGAGCATATCATTAGGCGTCGCTCGGGGTGAGCGATGGTATGACATAGGCCTAAGGGTAAATGGGGTAAAATCACTGAATAGGAAGTCCGTTAAAAATTCCGTTAAATTTCTAAAATTTTTCGTCAAGTCGTTAAGCTAGATTTTTACGAGAAATGTCGTTAAATTCGTTAAATCGTTAACCGTTAAATGTGCACCCCTGACGGAGACTCCATTTATTGTCCTTCCGTCGAAGCAGGTGTCCGGCCCAGCGATATTTGGTCTTCTTCATGTACTGCAGTGCTAATTGCGACTTCTTCCTTATCATAGGCCTTCTTGCCATTGCTGACAAAGGCTTGTCCTCAGAAGGCATCTCTCCAGTGCACGATGCGTAGTTCACATTGCGCTGGCGATTGTCTTGTTCTCGAGCCAGGTTTCCGACGCGTAACACATCGCAGGCAGTACGGAGGCGTTGAATATCGAGGCCCTGGGGCCGGGATCCTTCGTTGTGCTATGGACTTCGCGAATCGAACTGAAGGCTGCCCATGCTGCGCGTCTTCTGCGGGCGATTTCAGGAGCGAGGTGGTTGGTTATCCATGTTCAGCTGTCTTCCTAGATAGACGTAGGAGTCTACCTGTTGTAGAGCGACTCCATTTAACCTTACTAGTCCCGTGGCACACCACTGGTTGACTATAAATCGCGTTCTGGACATTTACGTCCAGTTAAATTTTCATACCTGCCACATTGAGCTCGTTCAGCATTTCCTCGACTTGATAGTTTGACGAAGACAATTGATTTGTCTTTTTGTACCTTCGTTGTGCTATGGAATGGACGCATAAGTAGTGTAATGTTAAGGATAAAGAGGCTTAACTCAATCCCTTCTAGGATTTTCCACGCATTCTTCTTCTACGGGTTATCGTGGAGGCGATCTGAATGCGTATTTGGCCGTACAATGACTTGGATTGGCCAGCCGATGAACAAGTCAGCGCTTTATCCTTGGTATGAAACAAGTCTCGCCCCAAATCGCCGATTCCCGAGGGATGGAAGGCTTGGTTTGCCTGGGGGGAAATCCGAACCAGGAAACCGGTAACGACTGTACGCGCCAGCCGTCCCGGCGACTGCGCTAAACGCGCCTATGTTAAGAATAGAAAGGAAAAATTTTGGCGTCTCAACTTGTATAGGATATCGTAGAGATAATTTGAATGGGAATCTGATAGTGCATTTCATTGTCAGACCAAATTCCTACAGGGGTTTGGGAATTATAGAGCTTGGTTAGCATGGCTAACAGCCGATCCTAAAACGGTTCCGACGAGGACACCGTGGTTTTTGCTAACATGCTTCTCTTCTTTTTTCTCGTTGCATCTACTACTTGCCTTAGGGAACGTGACAGCGTAATGGGAATAGTCGCCTGCTATCGCGCTCCACCACTAATCGAGATCCTTGGTTTGCATCCCGTGTTGGCCAACCAAGATTTCCATTACTCCGGAGGCGGTGAATTTGTCAGCCTTTAAAACTTTAAATGAAAGTCAAAAATCTACAAGATTATACATATATCCGCTGTATTTCACAAGTCATTGTTTTTGCCAGATTCGTAATCAAGCCTTCTCTGCCATAGGAATAAAAAGGGTAAAGGATGGCGATAGCGAATACCTTTGAGACATGCGCCACGTGTTTCTGTGGGATCTCGTGGCGAGTTTGGCCTGGGCAGCGACTAGCCGACGAACCAATGAGTTTCGTGTCCTCCTCATAGAAATCTGGTACCTATTAACTGACGACATAGGGGGATGGATACTCGGTTGGCCAATGCGTTTTAGTGCGTTCCGCGATCGGTGATTTTTCACCAGACTCCATCAACTGATGAAAAAGAATAAAACCTAAGGTACGGCGTTAATTTGGTTTATTAATAAGTGCTTAGTACAGGGCATTTGGGTTTCTCGGTCAACGCGTTGCAGTTTGTTAGCAGCTTAGGGAAATCTAAGCTCTCACTCTACCCTACCCCAGGTATTCGGCAACTGATCAATGAGCATGGTCTAGAGCCCCGTCTCTTTGTCTATGTTCTTACTTAGGTTCCTTGCCTGTTGCGGATTATGCAGGCTTCTGTTGGAGTAGCATCACAGTACTATTTGGTACTATCGGATTGGCGCTAGCTAATCCTATCAAAAATTGCATATTATCCTTTATTATATCACGTTTCGTGGAAGCATAGTAGAAGTCGACAGAATTGGAAATTGGCTAATGCGGTAAATCGTGATGGACGCGCCAGTGGTTTTACCCAATGATTGTAGCGCAAAAAACCAGTTGTTTAGCAATTCGAGGCGTAACAAGCCTAGAATTGAACACCAATGAGGTTCCTGATATACAGGATCAATGGCTCCTGTTGACTGTACCAAATGTTCACAGTCGTATCATGCAGTGTCAAAAAAAAATTATACTGGGCTGTTCGATTCAGAAGTGCAACGGTTAGAGGTGATATGCACTACCTAAAATTCCTTGCTGAAACGAAAGACACAGTATTATTAGAACGTAAATATGGGGGCGTGGATCGCAGTCGGAGGAGGCGCCGGCTCTCGCCTGCACCCGATACCAGGTTCCTGGTTTGGATTTTCCGCCCAGGCCAACCAAGCCTTCCTTCCCTCCGGGGTCGGTGAATTGGTACCAGTTTTGTCTGTGAAGGGTAAAGCGCTGTCTTGTTCATCGGCTGGCCACCGCAAGTCATTGTATGGCCAAATACGCATTCGACTTGCCTCCACGACAGCCCGTAGAGGTAGAATGCGTGGCGCATCCTAAAGGGAATTGAATAACGCCGTCCTTTATCCTTTTATCCTTTTAAAACTGGCTATGACTTCTTCGCCGACCTATGTCCTTGATTCACTATGTTCGAAATTTAAAAATCGCTATGATCTTTTTAGAGAAATATGTATGTCGAAAAACAAAACAAAAAAATCGGAGGTATTTAGTAAGGGGATCTCGATGCGAAATAGTGGTCTTGATGCTTTGACGAAGAATAAATAAACGTTAGCCTTATTCAACCCCTTTGGGGGATGCGCAAGGCGAACTGCTCTGCTCTGTTTATTTTAGTTTCCCTATTACCCTACACGAAGAATCTTCCAAACGAGGTCAGAATGGCTGCAACATGAGTGATGGCGTTATCCTGTTTTTGCTGATTGGAAGGTGCAAGGTGGATGTGCTAAAACTTGTTCGGTTTATTCGAGATAATCGATTTCACTCGAACTTCTAATAATATGTACCTTTGTGTCATTGCCAACAAACCAAGGAGGCAAACCTTACAACTAGCGAAAAATAGCAGTTTTTCGCATAATCGAAAAATGTTTCTCAATCCCGCATATGAGATCTGCTTTAGATCCCTTGGACCTTCTCGTTTCTTAACGATTCTCGACATAATTAGAAGCCTGATTTTTTTTACGATGTTTACGACGATGCTCCGGCATCAGGAATACGTTGAGTGACCAATTCTAGGGAAATTGATATCAAAGCGCATCATAGGATGACCCAGAGCCGCATGACGAAAGGAAGAATTCCACCGCTTTATGGAGCCCAGTGCTGCGAAATTCTATGATGAAATCGCACTTGGGACTAGTTGGGCGATGCAGAAAGGTTTCAGAAGCAAAGGCTTCCAGTGGTAGTAGGAAGCAGAGGGCTACTTCCTTCCTGATTCGGCAGACGGCACGTGCGCTTACAAAGAACTTCATGATTGTGATTCACCTATGTACCATACTAGTGTCAAATTGGTCACATCCTGTAGTTGCTTCCTTTGATCAGTCTATGTCCTCGCGTCGGCGGAGGAGAGCAGGGAATCAACCAAAAGCCTTCACTTTTCGCGTACGGCCCCCTACCTAGTAAGTGCCTAAGCCTAAGTCTAGGGGAACCACACGGGTCTGTAGCTTGTACGGGTCTCAAAAATGATATTTTTGATAGCAACGAGCTTTCTGGTACCGTCAGAGCACATAGTGTGGGATATCCGAAAAAATAAGCTCTTGTGGAACCAAGTCACGTACACTAAAATGTGTCGAGCTGCGGTTATGTTGTGGCCTTGCTCCATTGGAGAGAAAATTCGTCTGTTCTCTCTGGCTGAAGACACAACATATGGGTACCAAACACCAACAGAAAGCACTCGGTGATGCTTTATACCGCACCCTAAAAATCACTCCATTCCGATTGAGACTCCAACAAGATATAAAAAACCTGAACACGTCATGCTGTTCGAAAACGAATGGGCTCCCAAAGAAAATATTTTCCAAGTTTCCTCTAATCTTACTACTAGGTCTCATAAATGATTTCGTACTCTATAATAACGCGCTAAGCGATGAGTCATACTATCGATTGGCGCCGCCGCAGAAATTAGCCATAAAATAGGGGAAAAGTCGGGGGGGGGGGGGGGGAGGAATGGGGGAAAATTACGACACAAAAATAGCGAAAAATACCCAGACGTCTTTTTCCTGCCTGGGAACTTCGGCCCTGGGGCAATCGAGGTCGCTCAACACGAATCTGAAGTTTGTTTTTAAAGTATCGATCGCCATCAATCGATACTGATCAAATTGCGTGGCGCGAAAGTAGCGGAAAATACCCAGACGTCTTCTTCGTGCTAGGGAATTCGGAAGACGTGCGGAATACGTCGCATGACGTGCCTGGGGACTAAAAGGACGTGCCAAAGACGTCGCTCAACATGTTTGGGGATTCAGAAGGCGTGCCGAAGACGTCGCTAAACGTGTTTGGGGGTTAAGGTAGACATGCCGGAGACGTCGTCCAATATGCCTGGGATTCAGAAGGTGTGCCGAAGACGTTGCCCGCTAAGGGGGATCATTGAGGGGGACCAGTACCAGTAATGGGGGACCGTTTCAATAAGGGAGGACCAGTAGTGAGGAATCAATAGATCGCCTTATCATACTATATACTGTACGTACTGCGAGCCTATCGAACTCCTAGGTAAGGAAGAAAGCTGTGCAAGTAGAGCAGCTAGCTCAGTGTGATTGTCCTTAGCTTAGTGATACTGCAACACCGCGCGAAGCGCGCAAGTGCTCCGTCATGCCGATGGGCGTGACGGAGCATTTGTTTTTGATAACATCGAACATTCTGGTACAGTCAGAACACATAGTGTGGGGTAAATCAAAGTGCTCTTGTGAAACCAAGTCACTTATACTAAAATGTATCGAGCTGCGGTTATGTTTTGGCTTTGATCACAAAAAAGAGAGAAAATTCGTAGTTAGTCAGAAGGTAGGAGACAGAAAAATTGAGGAATTTCGATGTGTACGATTCCTGACAGCATTTTGAAGATAGCACAAGCATCTCTAAGCTTCCTACAGCATTCCAGTGTGTGCAGATTGAAATCTGTCTTTTATATTTGATCGTGGCACTTTAGAATACAGAAAACTTTCTGATCGAAATAGAATTCTCCTCATATAACAATACTGAATCTTTTCCAAAACGTAATGTACTTCGCCTTATAAGGAGAGAAAACCGTCGATCTATTCTCAAAAATAGGTTCTGTGTGTGAACAGTGGTGTAGGATGTTGTGAAGCTGGTTCTGTGTATGTTTTCTGGGCTATATGCCATTTTAAAGGTAATGTTTCGTTCTCGTTCAGAATACATGTATCCCGTTCTTCGGTCGGTCACTCTAAATTCTCCTTATTTTTAGCTCATCATGTTCAGGTTAAAAGAATATCCAAAGAGTAGAGGCTGTTGGTAACAAATGCTCGTGTTCTAGACACTCCATTTTAATGCCCTGAAATTTATCGAATTTCAAAATGATCGAAAAAATCCAAAATACAAAATCCAATCCAAATTTTTTTCGAATGGTTTATAACGTTGGGCAAAAAACTCAAGCGTGAGTAAGGAGCTGACGGCGATGGTCATTTTTTGACCTTCCATTTTGTTGTCCTAAAAATTGATAAAAACGAAATGGAAAAAAGCGAAACATGGTTTCTGGTAGAAAAAGAAAGCAACTCATAAATTTCTTTTGGATGGTATATAACACTATGCAAAAGACTTTCAGCAAAATTAGAATAGAATATTTAAAAAACGACGAGGATTAGTTTTCAACCTAATATATTTGGTTGGCCAATTAAACGCATGTGCGAGGAAGAAAAGTGAAAAGAAACAAGTAAAAAGTAGAGAAGTGAAAGTAAAGAATTCTAAAGTAAAAAGCTTCGCTAGCAGAAGAAACATTTCTTACATCAAGCTCGTAAAACATGACATGGACATCACATGACGTCATTTGGCAAATACGGCACATGTTCAGAAAATTGGAGGAATACAAGGTCCATTTTCTGTGGAGTTGAGTTAACTATTAGGCTGTCGCAAAATTAATCGCTGAAACGGACCGCTTACTTCAAACTGCTATAACTCTGCTGATACATAACCTTATTAATCAGTTTAAGAACCACCGAAAAGTAGTCATTTTTGCCAACGAGCAGGCAAAGAATCTTGTTCTTTCCAATAAAAATTGATTTCACAGGAATTAACGAATTCAAGGGGGCACGTCCAACATGGGCCAAATTAGTGGATTGTTTCTGATGCATATGAGAACCAAGAGCTCGGAAAAAGCGATAGTCAGTGGGGGAATGGTTGGGAGAATACGGTGGGTGAGGGAGAACTTCGATACCTAAATGGGTTAATTTTTGCCGAGTGATTTGTGAAGTTTCTGGCCTTGCGTTGTGTGCAACAGGAGTAGATGACGAATATCAGCTCTTCTTATCTATTTTACATAAATGTATCGAAGAGTTCGTACCTATAGAAAGGCATCCAACGAATTATGGTAAGCTACCACCTAATTTGATCAGGATTTTTGAACAGAGACAAATGAGGTGGATGAATTATCAAATTTACCCAACCGTGAACAACTTGAATAGTTTTAAAGCTTTAAGTTTGATCAACTTCTGAATAGATACCATCAGTATGTCAAAAGGAAAATTTTTGAATAGCCTGGAAAATCTTCCCTTTACACCCTGTTAAATTCGGTGCTGAAACGACCTGAGCAAATTCCAACCCTAAAATATTTAACTGGACGATCTGCAGTAATTGATGAGTCTAAAGCGTCTATGCTAGCGAAATACTTTCAAAAGTCTTTTTCGGAGTCATCTTACAGCAGTGATACTTTCTATACTGTGAGCTCCACTCAGAGTATGGAAAGCACAATTTGGTTCCACAAAGAAGGAACCTACAATGCATTGCATGCATGTGCAATACCTGCAACTTTTACCGTTACCCCGGATAAAGTACCACCGTACTTTATTCGGAAAATCGCCATAGCTATCTCTTACCGTTGGAGCACATATTTAATGCTAGCTTCATGCTAGGCGAGGTTCCTGGTCGTTGGAAGCATGCGATCTTTACTCCGATACCTAAGAAAGCACCCTACAATCTGGTTACCAATTATCGCCCCATCAGTATCACATCCGTTTTTGCATGAGTTTTCGAAATGAAACTCAAGGCTGCTCTCGTGAATTATCTTGAGTCAAACTCTCTAATTCCCGAAAATCAGCACGGTTTTCACAGCGGTAAGTCGACGGAGACATGAATGCTGTCAGCGTTGAATGATTGGTCAATGACGCTTGATCAAAGAAATAAACGTGGATGTAAAAGCTTTCGATAAGGTTCCATTAAATAAACTGATCTACCAGCTGGAGAAAATCGGTGTTCATCCAAGGATAATTAAGTAGATAAAAAACTTCATAAGCGACAGATCTTTTCAGGTTAGAGTCAACGATTCGTACTCCGAATCCATTCCATCTACCAGTGGGGTCCCACAAGGAGGTGTTCTCTCACCAGTTCTTTCTATCATCTACACTTCCCTGATTCCCTCTCTGGTTGAAGAGCTTGGGGTCACCTGTAAAATGTTTGCTGATGACATAAAAATATACAGAAACATCGTTGAGGAGGAGCCACGGTGCCCTTCAGTCTGCAATAGATGCTGTTGCGGATTGGTCAAGGAGGTGGGAGCTTCCCTTATCAGGTGAAAAAAATCAAAGCGCTTCATCTTGGACAGCAATACAACAGAAACTCCTATTGTCTTGGTGAACAGCAACTCAACAGTGCGCTTTCTTTACGTGACCTAGGATTTATTCTAGACACTAAACTTTCCTTCAGACAGCACTGTGATTATACGACTAAGAGAGCTGAAAGAGTTGTGCACAATATATTTAAATCTCTGAAAACTAGTTCAATAGCACATTTATTATCGCATACAAGGCCTTCGTGAGGCCCAAGCTAGAGCATGGTACTACGGTGTATAGTCCTACTACTAAGAGAGAAATCGCCAAATTGGAATCTCGTGCAAAACAGTTTTACAAAAAAGCTCTAGATCAGAGTGCATGGGTGTGATTATAACAGCATTCCTCCGGCGTCTGGAAGAAACAAATTCCTCAATTTACGCACTCTTGCTTGTCGCCGAAGAAAGTTCGATTTGGTAACGGTTTATAAGATGGTAAAAGGCATGATGGGTCTTACCCTTAACGAATTCTATTCAATGTCTCATTACGACACAAGAGGCGCTCAATGGAAGGTCCAAGTTTTTAGGGCTAGTAGCAATATAACATCTTTTTTTTTTAGAAATCGAGCTTGCAATAAATTCCTGAAAGAATATAATAATTTTCTCTAAGAAAAATGGATTACCAAGTTTTATAGGGCAATACAAAACCCTCATTGACAGGTATCTGCAGGGAGTTTCTTAGCAGTTTGGTTTGGTCAATTATGGTGTTGTACTAATTGTATCCTCCTATTTGCTACTTGTATTCTCTGTGTTTTGGGTTGATTTCTGTTGTTGTGTTTTTTGCGTGGATTACTACGTACAATAAATAATAAATAATAATAATAATCTTGGTGATCTTGTACACAACTAAGAGAAGACTGATGGGTCGATAGTTGTTGATATCCTCCTGCTGACCTTTTTTGAAGATTAGAACTGTTTTCGACTCCCTCCATGAGTCCAGAATCCTACCAAGTCGAAGGTAGTGGTTGAAGTGCTTGGCAAGAAGTGAGCAGATGGCACTGCCACCTGCACGAAGGAGATCAGCAGAAATACCGTCCGGTCCGGGAGAAGTGCCTGGCTTCATCCTTCTGATGGCATGAGCAACTTCTGATTCCAGAATGTGAGGTACTTCCTCAGCTGGTGGCATCAAGCATTTCGGGACAGTGATGGAAGAACGGAACAGATCTGTGTAGAATTCTTGAACGATGGCCTTTATTGCTCTTCGAGACGTTTGCGTTGTTCCATCCTTATCCACAAGGGCTGATATTATTGCCTTCTGGTCGCGGAGATCTCGTTTGCAGCGCTTTATGCTTGAACCTTTCCCAGCGGCTTCTAACAGCTTCAGTCTTCTGTAGTCTTGAATGGACTTCTTCACAACAATTTGGCAGGCATCGAGATGGTAAATTTTGCTAGATGGGAAGCATTAGAACCCAGTTTGACAGCTCTTCTTTGCTCAAAGAGTATAATCGCATGTGCATTGTGTCTTGAAGCAGACGGGCTCCTTTCAGCAGTCCTTTGGAGAGAAGGTCGTAGTTTTTCGATGGATCTTCAGGAAGATTCCAATTATACGACTTTATTGCATATTCCAGCTCCTCAGAGTTGAATGTGAGGATCCTCACCGGTGCCGGTTTATGCGTGTCACGCTGGGAACATCCTCTTTTTGAGAGTCAGCTTCGCACGGACCAGACGGTGATGCGAACCGGTGTCAAGAGAAGGCAGCACGGAGACGTCAAACAGATTTCAGCGTCTGTTTGTAAGAACATGGTCGATTTCCGAACGCGTTCCTCCATTTGGGCTTTCCCAGGTCTATCGCCGGTTTGAAGGCTTCTTAAACATAGAATTTCCATGATAGAGACGGCACGCGGATAGGAAGTCTATCAGGCGCTCTTCGTTTTCGTTCCTTAAGGAAGTTCCATGTAGTCCTAGCCTCCATTCGTCGTGATCATTCGTACCGACGGTAGCGTTAAAGTCTCCAACGACAACTTTGCAGTAACTCTTCTCGTCATTGACAGTCTTTTCGAATAGATTATAGAATTCCTACTTTTCTTTGTCTGTGCCCGCAGATTTTGGAGCATATCCATTTATGATGGAGATGGTTCCTTGATCTTTGGTTTCCAGACGAAGAACAGCTACTCGCGGACTGATGATCTCGTAAGAGTATACTAGGTGGTGCACCGTCGAATTGACGAGAAATCCAACTCCGCCAATATTCTTTCTCTCCACCTTTGCTCCGATAATGAGAAGCTCGTTGTGGTCGGTCTTTATGGTTTTCGTTCTGCCTTTCGTTTCCTGCAGGACGATAGCGTCGTATTTGATGTTGCGGCCTCTGTAAAGCAGTGTCCGAGGATCCTGCTCAGATGCGATCGAACGACAGTTATAAGTGCAGACGAATAGGCAGTTTCCGTGTCGTGGTGGGTGGCGGTTTCCGGTAGTTGGATTCCAGTGACGTCCTGATAGTTTAACTCTGAGATCAAATGACCCCTCGCCCGAGGTGGATGCAACCGACGTCGTGAAAGTCCACCTCCGGCGCGCGGAGGACTGGGGCACTGGTTTAGTTGTTTGAGCCATAGCGGTGGTCTGGTTACATGTTTCTGGCCAGGGATACATGGTAGCCGCCCATACACGACAAAGCGAACTGCGTGACGGTTTGTGCCGTTAGCCATCACTAAGTGATGGTCACCCCTTCAGCGCCATGAGGTGGCACATGAAGGGGAACGTGAAAATGAACAAAGAAAAACCGAGCAAAGGCTACCCTAAGCACCAGTTCACTAATAGCTGCTATATTTCAACCTGAGAACCTGAACTCCAGGTAATCTTCTTTTCTAGCCATGCAACGCTTACTAGAAAGTTTTGATTTTGATTGATATTTATTACATAGATACCCATGTGAACGAAGGTTTAAAAAATAAAGGAAAAAAACGAAAAAGTTTTAAAAGTTTCTCCGACTTGTTTACCACCGTAGAGGTGTTTCTAATGATTCTTATTAAAAAGCCCAAAGGGATGGAGCCCTCAGCAGTGGTGTAGGATTCTTTCAAGGATGTTCTCGTTCTGTGGCCGCAAACTTCATTGTCTGAAGTGAATGTCAGAGAGACCCTCACACAATGTCTCTTAAACAGTTTGTAAAGACCGTTACACATCAGACTTATACGGAAAGCAAAGACAGGTGCTTTTTTCTGTAGGGGCACCAGCCGGCAATGTATATTTTTCAGAAGCTACCTTACTGTAATCGGGAAATTTTTCAAAGAGATAGTTTGGTAATAAGTAGTCGCTGACCAACAGTTTGTTCGTGAAGTTCTTACTACTGTTTTCGCCACTAGTTAGGCACTACTTCGAAATTCGCTGACAATTTTCCACAGAGTACGAGAAAAATTGCTATTCCCATTCGAGGAACCGCGTGGTTCAAGACGAGGCTATTTTCCTAAATTTATTTCCTTTCACATTCGTACACACCCATTCCGCTAAGACGATTAAGCGTTAATAGTGGGAATTGGGCATGGTTGTCAATTTCTGTAGTCAAAGTTAGTAAACGCGAGATAGAAGTACATGGTCTTGATGTACATATTCGCTTTATCCACTTGATGCAACCTAAGGGAAGTGTTTAAGATTGTGTTTCTTCTCTTCCAATGAATTTTAGCAAGAGCATTCAAATATCGAGCGTGATGAGAATAACGGGTGTTCCGAGCGAGGGACCAGAAATCTATCGGGTTCTTCTTGGGGCGAGACTTCTTATAAACAGAGGGAACTAATCCATCGTTGCCGAAGCGCACCACTCATGTTTTCCGCTGTTCGTGTTAGAGAGTACGTTTCAAATCTGTGCGCCATTTGATGCCTTCAGTATGCGATTTTCTATTCACGGTTTTCTTCTGTGCTGCTTCGCCATCCAAAAAGCCTTTTCTTGTCAGCGTCGACCTCATGTTTTTAGGGAACATTTTGAAGAGCACAACCGAAAAATTACACTGACGGGCTGCCATTGTCGCACTAAATTAATGGACATCTCTCGCTCCTGGTGAAAAACGCCGCCGCTCGACAAATTTGCACCACTTTGAAGGATTAGGCCTTATTGTGAGTACAAATAAGCGACCTCCGATTTTTTACACATAGTGTAGTAAATCTAATCTAATCAGCTTAATTTAATATAAATCTAGGTTTTTGGATGAGGCAAAACTGGTGTTCAACACGAGCTGCGACTGGTGTTCAACACGAACTGCTTAACCCATGATTTATTCATGCTTAAAAGGTGAAAATTATTGACACTGTTTTTGACGATTTTTAACTAATTACTATTGCTTCTAAAAACTACGTTAAATTCAATAGGACATATTTTATTCAATTTGTAGCTTTAGTTCTATCCTATCAGACCAATTTGCAATGCTAAGTATGCTTAAAAGGTGAAAAATATCATGACAAAGCTGATTTCTGGGGAACAATTCCAGAAATCAGTTTTGTCATAATATTTTTCACCTTTTAAGCAATTGCCTCGTGTGCTTCGAAGACCTTAACTCTGATTTAATTGGAAACTAATAGAGTCGATTTTTGTCGCGGTGAAAAAGCGATCTAGAGAAATCGACATTACCAAATAGAGGATTTTCATTGATAATTGTGGTGTTCAGCATGATTACAAGGTAGAAGTTGTGGAGTCAAAAATTGATTTCACACTTGGTTAACTGTCACAAGTTGCTACTGTAATTCCTTAAACTGAAATAGCTTCACAACATCTTACTGAAGTGAAACACTTGAACTCCAATAGACCGTATTTAGTGTCTTGTGTTGCCCTTAGTTCCTTTCGGTTTTCTTTACTAGTTTAATCAGTGGAATTTTATCCAGCCCTCTAAAGTCGACACCAATGTCCTCCATTGGAGATGCTTCCCTTGTTTAAGGCGCATTGTGCAAGAAAAACATTTCTTCGACGGGGTTTCCGGGAAATTTCTTTTCCCGAGCAACCAGTCCTGCGAATTAGCTGACGATCGTTTTTGTCACGGTGTTCCGACGAGCAACTGAAGACTGCAATTAGGCACCCTGTCGGGAGATGTTAATTCCACTACCTGGCCACTCCTTCGAGGAAGGCGCAGAAGTCGTTGCTCCGAACGAGGGATTGCCTGACCCACACAGCTCTCGATGACGGAGAAATCGACTGATCTTTGGATAGCATGCGCATGAGCCCGATTAATCAACGACTCTCGGATCGGCTCCGGCTGTCCATCATTTCGTCCACGGCTCCTTCATCACCCGCTGCTGTTCGTGCCTCTTCTCCCACTCTTTTCTACTCCAACATTGCCATCTAGTTGCGTTCTCTTCGATCAGCAGGTGAATGAGAGGCCAATGTCCGAATACCCATTAACGATCTGATCTCATGCCATGTAGGTGAGCCCTTCGGCTCTCCCGCTATGCTTTTTTATTCTCCTTACCGCGTCAGGTAAATTAGGTAAAAAGCGTCATTTCAGTCGGTCAGGAACGGCTTCTCATTTTCATAGCTGCCTCTACCTTTGCTCTTCTTCTTATCATGAATAGCCGAGTTCTACTAAGGGTATGCTGCTTTTCTAAAAGTGCAGAAACGGATCAACTCCCAACCACCCCTAAGCAGTTTAATCGCATACACCATGTTTAATCGCATACACCATCAGATCATGAGAATACCTTCGCTTTTCTCCTTTACTTTGAACAGAACAGAACAGATTTATTAAGTTAAAAGTGACACAAAATCTGCAAAAATTTATAGCAAAAGTTGGCTTTTTTGTTATACTCAAGAGTGATATCTTCGAAGATTTATTTAATATGGGAAGCGTTCTACTCTCACAGCGATTTAGTATTTCATTCTCTGAAAAGCTGTTATATATTATGAACAAGATATTGTCAACTCTCACAAAAAAGTCTATTGTAGTTAACTTCAGAAACATCCTTTCTGTTTAAGGAAGCATTCTAACTTGTAGTTGAATGCTTTTGGTGAAGAATTGAGGAATGACACAGGAAGCTCATTCCAGGTTTTCACGATACGAGCCGAAAAAGATTCTTGGAATTTTTTTGAGCGTGCTTTTTGAGGTTGAATTCTAAGATTGTGCCCTCTTGTAATCCCGTTGAATGAGGAAAAAGTGAAGAATTCATTTTTATCAATATCCAGGTGATCATTAACAATTCTAAAAGCAAGGTTTTGATCATAGAAAACTCGTCTCAGTGATAAAGAAGTAGTACTGAGTCGGGTCAATCTTTCAAGGTAAGAAACTTCAAATAAACCATTCCTAATGAACACTTGTTTAGTAAATCTTTTTTTGCACACTTTCTATTTGATTGATATTACTTTGCTTTAATGGAGACCATACAGGTGTACAATACTCCAAAAGAGGTCTTACATAAATAGGTCTTACATAAACATACCGGACGCGTCTTTTGAATAGACGCCGAAAAAACCGCACTTTTGCGATTTTTGCGTCTTTTTGATATAACTCGCTCAAATTCATCCGTTTGACAACCCAAGAGTATTTTTGAACTTAAGAGATCGAGCTCTATCGTGTCGTATATACATTTCATATGAAAGATCAAAAATGGCCAAAATTAAAAACTTGCGCTCCATTGAGAAGGCCGGCCGCGGACGAGTTGTCGGCCGCAAGGCGTCGAAAAGGTTGCAGGCTCACAGTTCCTCTAATTTGAGGTTTTTTGAGAAACGGTTGGTACCGTTCGATTCGTCTCGTCGAGATCTACACAATTATGTATACAACTTCGCCAACCACCGCATTTTTGCAGTGCGTGATCAAAGATGACTAGAGCAGACTCTTTGCCACTGGGGAAGCTTATATTCCAGGACTTGCATGTTCTCGGAGCATCTCAAGCATGGCGTAAAGTGTTTTGTCATGCCAGAAATCCTCTGAGAGTGCGCCGTACACAATGCATGTAGGATCGAACCTATCAATCGAGGAGGGAGGACGGTTTGTAGAGTGAGCATTTAGAGAGTTTTATGAGAAATTCTCAGCCGCCCTACTCAGGAATTGCTGTACTCTGTTCCGGCGAGACCTTTGTGTGCGCTGTGCACAATGTAAATAGGATCGAACCTATCAATCGACTGGGCGCGACAGCTCGCAAATTGCACGCGCGGGCGTGTTCGTAGCGCGATAACTCTGTCAGCTTCCAATCTTTCTGGCATCCCACTGAGCATGGACTGCAACGTCGCGTAGATGCACAGTTGATGGGGTGTTCTATACCGATAGACTTCCCGTGGCTTCTGCAACTGTTTCCTTTACTTGGATTTCAACTGGCACCAAACGGTACATATCGCTCGAAGCAACGTGAACTATAGAGCTTCAAAAGAAGTCGTCTGAAAAATCGACGAAATTCTCCCCAGGCGTGTTTCAGCTCCTGTTCCTATGTTCGCTTTTAACGGTCATCAGATGTTCAGCTGCAAGCTTCCGCGTCCCCAACATTTTGGTGTTTGGACGAGACTTCTGCTTATCTTCTTGCACCGTCGCTGCAGATGATGCGGTTCGCTCTCATAATCAGATCGTCCACCCGTGGACGGCAGTGTAAACGTGAGGAACAAGTCTTTGGCCTGATCTTCTGCCATATGTGCAGCACGTGCTAAGCTATATACTGCGTCTACAGCGAGCAAAAATTGCGATCATTTCTTGTTTCGCGCTCGTCGAGTTTATTGCTTATCTGAACTGCGGCGTTTTTCGTATAATTTCAGTCACCCTATCTTTGATTTTTTCTAAGCATAACTTTACCTAATAAGCTGTCTCTTATGTTCTTCAGTAGGATGGTTTACAGATGCAAGTTCTGAGAAGATCTTAAAGTTATTCTTGATTAATTCAACAGGTGTCGAAAAAACACAAACAAAAACGAAGAAGTTGCGACAGTTGCCCATGATCGAGTGGGCAGCGATGCAGAGATTTCTCCAGAAGTGATGCGAGGTGCAGACGTGAGGACTCACATACATACATCATACCTATCCGCTGAAATTAATCAACCTGAAGGAATGTTAGACGAAAAAGCGAACCAAGCCTCTACTCCATGGGATGCCAACTTTTTCTTCGAACAATTCGACATTTAAGACGTTGTTCTTGCATCGATCTTCAATAAGTCATATCTAGTTTTCGCCGGAAACCACCGTTATTAAAAATCTAACGTTTTCACACGACTGTAGCATTCACTAAGCAGACAAAATGTGATATGAGCTTTATGTTTAACATTCTCTCCAACCACTTTAGCAGGCCGTCAACCACGGACAGAAACGCCAAACCTCGAAAATAGGTAGCGTCGAGATTTCAATCGATTTCAAGATTTCTTATGTCAAGATTTTTAAGCTACTCGGGCTATCGCCTCTCCAGGGCAGAAAAAGAAAAGCACATCTTGTCACGATGATCAGGATACTTTCTGGTGAAGTATCAATAAGGCCAATTGACTTCCCGGTGTTCCGCCGACAAGGAACGTTAGAGAAAAGCGCGGAGTGCGAGTCCCCTTGATAAGGTCTAGCGTTAGGGCAATTTTCCTTGTATACAGGAGCATTGGCGAGTTGCACTCGTTACTGAAAGATCATGAACGCTTGCTAGGGTAGACACTGCAAGTCTTCAAGACATTATTGTCACTTCTGTATCGTAAGTAGCTAGAAGCTTGGATGCATTTATGGAATATCTCAGTGGTCTGCTTTTTCGGAGCAGATTATTTGTTGTTTTACGTCATTGAGCCTCCTTTTATCGCATGGCTTATGTGTGTGAGTAACTGGCTTCTTTAAATAAATGAACAAGATTCCAACAATCACACGTATCGATACTAGGTGTTGGCGTGAACAGCGAGAACAATAATTGCAGGATCTTGACATGCGCAGAAATGCTGGGAAAAATCCTATACATTACGTTTCCGTACCATGCGTCATTTTGGCACCAATTGTGAAAGGTCATGCGAATTTGACGGGAACTCTTAAGGAATTCATGCGGAAATTTCTAAGGCAGCAACGTTTCTGCACTCTAGCAGGAAATGAATGTCACACCAGCCTGGTTATTTTTTGCATGGCATTTTTTTTTTGTGAACGGCATGGGTAGCGCAGTCAATCCTCAATCAGACTTGGTTTTCTGATTTTCAGACTTGGTTAACCCGTAGACCAACCAAGCCTTTCTCGACAAACTTGAGTAACCTGGCACAAGGAGTTTCTGAAAAGGATAAAACACTGCATCCTTTATCGACTGATCAAGTCTTTTAAAATCAATTTACCGCAATGATATTCGGTGGAAGCAAGATCTGGTTCCCATCAGAATGCCTGGCTGGCTGGTCAACGCCAATATTTGTAATTACGTTCTTATTTTTTTCAATAAAAGCGATACATAAGCGTTATTGCAGACTTGAGGACCCTTTATAATGCTATTTCAAGAAGCAGCTTGCATCGCTTTTCCATTTAGTCGGAGAATCAGCTGACAATTCTGGACAGCTTCCAATCTGCTGATCGCCCTACTGTGCCCTAGTTAGTAGTGCCCTAGTAGTCCTGAAGAAGGTTCTGCTTCTTCGGTGGCTAACCGGTCGCAGTTCCTCTATATATGGCATGCCTATGCGCGGTGGAGGAGGACGGCTCCGTTCTAATCAGATTGTATTCTTCTTGGTCCTACCAAAAATTGTATTCGGTAAGTTAGGCGCATATGAAACACGATTCTAGGTTGTGAAGCGCGTCTTTTTCGACGCATAAATAAATAAATAAATAAATAAATAAATAAATAAATAAATAAATAAATAAATAAATAAATAAATAAATAAATAAATAAATAAATGTTGCTCTAGAAGTCTATTTATATTAATTCCGATGGTTGGGCTGGCTAGACATACTATAGTTCCAATAGACAGTGTGACACGGCTTCACCTCTGCTGAAGGGCTCCAGTCTCCTGACCTCGAAGAAGTCCTTCGATATCAATGGGAGTGGTGAGGTTTGAAATCCGGGTAAGAAACTGAGCTGCCGCAAACAAAGCCAGAAGGTTGCTTCATGTCAAGAGTGCTAATGAAGTATTGCGCGAACTCCAAGGGTCAAATCTATGCATGGCTTGCGTCCGTGACCAGCTGAACAGCTTGAAATGTCTCTACAATGATAGAAAGCTGCCGCATCTGGTAACAGCCTCATGCGGTTTCCTGGACTATTTTCAGTGTTCTAACACAGCGCTCTCTCTTTTCCTATTGACTAAATTGGTAGAAGTTGGAGGTCTCCAATGGAAGAAATCTTTGTTGAATTGCCGGACTGTTCGCTTAAATGTTTCTGGCATTCGCCAAAGCAGTGCATGTTGGACCCACCCCCAGCGTTCCGTAATGTATGATGATCTTCCTACACCTTCTGCCTTCTTGACTGGTCCTTTCGATTCCTTTTGTTGTGCGTCGAAATAGCCTCCGAACTCTCGTGTCGTAATGGCAGCGATACATCAAGCACAGCTTGGCCGTACTCGACCGCCAACAAACAACAGTTGCTCTGTTATGAAGGCCAGTGGCGTGAGAACCCAGCATTCATCACGAGATTCCTCTACTCCTCTTGCAGCAAATCACCTCTTCCACTCCCGAAGCACGCCCATTTGTCAGCATTCTCCTTTCGTGTGATTAATGTCGAGGCTCGTTACACTTTGGAATGGACGATGAGTACGCCTGGCACCCCATCTCTACGTGATCATTAAAATTCTGGGCGTTAATGAAATTCTCTGTTAAAATAACTACTGGTTTCAAGAAAAGAGCAAAAAGAGGCACTCAGTTCTTCAAAGCTTAACGTCTTCGAGGCCAGCTCGGCAAAGCAAGAGAATATGAGCGCGCTAAGACCTGTTGAAAAAATGCCCGTGTTTATTGGGAGTGCCAGTGCACCTACGGAAATCGCATAAACAAAGCATTTGAAGCTGCGAGAAGAATAACAGCACCTCGAGGATTCGCTTTCGTATCGGTCAGACGGGAAGAGCCGACCAGCACTCACGACCAGCTTTGACGATTCTACCCATAAATAATCTTGTACGGGAGCGCGAGTAGCGCAGCCGAACGAGGCGCCAACCTTCGCAAAGGGATGGGCGGAAATTTTGACAAATTTCCCAGAAAACAGAAAATCGAGTTTATCGGAAAACAGAAATCAGAAAACAAAAAGGCCAAAACGCCAGAGAGGAGAAAAATGAGAAAACTTTGGAATCCTCGCTTTAGACACCTTTTGTCTTCAAAAATGCACTTGCACAAATAACCAACACTACTATGCCACTTCTCGTCAAACTAGACACTAATCGACGTAAACCGGATAGTTTTGAAATCAAAGTGACACCTCCTAAGCAAAAGGGAGGGTGAGTGGTTAAAGCAGATTCTCCTTTTTTGAAGACCTACAAACTTGCCCCAACAAATTGAGTGCTTAAAATTATACGAGGTTTCAATTTTTGCAGTTAAAATAATCGATCAAATATTCGTTCAACGTGCAGTAAAGCATCAATTTTTGAGTGCATAAAAAATAGAAAGAGATCACGCCGTTTCCTCATCTAAGTCGTCACGATCACGACTTTTCATTAATAATTAATAATGAATTATTTGACAGAGTAAATGCTGCTTAATTAGAACAGCAAAAAGGATTTGGGCATTTCGTAGAATCGTTTCGGTTGCACCGTTTTCAAGCGCGTAACTACACGTAAATAAAATTTTCGCTATCAATCAAAAGAGAATTGACATGCTGGAGCAGTCCATCTATTCATTAGAAATGTGCTGCTTTCCTACACCTAGAAACGCGATATATTATTTTTTTAAGAAATAAAAATTTCATAAAGTCTGAAACACCGTGTTTGCGTTGAAGTCGTGAAACCTTCGACGAAGAAACTGCTTGATAATAGCACTCACGCCATCAGTCAATCGAATCAGACGAGTTCATGACGCGATTTGTAATGGAAGCCATCGCGCAAACTGCTTTTCTCGAACTAGGAGCTGAGTATAAGAATCACATTTCTCCGGTTGGCCGGTCATCTTCAGAAATGTTTTCTTTAACCACTTGACCAATGTTTTTGTTACATAGTGCCTGCACGTTGTTCTTGTTCTCAGAGGTTTTGAAGCTCTTTACTGTTTTCGCATTTTGCTTCCATTTTTCTCTGTGTCGGCTTTCTCTTAAAAGAAGTTCTAGGTTCGCTTTGCCTAAGCGTAGTCCCTATTGTTAATCTGTTTTTTAATACTCTTTTGAAATCCTCTTATTTTTTATTTTTATGACTTCTTGGCCCGTATCGATATATCAAATCAAGGTGCTCGCTCCCTTCTATGCCATCGCCCGGGGAGCGTACTATTAGGTGTAACGAATTAAATGGCACTGGCTCGCGCCATTTTTTGGCGCGTCTTTACGCGTTTGATCAAGAACAAACCGTAACATGTGGCATATCATTCAGGAGCGCAAACTTTGCTCTACCGGAGAGTACCAAATTTTCTATGTAAGAGCGGGAAACTTTAGAGTTTTATTGACTTTTTTGCAGATGGACAAAAGGGTAATCCAAGGCATTTACTTGTATGAATTCAAGCTGGGCACACAGCTAAGGAGGCGGACGAGAAGATCAACGCCGCATTCGGTCAAGGATGTTCCACAATTCGGACGGCGTATCGTTGGTATCAGAAGTTCCGGAATGGAGATGAGAGCTTGGAAGAACATGAAGGTCGTGGGAGGCATAGTGATGTTGATGAGGACAAGCTGAGAGATGTGGTAGAGGAGGATCCACACGAAGGTACCAGGGAGATGGCGAAGGTTCTTGGCGTCAGTCACAACATAGCTGCCCGGCATCTGAAGGAAATTGGAAAGACCAAAAAGCTGGAAAGACGGGTGCCTCACGAGCTGCCTGAGGAGCAAAGAAGCCGACGATATGAGATCTCGTCCGCACTGCTTCTACGGAACGAAACGGACCCATTCCTTGATCGCATCGTAACCTGTGACGAGAAATGGATAATGTACGACAACAGGCGACGATCGGCACAGTGGGTGGACAGCGATGAGAGCCCCAAGGTTTTTGCGAAGCCGGAATTGCACCAAAAGAAAGTAATGGTGACAGTATGGTGGTGTTCGCTGGGAATTATTCACCACAGCTTCCTCCCTCGCGGTGCATCCATCACGGCAGAGAAGTACTGCACTGAAATTGAAGAAATGATGAAAAAGTTGAAGGATATCCGGCCGGCCTTGGTAAACCGAAGGCGAGTTCTTCTGCACGACAATGCTCGCCCCCATGTAGCACGAATGACGTTGCAGAAATTGAATGAGCTGAGCATTGAAACTACCACATCCTCCGTTTTCTCCCGACCTCTCCCCAACAGACTACCATTTCTTCAAGCATCTTGGCGACTTCTTGGTAGGGAAAATATTCAAATACTAACAGGATGCCGAAAGTGCCTTCGAGGATTTCGTCAATTCCAGAACATCTGATTTTTACGCTACTGGGATAAAAAAGCTTGTGTCACGTTGGCAAAGATGTGTAGAATCAGATGGCTTTTATTTCGAATAATAAACTTGCCTACAAGCCGAGATATGAACTTTTTAAATTTACAGTGGTTCAGTGCCATTTATTTAACCTAATAGTTACAACAACCTAATAGTTTAAAGAGGTCCTTGAGATACAGGACCCGCCCCGGAATCGTGCGTATAGAAGGTGGTAGGCTAAGCGCATTCTATAGTTTCAAGGGCAAGATGTCTTTATTGCTAAACGTTCTTTCTAAGCTTATATTTCTTCTTTTTTAAGGCTTTTACTAATTACCAAATGCTGGACTACTCTTCGGCAGGGTGAACACTAGCCCTCACTACATAGATGCTGGAAAGCCTTGACGGATCACTTCTTGCTGGTCTAAAAAACCATGTCGTAATTCCTTGCTCATTTCTTTTCTTTTTTCTTTTTTCTCTTTGCTGTCTTTGGAGTTTGCTCATGAGTTTTTCAGTTCATTAGTATTTTGTGATTGGTTGTCACACTTTTTAACGATTGCTTTTTTTAATGCTTGGTATTGGCGCACTTTTATGTGCTTTGAATAAATAAATAAATAAATAAATAAATAAATAAATAAATAAATAAATAAACTATAGCCTAAAACGCTTCTTTGCTATGGAGGTTGTGCCATAGTTTGAATTCTGACGGTCGGTATGCCATTTTTTGTTTTCTGACCAATTTCGGCGGGATTTTTCCAGAAGAGAGAAAACAGAAAAAAATTTGCCCAAAATGGCCAGACAATCAGAAGACAGAAATTCCGCCTGCTTCGCGTGTATGCTGAAATGAGGTTATACATGTGATTGGTTTGAGATAGAGATTCCACACAGTGCAACCAACGCTAAGTGTTTGATTCTCTGCGGATATGATATATCGATAAACTGACTTGTCCGACGTACCGTAACGGTGATGGCGACCATAACTCACGGAACAGACAAGACCAGATTGCATATTGAATATAGCTATTCGCTTACCTTTGGCGCGCGAAATTATCTACGAAGTGAAATTGTTTAAAGAGGCGTTCTATTAGATGCTTTTTCATGGACAAAGGGCAAAGTATGGCGCTAATCAGTTCCATTGGGAAAGTGGCCATCCACTCTATTTTTACATAATCTCATGGCGTCAATTTGAGTGCGCAAGTGAAGGAGCGATATATGTGCATTCAAAATCTCTACGCCGTAGAAGAAGAGCGCGCGGCCCATCCCTAAAGGGATTGATTAATCCCGTCCTTTGAACTTTTACACTTTTACGGTGCTCAGGCAATGAAAATGCCAGTGCTTTATTCTTCCGAGACAACTCTGGTATTTACCGGACGGTTCGCCGACCCTGAGTGAATTCAAGGCTCTTCATTGGGGCAGGCTGGTCCCGAATCAGGAACCTCAATTTGTATGTAGAGCAAACAACAAGAGTCGCCTCCTACGACTGTGCTTGCTGTTTATGTTAAGACAATGGAATGTATGTGTTTCGTTGACCCAGCGTTTGCAGAAAATATCCAGTACTTGCTACTTCTAAGCCGAGATTCGCCTCTCAAAACGTTAGCGCACAAATCTAAGTCATTGAAAGCCCGTCTGTAATGGAGGATTTGAAGGTTAAAAATTCTAGGCTGAATATCAGTATGGTCTTTAAATCTTTGCTAATGATCAAGAAAAACTCTAAGGTCGCGCGCTAACACCATATTTAGAATATTTCAAAGAAAGTCATGCTAAATGTTTCTTGGTTTCTAATTGTCTCAGAGATCCTCTATTTTATTGTGGAAGAAGCTCGTTTTGAATTGGAAGATGCTCACTTTGATTTCAAGTTTGCCTAGAAAAGTGCCCAGTTTGTTTCGAAAGGTGATAAATCTTCTTTTCACGATCATGGTAGCAGTGAAGGCAGACATTTTATTTACCTCTATCGCATCGAATGCTACTGCTTGACGAGAAGTCTGGTTGGCACATCTAGCATTTCAGCGCTCGCATTCCTTTATGCGGTAATTACATTTATTCGTCGTCACCGATCCTGCCAGCAATGTGGCAAGTCCATTTGATTCGATTACCCAGTGCTAGTTAGTGATCGCTTTTTGGCGGACGACTTTTGGCAGGCCTATCACCACTCCCACATCTCTAGTTGGCATGCAAGCTCTCTTGCAGCCACCCTGTTCTAACACACGAGGATCTGCTTTCTATACCTCGAAATGATGCTCACTTCCATGGGGAATATGAGTTCAGATTCTGTATGGTGTAGAGATTGTGAGATGGTGGCCAACCCAGGTCCCTGAACTGTCGAACCGACAAGCACCGAGGTTTTGTTAAAAGTAAAACAAGTCCGTAGAAGGACGCTTCGGGAACGCACGCAAACGATGCTGCTCTCAATTACCTCGTTAGTGTACAGAAACGCCTTTCAGCTTGTCGTTCGTCGCAACTGCATTTTCTTCATATCCGTGATTGTATCCCTTTTTAAGACACTTGGAAGCCAAATTCTTAGGCTTTGACTAACATAAAAGTCTCAAAAATGTTCAAGGGTTGTTGCATAAGGATACTGAATGGTCTAAAACTGACACTGCATCCTTTCGAGGATTAATTAGACGCTGCTTTTAATCCTTTTAAAACGTATCCTCTGTATCACTTGGCCTCCCGTTGATCACTGAGCGGGCGCCACACCCCATTCGTCCCTGTTGCGTGCCAAAGTGCTCCAATGAATGCTCCTCGCTCTTGAGACACGAAGAGCGTCATATTGTTCATTCATGGCTTTCAAGAAGATGTCTGACCAACGTGCTGGTGGGCTTTCTGGATAATTTTAATAAATTAAGAAAACATAAATAACACCACGAAATATAAGTAGCTCTGCTTGAAAGAAGGGATCGCCATTAATTTCAATAATAGCCATGAAACTCGAGGTCGGCAAAACAAAGGCAACAGTTGAAGAAACCTGCTGTTGGATGTATGAACAGGACCTCCTTCTAGAGAGCAGGAGGAGTATATTCCTCACGACTTTCTGACCGAAGGGGTATGACTGCCTTTAGTGCCACATTTTCTTTGAGTATTTCCTCAGGAATCCCTTATTATCAATGGTGCAGGTCTACGCAAGGAGAAGCGCAAGCGATATCGTCTTCTTTCGCTATAGAAAGGCTTCGTAAAACTCTGGTGTGAAATGTGAAGGGAAACAAGGGCATACACGGTCTTCCTTCCGTTCTCTAGAGTTCTTTCATGTGAACTAGAATGAATTTACAATTTTCTCGTAGGCAAGCCAAGCAGCTAGAGAATGCAATAAAGAAGTCTGTTCGGAAACCTGAGTAGCATCTGCTTTTGACATAAGAAGCGATTGAAGAAAGGAAGCGTCTATTTCTGTTCCATGCTATCTGAGTCGTACATGAGATCGCTGTTGGAAAATCATATGCTGTACACTCTTGGATCCCAGCCAACCAGTGTCGCAGCGAATAACTCCATCCGTTTTTTCGCTCAGCATAGGTGAGCTTGCAAAACAACTTCTTGCTACTCTACTAAACGTCCGTGGATAGCTGAGCACATTACAATCCAACCGAAGCCTCTCGAGTACCATCAAGTCTCACACTCCCTAACGAATAAAACCGGATCTCGCAACGGACCTTGTCAGATCACTTCATCAAGTCTCCAAGCATAAAAAGTAAGGATAAAAAGATAAAGGTCAACGTTAAATCCTTTCCGGGATGAGCCATGCATTCTATTTCTGCGGGATGTCGTAGAGGCAAGTTAAATGCGTCTTTGTCCTGTACATTAGCTTGAATGGCCAGCCGATGGGAGGTCAATGTTTTATTCTTCCCGGACGAGTTTGGTGCCAATTTACCAATCTCGGAGGGACCGAAGGCTTCGTTGTCCTGGGCGGTAAATCCGAACCAAGGACCTGGTATCGGGTGCACGACAGTCGGCACCTTCTGCAACTGTGCTCCACGCGCCCACATATATTACATGAAAGCAACAAAATTAAATAAAAAAGAGAGGAAGCCGCTGGTCATTATTCGTCAATTATTATATATGAGGTCACTCCAAAAACTGGTATTCCATATGTAGTCTAATGCATGAAGATTTTTTTAAAGTTCTGCGAAAAAGGTGCTTTGAAGGTTGGAATAAATCTCATGTTCTATGCGAATGTCAAGCCGTAAACGACTTCGGAGTTTTTCATGCACTGTAGAATTGCTTGCGTTAGCTGGAATGAAAATGAAAGGAGAACGTACAGCTGACGATCATGAAGGTTTTGATGTATGTACATATTATATGAGTTGAGGCTGTTGCGTAGCTATGTTTTTTTCCGAACAGCAAACTGAGTTCGCTCCTTATCTGACTGTCGTTAAGCCTTGGCATGTACATCGAATATGATTGCAAGCTGTCGCTCCTTTATTCAACGTCGAACTCCACATTTATTATCACATGGTATTACTTGACTCCTTGTGAGCAGATGTTATGTTACTGCTTACCATTGAATACTTTGAACTTGAAAATCTTCATTGGATGGGTGTTCGATGTTAATTTCAAGGAATTCCTTCTTATACTTCCTGCTGTTTCTTCCAGTTGCCATAAAGCCGCTTTGATAGCTCCTATCTTTTCCAAGTTTCTGCCTGGTCCTCGGTAGCCAATAATGCCGATACTGATCTGAAGCTCATCTCTTCCACTGACCATGTGGGGGATCCTCCTCTTCTGATTCCACGCTATTACCTTCTTCATCCTCTACCTCGATGCTCCCGCATTGCGTATCTCGCAAAAAGGTTGCGAAACTGCTGGCCATCTTCTTCTCTTGCCACGTAGGGACGCGTGAACTATCGGAAGAACCGAACTCCTCTAAAAGGCACGCCAACACAACCGCTGGTGAGAGTATAGATTGGAAGATAAGTCGGCAATATTGTCCTTACAGACCTCTTGTCCAAAAAAAAACTCGTCCAAGATCACTCACATGTAACTATGTAACTATAGGTGGTACGACCCCACTTAGGTGAGGAGCGCCTTAAATAAGCAATCTAGGTCATGTTTAGGCGAAGACACTTTTCCACCCCTGGGAGTCGTGAAATACAATAGCACCAACGAAACTGGCCTTTTTTCTGGTGACCTTTTCCATTGCGATTTGACATAGAGAGCTTTGGTTGACTGGTTGACTGTGGCAAACCTGTTTTGGGAAGTGCAAAATCCTGGATCACCTGGAAATCGAACCACAAACTACTCTGCCTCACTGCGCCGCTCCCTCATCCTATGTACCACCACTGCTCGCATGGCTCGCTGCCCAGCGTGGTTTCCACCCTACTTGAGCAGGGAAGGTTAGAGCGCTGACCTCTTCATTGGCTGTCCACCACAAGTCATTCTTCTTCTTCTTCTTCTTCTTCTTCTTCTTCTTCTTCAGCGTCTGTCCCACTTCGTGGCGGGGTTCGCTATTCTGGTGTCATGACGCCACCTTTCCCGATCCAGCGCTAGATCAGGGTGGACACCAGCCGTTTTCAAGTCCGTATGTAACGTATCAGCCCAGCGCTGCTTCGGGCGCCCTCTAGGCCGCTTTCCTATTACCTCGAAGTTGAGGCCTATCTTGCGGACGCTATCTTCTTTTCCACGCAGAACATGCCGTACCATCGTAACGAGCTTCGCGCATCTTGTCCGCTATCGGCGCGACACCGAACTTCTGCCGAATAGCTTCATTTCGGATGCGGTCCATGCGCGTGACTCCTGCCGTCCAGCGCACCATCTTGACGCTGAGGCGCGTTTCAACCTCCTTGGTCGCAGGCCAACACTCAGCACCGTACATCGCTACCGGCCGGACAACGGTTCTATATATTTTTGACTTCAAGCGCTCTGGTATCTTCCTATCGCAGAGCACGCCAGTCAACGAGCGCCACTTGGACCAAGCTGCACTCACGCGTGAGTTCACTTCAGTCATCAGATTCCCATCAGATGCTACTGCTGATCCCAAGTACTTAAAAACCGAGGTGCGTGGGAGCTCGATGTCGTTAACCTTGATGGAGCTGGACTCAGTAACGTCCGTCGTTAGATATTCGGTCTTCTTCACGTTCAATCTGAGTCCAAATCGCTCCAAGCGATCACACCAAGCTTGCACCTCTCGCTCGAGTTCACCTTTATCTTCGCAAGCGAGCATTCCGTCATCAGCATAAAGCAGTGTCCAGGGGACTGGCTTCTGAAGATCTCGTGTAATGGCGTCCATCACGACAACAAAAAGGAGTGGAGAAAGCGCAGAACCCTGGTGTACCCCGACAGAGATGGGGAACTCCATCGAGGCTCCGGCTGCAGCTTGAACTCTACTCTTTGGACACAAGTAGAGAATTCGCACCCACTCTATGAGCTCTTCAGGAACTCCATGTCGTCGCAGGGCGTACCATATCACTTCCCGCGGTACGCGTTCAAAGGCCTTCTCCAAGTCGAAGAAGGCGATATGCACTGGCTTCTGTTTCTCGCGGTGCTTTTCTATCAGGAGGCGGGCGGCGTGTATGGCATCAACAGTGCCACAGCCAGCCACGAAGCTGCACTGATTGCTGGAAAGCTGGACGATGTCACGAATTCGTCCGTCGACAATTCGCTCAAAGATCTTCATGCTGTGCGAAAGCAAACGAATTGGACGGTAGTTGGAGCAGTCTGCAGGACTGCCCTTCTTCTTCCAAATCGGAATCGTCGTACTTTGGCTCCAACAGTCAGGTACTTTCTTCTCTGCTACAACCTGATTAAAGAACTTCGCCAGCCACTCAGCCGGGTACCAAAACTTTGACTTCCACAGGTCAGCCGCCACGTCATCGGGCCCAGTCGCTTTGCCCGGCCTCATCTTCTTCAAAGCCGCCTCAGTCTCCTCCACGGTGATCTTCTGCACGGGGCTGTGGGTTGGAGCCGTTGAAGGGATGGCTGGATGAGGAAATTCTACCGTAGAGATTTCCTCAAAGTAATCGCGCCATCGCTTCAATGCTTTCTTGCGGTCCATAAGAAGATGGCCGTTCTCATCATTGATGCCGAAAAACTTTTCAATGTCCTCGGTCTGCCGATGGCGATTCTTAGCAAGCCGGTACAGATACCGCTCGCCATCGCGTGACTCGAGCTTCTCGTTGACATCTCCATAATGAGTGGCTTTCGCAAGAACCACGGCCTTCTTTGCAGCTTTCCTCGCTTCTTGGTACTTCCGCCAGTTATCGGCTGTCTTTTCACTGAGAAACACGTGATAGAGCGACTTCTTCTCTCGAACTTTTGCCTTCACGTCGTACGTACTTCTCACACTCGCCGGGCTTTGCGAGCGCGCTTCGGTTCCCGCGGACGCCGTAGCACTATCTCGAAATACTTGAACTGCCATACACCATGTGATGTGACATGGATCTTCGTAGGCCGGCCTGTCACAAGGGCCTGTCGCCTGCATTCGAGTGTCCGTGCTTAGCTTAGCTCACCAAACGAGCAGTTTCCTGTGGCACCACGAGGAAGAACGGACATCGCCACCGTCCACCACAAGTCATTGCTTGGCCAAATACGCATTCAAATTGCCTCCACGACATCCCGTAGAAGAAAAATGCGTGGCACATCCCAAAAGGGATTGAGTAACGCCATCCTTCATTTATTCCTATCCTTCAATCGATTTTGGAGCTAGAAATTTCTACGCCGTGTCCCCAAGCGCGTCAACGAATCCACAAAGATACTGCTCTGACCTCCTCGTAAGGAATGCCTATTCGCACCTGGTGCTGCTTATCCCAAAATACTTTTGTCCGCCACATGGAACAGTCGAGACGAAGAGAATGTTTTTGGCCGCTGGACGTATTTTGAACGATTTTAGAAAAACGCTAATAACAAAAATTAGGAAAGCTACTTTTCCTGTACGTTAACGCGTTGACGACGTGTCAATCGTTTCGGCAGTGTGGGACCGTGTGTCACGATGTCGTGTCACGGTCCCGACGTCGCAAAAATGAGATTAGTGTCACCAGGCACTCGAAAATCGTGCGTTCGACAATGTGTTATCATTCCACTGATAGGCTTTTAATTGTACTTTGTTAGTTATTTCTGTACTTAATGGGATGATGACCGTATCGTGATTGTGTATGTTCGTAGAACACAGACAAAAGAACTGGAAAGGGGGAAACTACATACGGGTATCTGCCTGATCTCACGTTTTAAGATGTCTTGTCGGTGATCATCTTGAATGATAATTCCATACCTGATCTTATTCTACACCTTGTAGATAATCTGTTGCTGAAGGCTTGTTTATTTTTCTAGGCCTGCTGATGTTGAATTGTTTATTTTACATTGCAATGTTACATTCCATCCCTTGAACATTTGCTGTTGACCTTTTGAAGTTGAAACGTATAAGTTTTCTTTGATTTTTTCACTTGAAACAACCAACTAGCGAGTCTTATGGACTTCTACGGTGGCTGCAAGTCTATGTCCATGCTCTCTTAAATGCACTAGCCAGGATTTGTTGGTTCGATACGAACGACCTCCATAGCGCCTCGCGCGGTAGTTCATAGCGACATTTTTGTTTCCCCATTGAGGGCGCAAATTTGTTCTGATCACATACGAATATTGGGATCACCTTCCATATGTGAACACCACATGCTCCACAGTTTCTGCGCTAGGATGTAACTTTATGGTCTGTAAGCTCGCTTTTGATGCCGCACAGTTTTGTTCATTGATTAACGGATATAGAGAGGCGCATTGCCTCGGAAAAATGGTCTACCTGTTGAGTACACAGAGCGAAGTCTGGCAATTAGACGCTGAATGTCTCAAGCAACTTAACGAGAGATTCGCCCGCGCATGGAGCGACGAGTTTTTCCGTCACGGCGGCAAAGTACGGGCGACAAAAACAAAAGAAGGGAATGTTTGCAGGAGCATACATAGTGGCATGAGTGACGCACGCCAAGCCGTTTAAAAGGCGTCGAAAAACGTCCGAAGCGCCTCTTCCGACCTCCTGCGCAGGTCTGCACTGACATTGAGTTGCCTTCTTCGGTCGGCACTACGTCGCGCATCCTCGGACGGGCAGCTCCAGCTGTTTCTACCACTCTTTTCGCTACATTTTCCTGGTTTGTCACCGTACTATCTCCTTCTTGTCGTCCGATTTTGTGGCTGTTCCTCACTGCTCTATCCATTTTCGGAATTCGACATAAAAAGCCTTTTTAAGGCTAATAAGGCTCTTACTTTCGAGGAAGACTTGCTAATTACCACATTATGAGGTAATGTAGAGCAAATTGCGAGAATGGAAAAAAAGTGGGGTATGGTGACCGCTTCAGTTGTCAAACTGTCTGTGGATCAATGAGGAGACCTAACCCTCAAAGAAATGAGCCAACTAATACAGTTTTGGTACACTCAGAGACAAACGCAAAACGCATAAACTATGGTGGATAACGCCCGTGAACCTCCATCAAGAGAGAAGCAGTTATTCCTAGAGAAGAACGAAAATGATGTAAATAAGCGCCAATAGACTTTTGGAGAGGTTGGAAGTTGAGTAGCAGCAGAGACCCCGTGCCACATGTAGAGCTCTGCTCAACACACTTGAAGGAAAGATGGATAAGCCTTCGAAGCAAGTTGAGGGCATCTTTCCGTCAAAATGTAACCTACTGCCCAGCGAATGACTGCTCCGGTTGTATAAGGCGGCATAAGCGATAAAGGTGGAGACTTCGTTGTGCTGTCACAAGAGCTGGACCGAGCGATCACTCGTTTGCACCTCCAGGACGCATCGGTCTACAGTCGTTCTAGTCCTGAAGAGTTTAGACGACAATACCGTAGACTGAACAGGAAATGGGTAGAAGTGGCACGATCCGCAAATCTACCTAAGGGGGTGATAACGAGGTTGCGTTGCGAACTGCTTACATGTCCGGTGCTCTACACGCTCATAAAGACGCACAAACTCCCTCCAGAGAGTGCCTCTGCCGACGACCCCTCAGTGTTCAAAGTCAGGCCCATCATCAGCAATGTCGGTGGTCCCACTGACCGTATTGCTTGGTTTCTCAACCTCGTGCTTGTGCAGCTACTCCAGTTTATACCCGCCCACCTACCTAACACGAGCCATTTCCTCGAAAAGCTGAGAGAAGCTAGACTGCAGAAGGAATGCGTTATGGAGTCGTTTGACGTAACATAGCTTTACACTAACGTCTCCAACAAATGCGCATTGGAGGAGTTCTGGAAATCCTAAATGAACACCACACCAGCATAAACATGTACGGTCTATCCGTACTGCAAGTGGTAGGGCTCGTCAATGAGTGTCTGCAATGCAACGTATTTAGGTGGTCGGGTGAGTATCACAAGCAGATAAGAGGCCTCGCCATGGGCCAAAGACTAGTTCCAGTTCTCGCGGTTGCATTCATGTCAAAGGTGGAGGCTCCTGTGCTAGATCGAATGCCCACCATCTAATCTCGGTATATTGACGATTGCTTTATCATCTGTCCCACTCAACTCGAGATGGATACTTGCTTTGAGTTACTCAACGGCAGTCAACGCACATTAAATTTACACAGAAGAAACCGCAGGAGAACTGGCTCGCATTCCTCAATGTGCAGATCCATCTTTCTGACGGGGTTTACCGATCGAGGTGGTACCGGAAGCCGGCAAGCAAGAACATCATTGTTAACTGCGCATCGGCTCACCCATTCAGTATGAAAAGAGCCGTGGTTCAGAATATGTTCCGCACTGCTCGAGCGGTTTCATCTGAAACCGCGGAAAGGGCCTACTCTGTGAATATGGCGCACCGCATCGCGATTCAGAATGGGTATGCTCCCACTGGCGGGGCTAGTGGGCAGAGACGACAGCCAAGAACCGCTGAGGAATCGCAGCGAGAGCGGTCAAAGGTGACATTCTGTGTCCCGTTCATTTCGGACGCTCTGACCGCAGCCATCCGTAGCTGCGTTAGGAAGGCTGAGCTGCAAGACGATGTGAGGGTGGTAGCAGTGCCACCTAACAACCTTAAGAAGCAGCTGATCCGGAACCGTTTGTATGACCGCCTATGCACAACACCATCATGTGTTGTTTGTCCTTTTGGGAAGGTTGGTGACTGTCAAACGTCTGGTGTGGTGTACCTGATCAGATGTACGGAGTGCGGAGAGGAGTATGTGGGGGAAACAGGTAGGCCCTTGTGCGTAAGGATCAAGGAGCACTTGGACGGGTTGCGCAGGTCCCAAGTCTCCACTCCCTTGGGCGAGCACAGGGTGCGGCGGCACGCGAACAACTGTTTTGGGGTGGAGGTCAAGATCCTTGCGCGTGAAGATGAGATTTCGGCGCGCCGAACTCTCGAGACGCTGTACATTGCAGCGAAGTCCCCTCAGATCAATAGGAAGGACGAGTGCTTGGCTGTCACCTAAGAGCTGGCGCCGTACGTCGCCCTCTGCGGGTTTTGACCTCTGGGTCATGACCCGTTAGGTCCCTAAGGCGGGTGGTCCCCCGGGCTCTAAGCTCATTCACCCATCTTTCGTCCAGTCAGGGTGACGGTGGACATGTTTTCGGCTTCTTTCGGCATCGTTTTCGTAGTCTCTTAGCCTTTTGCATGGGTTCCTGCAGAATGAAATGGCATTTGGGAGGGTAGCTTCTCAGATGACTTCGACTTTTCCAGGCTCTGAAGAAGGCGACGACGCCGAAACGTAAGCCGCAATAAAGAGTTGTACCAATCTTGGCTACGCTGAACAAACCACTCGGCTATATAAGGAGTTCTTTGACAGACCAAGTCAGCAGTTAAACTATAGTGGAAATCTTTCATACCAACAGATACAGTTTTTTGCGTGAATTACCACAATAAATAAATAAATAAATAAATAAATAAATAAATAAATACAACGCCTTTATCTTCAAAGGCCCAAGCAGGTGTGTTGCAGCGCCATCGAGAGAACACTACCATTGTACCAATGGCATATCAAGGTAGAATGGCAGAAGACGAGAACTGATTCTTTGGAGTGGGTATTGTTAAATCTTCAGGCAGCCGGTGGAAGAGAAGTTGAATTGTTGATTACCAGGCGCCAAACCCGACAATGCAAGGAAATCAGCGAGTTTACATACAGGCTACAGACCGTTCCAAAAAAGAGTTGGAGCCTAGGTGGATGTTGTTAGAGGTTTCGAGCTTTGCGGTGGCTTCATCTCTAGCAAATCTGCAAGTATCACAGCAAAAGCGACCGGCGTTCAACTGCGATGTCTAAGAAGTGACAATGATGCCTTCGACATGAACTAGGTTCTGCTTCACCAGAAACAGATCCTGCAGAATAGTAGTTTATGTTAGTACTGTGTCAAACACGAGGTTTTACGAGAATGTTGGTTTCGGCCTATCGTTTCGACTAAATCAATGTGTTCAAAGGCCTAAACATGGGGCGACGTTTTTGACTTACAATCTACGCGAGCAAACACCCTAACCTCTCTGGCGGTTCCGACGTTAATCTAACCAGGAGGTTATGAGGGTAGGTCGGAACGGCCCAAGTGTTGTACATGAGCAGGGGGAAACAACAAAATGCAATCATCTTGACCCCAATACAACTCCTCGCAGAGTTAGAGACGATGGAATTTGGGCCGTTGGCGGCGTTAGCTCTCTGCCTGCACGAGGAGGGCGGGCTCACGTTTTCTGGAAACAGCGATTACGGGGATTACGCAGCCCTTCTACCCACTGCGCCACCGCCGCTGGCTCGTCATCGCTGTTTCCAGAAAACTTGGGCCCGTCCTTCGCGTGCAGGCAGAGAACTAACGCCGCCAACGGCCCCATTTCCGTTGTCCTAAACTCTGCGCAGAGTTGTATTGGGGTCGAGATAATTGCATTTCGTTGTTTCCAAGAGAGAGGCGATTGTGCCCCTGAAGACCTCTCACACAGAACTGGATGCGAAAGATAAACTCAAGAATCCACCCATTTGGTGCGCAGCCGCCCTGCCGCCAGTAGCCCAAGCAGTGATTGAGTCACTCTGTGCGCGCACCATATAAGGGATCCTATGACGTGCTCATCGCCGACTGATCGCTATAGAGATCGCAATGAACAACAAAATGAAGAAATTCACTTGTAATGGACAGACACTCATTCCGGTTTCTATCGCAGGATTCTTGGTAAGAATCCAGAACTACTCTGATGCTTTCTTTGTGGGCACTTCCTTCTCAATGGTCAGAACTGTGCACTTTTCGATGTAGTTGTTACCACCACGCGCATACATCCCATGCCTGCCAAGAAGGTTTTCTAAAAGCCACGCCTTCCATTAGCAGGGTGTCCCTTTAAACGCACCCTATCGTCCTACCCGTTTCCCCTGTGTTCTTAGCGTTACAAACAATGCACAACATTTCGTGGATGTATGGACTTCTTCTTGTTAGTGCCCTTACCAACTCTCATCATAAAACGCTTGGTTGTGTTTTTGAGGGATTTGGTATATAGTTTTTTCAAAATTTCTCATCACTATTGTTTTGTCTACTCCGTGTCCATGTTGTTTTGTTGCTCATTGGTCATTGCGTACTACACAGTGCAAATAGATAAATAAATAAATAAATCTTGTTCTCTACCGTTTGGACACGTAACGCAGTTCTCCAAAACGCATTTCTTGTCATGAAGTCTATTACGGGCCAGTTGCCGTCTGATGTTACCGTTAGGAATGCTGAATAAGACAACATCGTTTTGTTGCTGTGCTCTCTCAACAGCCCCATGCTATGCATCCGTCATGTTGTTAGAGATGAGAGGAACCACCGTGTGGCCGTTTGAAAAGGCAATGTCAGAGGTCAGCTGGAAGGGGTCATTACGCTCTTGAGGACCTGAGCACACTCCCGTTTCCGCTAGAAAATCGTTCAACAATGGCGCGTTTAACGGCTGCAGGACGGGCAGATCTCGCATGATTCCGAATGTCTTTTGAGCTTCGTTTACGGTGCCATTTCACACCAACCACTCCTCCAGACACGTTAATCGGTGTGCTCAGGTAGGCGACCAAACCGTTCTTTGGAATTTCCCTGATAAACCCAATATACTGTAGTTTTTATTTTTGAAAACCTGAAACATCTAATTCAGACTGTAAAGTTATAAAGCAACAATCGTCAACCGTCGATGTATCGTCAATGTATCTGCAGTACACAGCAGTCGATTGCTCTTCCAATTCTGGATATAAAGCAGAATGCAAGTACTGATGCTAGTCGTTGATTCATGGCTCAAATGCAAAAAATATGAGCCCGACCGTATAAAAATGCTACAACTCAAACATTGCTTAATAGAGTCGTGATGTTTCTGAAGTCAAAGGTGTTAATTTCACCCATGTATGTACATATCCAGTAATTTGGATAGTGCTAGCAGTGCTTGGTCGTTTTGGTCATTTGCGTAAAGTGACGTTGCATCGACGGGCTCTACCACATAACTCTCTCCGAATTTAGAGTTACGCTAATGTTCAAGGAATTTGTTTGCGATTGTCAGATGCAAAGGTAGCATTGTCAACAACCGGTTTACAATGCCGTTAAGGAGTCAGGGAATTCTATCCGCTGGCCCCCTAGCATAACTAATTATAGATCGTGTTTTGTAAGTGTCCAGGTCTTGAAAGCAGTTTACATACCTTAGGTAAGCTTGTGCGTCTTAATAAGAGAGTACAATGCCAGACAACCAGGGTTATCCTATAGATTAGAACTCATCGGTTCAGAATCTCTATAGGTGAACTATAGATAGCGGCTGCGGGAAGAAACAAATGGGAGTGAGTCGCACTCTCTCCATTGATGTACCAGTTAAGCAGTCATCGTGTACCACTCGGTTTGAGTAGATTTGCGGTCGGACGTCTTCCATCCCCAAGAATCCCCTAATCGTCTTGTTTTTCCGCGGAGGCCAGCCGGATGTGTGATGGGCGGTCCGGCAGAATTGATTACTCTGTAATCGCCACTATTATTTACCTTCCTTGTGAGAGATTTTTATTGGAGTAAAAAGTAAAGATGACGGCGGCACGGCGCCTGCACTGGTGGCCCCTCTGGGGGGGGGGGCGTTCCAGAAATTAGTCGTCAGGAATCCAGGGCAACGTCGGTCGAGTTGTTCTCAGTTGACGAGAGATCTGGCCAACGCTGGAAATGTCCATCATCATGGACATGGCGCACCCGACATCTGTGACAAGCGCCGTCAACAAGAAACGCAGCCCCTACTAGGATCTTTGAGCGCCTAACGTTTCCTGGTCACCGTCTCGGTCGCACCAAGTTTTCGTTGCGACTGGGTTTCGTTCGTCTTCCCGCGTTTTTATGGGGCGAATGTTCTTTCGCTTATCGGGAAGGCTATCTTTCAGCGAAAGTCATTTCTTATGGGAGGCAAATAGCCGATCCGGCAAGATGGCGAAACCAAGGCGCATCCGGTCATCGTCTGTTAAGCACTCTTCCTCAGCGGTCTCATTTAACCGTCAAGAATTTGTTATCCTTTTTTACATGGTTGTTTCTGTCACGTAGATCCAAGGGGCAATTTTGATACATTTTTTCTAATAAAAAACTTCAAACGGGAGGTTACATGTAGGTTTTCTATACATCACTTACGCTTAGTTGTAAATAATTCAATTTATTGAAACCTCATCTTTGCTAGCCGTGATGAACACAAAAAGTCAGTGTTTGTCATACACATTACTTATGGTTAACTACAGACTTATTTCAAACCATCTTTATAGTAGTATCTAAATAAACAAAATAAAACTAGTTTGAATTGCACCAATTCCAACAGCAGGTCATGAATTCAGGAACCTCCAAATTAAAAGGCATTCTTTATCAGTTTAATGGTGCTTTTGATATACATATAGTGTAGTCACTGGATTGCGACGGACGTTCTATAGGTTTTCCTAGGTTTGTAGGTAAGAAGGGGCGAGTTTCTTATGTTATCACCAAGTCAATCTCCATCTTCAGTTTGCATCCGAAGCACCTACTTCGCCAGTGTCCGTGGATTGCTGCCAACTATGTTTTACAGGGGAGGAATAGTAGGAAAACCGTCAAGCTTTGATGCCAGGAATGCTTTGCAATGCAATATTTTTGCCACTTGGCCGATATTCCGGCATAAACATCTTCTTTAGTGTCTTGAGAAGGCAAGAATAGCTTGAGAAATCATTCGGCCAGGAAAGGATCACTTCATAGTACAATTTATACCTTACAAATTTTCAGTTTTTTTGTGATTGATGGAAAGCGTGAGCAACGTGAGAAAATGTGAGCCTGAGGGAAAACGAGACGAAATATGTGTAAAACAACCAGACTGACCGTATGGAAACAGCCGAAAGGCTGCTAAGTCATTCCTGGAGGAAGGCAGATGTGAGATTCATTCACCTCTTATTCATTCACGTTGAACGAGATCCGGCAGCAACTTGCCTGCCTTGTGTCTGATTCCGCAGGGTCAAATGGGTTGTTTCACTATTCAGTCGTCTAGTTCTCCTTTCAGTTAAAGCTGCTGCAAAATAGATTAATCCTTGGGTGAGTGGTTGTTGTGAATATTTTTCGTGCTGTAAAGAAGTCGGTTGCGCTGAAACATGAGAGTATTAAATCTGCAGAACAATCTTTGTTCCACAGCTTGATGAGGACCACTTCGATAGTATGCCAAGATCCAAGGCAGTTTGACGTGTAATTATCTGGGATGGGTAAAATATTACAGGGTGCGTAAAAAGTATTGACGCACCTATTTTTTGTTTCAGCTCCAACTCTCTCTTTCTACTTTTCAAAGTTTTTGTGTGTTATTTTTGTTGTCTACATTGTGTTCAAAAAATATTCTTGTAAAGACTGAAGAAATATGATACCGTCGTGGTTACAGTGACCCTTTCCTGGCTGTTACCAAAGCAAAGGAAAACTTAATTAACAAGAGAATTGGGCGGTGTTCGAAACGGTCGGTGAGGAATTAGGTTAACAACCCAAACGTCAGCCACGGCTCTGTCATAACAGATGACGATTACAAGATGTTCAAGTACGATAACACTCAAATCCAAAATTATCGATCTTTGTCCGATAACGGCAAACAGATAACGCGCGCAGGTGTGAACAGCTTCTCAGGCGACCACAGCTTAGACGTGAATCCGCTGGATTACTCTTTTCAGGCGATTTTGAAGAATGAGGTCTGTGCTACTTCTAATCGAGGTGATCAGTCGCAGAAAGCTACCCTGTTCAAAGCACGGAACGAAATCCAAGCGAGTACTTGCGGCGCGTGCTCATGAATTTTTCCGCCGTTTTCGCTCCTGTATTCACAGTAAAGGAGCCAATGTCGATTACGAGTTATTCTATCGTGTTTGTAAGATCATTTTCCATATTTCTCGAAGAAATGTTGTAAAACTTACTGCGCATTACTATTTCCACAACCGCCGTTTACTGCGTCAATACTTTTTACGCACCCTGTAGCTTCTTTCGGATGGCTGCTGCAAACTATTGTGTAGGTAAAACGAAAGCCCATGCATTCAATGAGAAAAAACAGGATAGTCGGAGCATCCTTAGAAAAGAATGGTTCCCTATGTAATAGAGCACTTGCACTAGAAAACTCATAAATCACGATTAATCTACATGCTTTGCGACATCGGCGATGTTAAAGATGTGCTTTGAAACAACAGCGACCTCGAAAGTTAATTAGTATACCAATTAAATTTTTACAAGAGAAGATCAGTGCCTCGGAATTAGGAGCGCACCATTATCAGCGGGAACAAGACAGAAAATTCTTCTGGAAATTCTTTGTTATAATAATACACCATGTAGCTGCATAGTTGTAGAAGCGTCGCTTTTCGGATAAGATCTGTCCTCATCCTGTCAATGCTTTACAACAGCCATCACTGTAAGAAGACCACTTCCACATGCGATCAAATCCAACACACTACGGTCGTGGAGCCATACAACTAGGAAGTGAAGGTGGCGCCGGAGAGGTCCTTTTTGGGATGCTATATGCCCTCCTTCTGTAACTTCATATATGATCCAGGCAGCTTGAATGATTTCCTGTTCTGAACATGACTTGTGGCAAGAAGACGATAATCGGGCAAATGTTTAGTAAGTAGGTAGATGTATGGTGCAAGATTAGTGGCTCTGGAGGGGTGGAAATTAAAGTCAAATTAAAGTGCATCTATGTTTGTATCCTGTGCACAAGCGAGGAAATGCCTCACCTTACACTTCTGGATTTGAATGACTTCTGTTCTGGCTCATGATCCCTCTTATGAATGTGGACGATCTTCTTCAGAGACCGTCCAGCATTTTGTCCTTTTAATTTGTTGCTGTTTGTTCATCTAATTTGTTGTTCGTCCCTGACTCGCCGGATAACAACAAAGAGGACCGGCCAAAATCCCCTGGAAACCTGATAACGGATAACGGATAACGATTAATCCGCTCATCCCTGGATGGCACCCAAAATTATTGCTCACACGTGCATGCGGTGATATTGGGATACGGGACTGGCTTTTCGGTGATACGGTGATACGGGACTGGCTTTATCTTCTGTGCTCGTCATTCACTACAACCCGCCAGATCGTGCTTTATCGCTCAAAGTCGTCCATTCAGAATAGCCGTCTGTGAGTTTACAGAACCAACATTTGCTGCGTCGTGTGGGACAGTTGAAGAACTCATCGCGTGACATACATTCCTTACCGCTTAGCTTCATTGCTGTGCTTCCTATGTCCATAAAGCAGGAGCAGTCGAACTTGTATGGGCCTAATGATACTACGGAGGGAACAGGATATCTATCCTAGATAGATATTTTCAGAACAGATATTTTGGATATCTATTCAGAAAATGAAAAAATACTATGACGCCTATTTTTTGAAATGACTCTAACTTAAGTGATGGACTTACAACTTATTACATCGTGTAGAGAAACAGTAACACGATTCATCATGAATACAAAATTGCCTTTTCAATGCAATATAATGAAACAATGCCTTTTCAGTGACGCTTCTGGAAATGAAAAATTGTATTGCATTATTTTACGAACTAGATCCTGATTAAATTATGTACTTACTACTTGTAGCAATCATTGGAAGATCAGCAATGGCATGCATAATATAAATAATCGATATTGAAGTCTAAGAGGGATGGATATAGACGATCGCGTCATAGAAATAGCTCTCTAATAGCCACATAAATGCAAATTTTCACAAGTTCAAATTTTATACATGTGAAGGTACCTACCAATAACTGTAACTCATTACCCAGTTTGACAGCTATCGAACATTTGTTGCGGAAGAATTATTGAACTTGATCAGAAAGAGGATACCGTTTTGCTACTTCTCTCCAAAGTAAACAGAATTTTGGCCGTGTATTGTATTTCCATTTCCACAAAGCTTCAAGGTAGTGGTCGTCCCATAGATTTCCTTTAAGTCCATTTTTCTTCTTGACTAATCTCTTTATATGTGACGAAGCGGATTAGACACATTGAGTATGAACGCCTGTTTTGGGATCAGCGAAGTTCTGTTTGTGATTCACAGCCCTATGACCGTATCCGAGATTTTTCAAATTGGAATAACCTTTCCATGAATCTGTGCATATCGCTGTTCCTGGCAGTACCTGTCACAGCTCAATATTATCTGTTGTAACCGAATTGCGAGTGGATGTAACTTGAACAAACATTTCTTTGGAATTCTTCTCAATGCCACCAACAAGCCAGCTGCATCGGACTGCTCTCCCTTTGCTGAATTTTCTTTTCGCAATATGTGTTCCATCTATTTGGACGATTTTGTTAGGTCCTCCAATTTTTCGTGGTTGATCTTCATCCAGGAATGATTCAACGAGTATATCTCGGAACCATTTTTCTTATTGGACCATGTTTCTGTCTGTGACTGAGCATTGCTTTGCATTGTGAGATATTGTTCCCATATATGAATGAATAGGAATAATGCCAAAAATCTTTTTTCGAGAACTTTTAGCTTTTCGAAGAAGGTGTCTTTTAAATATCAGACTTTTTGAACTTTTCCACCTCTCTGACACTCCCTTCGACAACTTTTAAATTTCTTACGGGCTACATGATTTTCTGCTCCAAACTGACGTGAGTGTTTAAGGGGTAGTGGCATCGCGGACATTTTCTATTCTTCCACAATAAACCTCTATCGACCAAAAATTCCTCGAAGTCGTCCTCGGTCATTGTGTTCCAAAACTGCTCCATGTATTGATTAAATCGAATGTCTTCAAAGTTTCTAATTTGATCATTCTTTCATCCATCAATCTGGAACAGTAGAAAATAAAATCTAATTCTATAGTGTTGTTCTCATCTGCATCAAGTTTCATTACAAATTACGGGATTTGACGCGTTGACTTTTTTGGTGCGTGAGAAGACAGCCTTCCGTGGTGCACTGCACCAATACGATATACTACCGCTGTAGACAGCTTGCACCACCGAAGGTGTCTTCTCTCTCTTGGAGCGCGAGAAGGTAGCTTTCCGCGGTGCACTGCACGAATATGGTATATTACCGCGGACACTCCCGCGCTAGTATACCATATTCGGTAGACAGACAGCCTGCAACACGGAAGGTGAACATCGGAAGGAAGGTGAATATGGAGGGCTTAGTAATAGGCTGTCTACCGCGGACGCTCCCGCGGTAGACAGCCTATTACTAGACCCTCTATCGTCCCCCGGCAGCGATCCTCGGAGGTGGATGTGGTTGGGCTCGACGACTGGCCAGGTGAACAAAGAAATGACACTGAGGTGTCGCAACGTTGATACGTGTCAATTGCAACGTGTACTACACGTTCATACGTGTCAAGCATTGTGCGACGTGGCCACGTCAGTTTATTCAAAACCTTTTTGAAAAAATGGAGAGAGGGGATATCCTGTTCCCACGTAGTATCATAGCGCCCTTGTATGGAGTCGAGGGCGATTTTTTAGCTGTAATCGCAAAGGAATACGAGGAAAAGTCGGATATATGTAAACTACTGGCCAATTTTTATATAAATTTTACGCGAAAAGAAAAAGGGAAAATAATCTGTTTCGCTACGTTTAACTTCAATTAGCTATATAAGGCTGTACAAAAAAGGAGAAAACTATTTTCAAAAATTTTGCAAGGCACAGAACTGATGGCGGACAACCTTTACGCCAACATATAGATAGCGATTGAAAGGATGTGCTTCTGAAGTTAAAGAAGCACCATGTCATCACTCTCTTTGAGTTTGGTTGTCTTAATGCACTGGTTCCACTGAAACACTGTGTGCAAAATGACTAAAATAATGAGATCTATGCGTTAGACCACGTCGTTGAATTTTCTGACACTTCTCTTCATATACAGCCCTATATAGTTAATTGAAGGTAAATGTAGCGAAACGGATTATTTTTCCCTGCCTGTCCTGTTACTATGACGTTGATAGCGTTTAAACCTTTGACGTTGTTTCCATCGTCTTCTCAATCTGTCGTGTTTCTAAAGTTGCGCTTTGCCTTCTTCCACGGACTGCTCTCCCTATTTCATACCTATCCGGAATGCATAATTATTAGTGGCCACTAGTGAAATACTGAAATTGTGAAAGTCATGCGAGCACGAGCAGTAGCGTGTGGCTGCTGTTCTTTTGAGCGATGAAAAATTTACGTGGCCTTTTCCATTATTAATGACCGAAGTATTGCCAGGATTGTACGGGCCAACTTAAGAAGGAAGAGAAGGGACATTAGGATTCCGGCAAGCAGGTGGTATTTACGTGCCCTGAGTCCATCAGTCATATCGCTCTGCGGTCTTCTCTGCGGTCTAATAAATAAAAGCCCTCACTGCCAACACTGGCACACTCAATCGCACTCCAGCGCCTATGCTAACTGCACGACGGGAGCGGCTTGGCATTAGGCCCTCTCAGAACACCTTGTGTATCTTCGGGGAATACTCATTTTGTTCTCAGGACGTGTCCGGGAAACAGGAGCACTAATCCTTCTCAGCCACTCTAATGGTTCTCCCAAAAGCGGGGTGTAATGTGGAGAAACATGAAGAAAGTTTCACTCGTAGGACTAGTCTAGGAATACATTCCTGAAACTGGCCACATCACTGGCTTGCCTTTCTGACATTTCAATCGCATTTGTTGAGATAATGTCTTCCCAAACTCGATAGCCGTTGCTCTTCCAATGCTTAAGAAACACATGCTGTACAACACGTGTTGCATTTTTTCGGTTGAGGCAGTGTTGAGTTTCATTTTCCCGCATCTCTACCTTACAGATGCCCTGCCTAAGAAAAATGAACAAGGACATCTTTCCTGATAGCTTTCACTATATCCTTCTTATCTCATCACCCTTGCCGCTTTTATTGACCAATAAAAATAATGCACTTTGGAGAGTGTTTTTGAAGGTAAGCTAGAGGTAACACAGTCTAAGCAGCAGCCGGCAGCCACCTGCTTCCGCCTGGCAACCGCGGTTATTTTATTCAAATCCTGCCCAGAACCAAGCCTTCCAACCTCCCAGTTTGGGTCTAATAGTTTAGCTGCTACCAGATTTGTCTCAGAAGACACTCACAAAACACTAACTTGTCCATCGGTTGTCAAGTGAATGCTAACAGTTGTTGTGAATTCATTTTTGGCCTCGTGTATTGGCCAAAAATGCATTCACAATAACTCTACGATGTCTCCTAGAAGTAGAATGCGTGGCTCATCCCAATCAAGAATTGATCAATGGCGTTCTTTATTTTTTGTTCTTATAATATTTAAAAAAAGCACAGTAGAAATCTATTGTCGCAACTCTGATATTGATCTATGATTATTAAACCAAAAAAGCAGCACTGGAAGACGCGGTGGTGACTCACTGAAGCTCAAGAACTTTATGACCACTTCGAATGCCCGGAGCATCTTCATTCCGGTGAAAAAGGGAGTACAGGAACCGCAACAATCCCTAATTCCCTAATTTCCAGCCTTATGCAGGTCGTTATCAGAGACCACGCTCTGATCACAGTGTGAGGGCGAATTTACTCATAATACGCTGTGCAAAAGAAAGATATAAGGAGAAACATAGCCATTAGTTTAGGAAGTGGGAACGGGAAAGCCGGAAGAGTTGACCAACGAATTTCATGCCAGAAAATAAGAAGGTCATTCCAGGAGGATCTCTATGAAGTGCTCACTTCAATGCCGTGGTCTGGGTCCGTTCCTGTTGGTGGTTTCCACTTTGAGGCAATTTCACGAGGGCATTTGCGTGCCGAAGCTATCCCGCCTGGCTATTCACCCAGGCCCAGATGCTCCTGCTCTCCTCGAACCAGCACTTCCCTATCCTTCCGAGATGCGATTAGCGTGGCGCCATTCATCGGCTATGGGTCCCATATTATTGCTCTAAATGATTGCTCTGCAACTCCCTCAGACTTGGTCAACACCATCAATTCTTAGCAGCGACGATGTGCGGTGTCGTATGGTGACGTTCCAATACGATCCGCCGTTGAAACGTGTTTAGCTGCATTATCTGTGAATGCAATTCTGACATGTCAGGAAGGAGAGGTGTCGTAGAGGGATTCTCAAAAAAGTTTTAGGAGATCAAAGGATAGGCCACCCTTTTTCACCAAGAAAGTGCGTTCTCGAACTTGATTTCGATAAACTACAGAATAAGAATAAAGATGTTCAAATGTGGCTAAATGCGGAAACATTAATGTTAACATATAGCTATGTATGTAGCGCAGGAGATGTAAACACAGAGGCGATCTGGATCCTCAGCATCTCTTGAACTGAACGTAGTCGAAAAATGGCTATAAATGTGATCTGCGTCTCCGTGTTTCATGATTTTAACAACTCAATCAAATTTCTGCATGTCAGTAACATTCTTCCTGTGGTATTTGTCGACCAAAAACTGATTTACCATTGTCATCTTTTGCTATTCGACAGACTTAGCACCTCACCGACTATTGCTCCGTTGCAAACACGCTTATTACTTAATTGCTGAAGGGCAGTGTAATCACATTTTCTTACAAATAACGCTTAGGAGAATGACAATTTTTAGCGATTAGATAATTTAGTCAATGTGAAAATGTAATTCTATGAGATGCTCAACTTCCTAGTTTCTGAAAATCTGAGAATTTTCTCTAAAATGAATTTCTGCTTTTAATATTATGCCTTTCCATGTTCGACTGCTGTTAACCCTGCACGACGTTAAATAGTGATAGAATAGTGCTGGTACTGAAGTCGGAGTAGACGCCTACAGGCGAGTGTATCTCGAATTGAAGTGTTTGGTTCGGATCGCCCGTCCAGGACAACCAAATCCTGTATCTCCGCGGTACCTTCAGTGTCTGTGATGAATAACGCGCTGAATTATTCTTCGGCCGATTCCCTCGAGTCATCCTACTCTCCAAATGCGCGTTCAAGCTCCTTCCTCGACATCCAGTGGGAATGAAATCCATAGCGCATCCCAGAAATGGATTGATCAACGCCTGTCTTTATTTTTCTGCTTGAACATTAAGCTTTTGAAAAAGTGAGTTGTTATCCAGGCTTTAATTGGGCTAGTGAAGTCATTGGTTTGAAGATTATCCAAGTTGTCCTTCAAACCTGAAAAAGACATTGGAGAAATAGACCAAAAGGCAGTACAATTCCAATGTCTGTCTTAACAACCTATCAGCCGCTTTCACAAGGTTTGTTGGATTGCCTCACTCTACTTCGTTTCACTTTATTTCTGTCCTCTGAAACCGCTCGGTACGAAGCAATCCGAGGATGAAGAACATCTCCACTCCTCCAATCTCGAAACATGAATCGAATAAAGTCTCGTTAACAGTCATAACCCACGACTTTAAATTATATACTGCTATCATTCCTCTCTTTTCTTTATCTATACGAATCTGCTTTTTTTTTTCGTTGCTGAACCTTTGTCTTAGAAGATGTTGCTTGCGAGCGCTTTTAAATTTCTCAGATCCAAACAGATTCACTGCGAGTGATTTGAAATTCTTTACGAGCGAATGCGAACGAAGGTTCTGAAGAAGCTGAAGCCGTCATTTAGTCTTCTATCAAGCTCCTCTTTCATGCGATCTAAACGACGTAAGACGGCGTCTTTGTTATCGGTGAGCGCTTTCTTCTGCTCGGAGAAAAGAGCTTTTATCATGAGCGTAAAGGAATTTGGATCAACTTCGTTCGAGCTCCACGGTACTCAAATGTTTCCAAGCCTACACTCTTGCTTTTATTTATCTAACTGGGACTGTACCTTTGATGACGACACATACTATCCTCTGAACTAGAGAGCGGCACAGTGACTGCATAACAGCAATTTTGATTGCCTAAAGTCAGTTAGGGAGCGTGTGGCGCAGTCGAAGGAGCTGCCGATTGTCGCTGCACCCGATACCAGGTTCCTGGTTTGGATTTTCCGCCCAGGCCAGGAAAGCTTTACTCCGGGGTCAGCAAATTGGCACCAGGTTTGTCTGGGTAGGATAAAGAGCTGGCCACCGCAAGTCTTTGTATGGCAAAACACTCGTTCACATCCCCTCCACGACATCCTGTAGAAGAAGATTGCGTGGTGCATCTCAAAAGGGATCAAGCAACGCTGTCCTTTATCCTGATCCTTTTAAATCACTTGAACCACATTGACTCAGAAATAGCAGTGTATGAAAAGGCGAACTTAAAATTGTGTGACTACTTATTCTTGGGCAGGAAATGCGTTATTACACACGCTTTGTGACCGTAGGAATTCACGAACAGTCTACAACGCTTTAGACGTCTTCATGTAAACTTTCAGTCGTGCCTTAGAAGCAAGGATAGTGTCTTCTTGCAGTTATGGCGGCTGGTAGTGGCTACATTTACGATTTGCAGATCATGGCGCATGAGCTTTAGTTGTCACAAAATTGCGAAGACCTCTTCAGGAAAAGCCTCTATCGTGAACAAGTGACTTCGTTAAGGATCCCTAAAACTTATTCTAGAAACATCACTCAAATATGCATCACGTTTGAAGAAAAAGTACAACCTCTACACTAAACGCTTAGGATTTTGACTTCAAGCACTTCAAAATGAGCTGCAGAATGGAGCTGCAGCAAAGAAACACTTCGTCCATTCAAACAACGTTAGCTCTTTCTAGAGGCTATCTTTAGAAGTTTATTCACATTCATAAACTGGAACTCGAGAAAAGAAAAGCAGAGGAGGCTACCCATCAGGTCCAGAACTTAACGCACAGTGCCACCCACCGAGCGCATGCGCTGACTGCACAAGCTCCACTCATATCTTTTCACTACGAACAGACAACAAATTAACGCAGCTTTAGCTCACTCCAGCGCTGGCCTTCTGAATGTGAGCCTTCTTCTCAAAGGTAAGCCCTCTGGAGGATGGACATGCACTGCTCACGCATGCCCAGGCCTCGCCTTTCGCACCAGACATTCCAATCGTCGAAGGAACGAGAAACGCCAATACTTTTCTGCCACTTGAAATGTGGAGATTCTCATAATGTTATTCATTCTAGCTGTTCAGGCCTTTTACTGGTTAGTTTTCGTGCACTTATTATTAGCGTTTAATTGCTCAAGAGGAATAGAAAGGAAACAAAAAAAGGAGTCTGAAATAGAGACATTTTCTAGATGCCTCCATATTTGTCGTGGAAGAAAACAATGTCATTCAGAGAGAGAGAGTGCTTGATAAGAAGATGAGCGCCAGCCGCTGGATGTGCTGAGTTTCCATCTTTCCAACACTCACACTCAGCCTATTCAATGCTATTATCCTGATAACATAGCACTGGCACATCACAATTCGCTTAATTTTCACTGGAAGGATGTAGCTTTGCCCTCTTGAATGCGCGTTTTTCTCCTTGATTCCACCCGTTGCCTCTAACTAGAGAAGGGTTTCCAACTCCCATGGAACTCCAGTTGAGACCAGGATCATTAGAAAGAGTTCGGGATGCTGATTACAAATATGGGTGTCAAAATTGCAAATTGAAATTCCTGAGCGAGTTATGGCCTGCCGAAATCGGGTGGCCTCACCGCAGGCCGTGCGCTACGCGGAACTGGTGAGTCATCAGGATTCCGTAAGAAGAAGCCGTCAGCTGCGCCGGTGGCGCATGGGCAGTGCTCCCGCTTGTCATGTGCGACGCCGTTGGTTTGGCTCCCGTTGCTGTTGATTTTTTTGCAAATCATAATTTATCTTCGAAACGACTTTTTGTTCTGATCACGTATTTGATTAAATAGCCGGGAAAACTACCATACACGTTTGTAAAAATCCTTGAATGCAAAAAACTGCTATGGTGACATTCTTATTTACTACAATACCGCTCGCGCCGCACGGTCAAAAGTGGGCGTAAAAACGCCAACATAGCGTCGCAAAGCGTCGCACGCTCATAACTCCTTCAGTTTTAGATTTCTTGAATAATGGTTGGTACCATTCGATTTGCCTCTTCGAGATCTACACAAATATATGTAAAACTTTACCGGAACACCCGTATTTTCGCCGTGGGTGGTCCGAAATTGGCCGGACGGGCGATTAGAGCAGCTTATTTCCCAGGATATGCGTGCTTTCGAAGTATCTCAAAGATGGCGTACGTCGCCAGTGCTCTTTCATGACAGGAATGCCCAGAGAGTGCGCCGTGCACAATGCACACAGAACCTAACCTATCAATCGAGTGGGCGAGCGCATGTCCCCTGCGCTTCTATCTTCTCTCACTGGGAACTGCGACGTTTCCAAGACTATTTCGAGCCGTTTGGAGAATGTTATCAGAAATTCCCCGCCATCCCACTCAAACTTTGGTGTGCGCCGTGAACAATGCATACAGAATCGAACCTTTCAATTGAGGGGGGGGGGACAGCTTGTAGACTGAGCGTTTGGGCACTTTTAACAGAAATTTCTTGCTGCCCTACTCAGGAATTGCTTCAAGGCTGTTCAGCGAGCCTTTGGAGTGCGCCATGAACATGCATAGAGAATAGAACCTTTCAATCGAGGAGGGGGGGGGGGCGACCGCTCGCAAATTGCACGCGCGGGCGTCTTCGGAGCACAATAGCTCTGTCAAGTTGGAACCTTTCAGGTTGCAGCTTGTAGGTTTTGTGGACAGTCGAACGGTCTGCTAGCACGCCAAAGCAGAATGGTTTAGCATAGGAGGTGGCAATGTTATAGGGGTGCGAAGATGCAGGTGGCTTTCGTGGCGCATTTTTTTCCGATTTCCGTGGACCACTGCGAGAAGACGCGGGTAGCTAACGGCATCAGAATGCGTACGCAGACAGAGCACTTAAGGTGCTTTACGGTGACGGGAACAGAACTTCTTACTTGCCTAAACTGCCTTAGCCCCATCTGCCGTTTTAGGGCAGCAGACATAAGGCCCCCACAGAGTTCTGCGGCAACGCCGCTATGGTTAGGATAGGGCAGGAACGCCGCCGGCGGCGAGCTCTGCGTCTCTGAACTATGGTTAAGCATAGGGCCGCGGCGCTGCCGCAGAACTCTGTAGGGGCCTTCAGCGGTTTAAGTTTACTGCCCTCTTACTCACCCATATTTGGGTTTTCGACACTCCCAATAACACCTTTCTGGTCTGCTTGAGCATCTCTAGGAAATTTGGCCAATTTCGAAAATACCGGTTCTCGATGACGTCATCGTCGGCGCGGGTCGGCCTAAAGCACCCACGTCCTCGATATTGTCGAAAAATCGATTTTTTTTTTGAAATTGGTCTAGAGTGACACCTTTCGATACAGCTTTTCGTTATGAATAAAACGGTGTTACCGGGAGTGTCGGAAACCCAAATATGGGCGAGTAAGAGGGCAGGAAACTGCAACCGCTAAGCCCGCCGCCCTAAAACGGCAGATGGGGCTAAGGCAGTTTAGGCAGCTGAGAAGTCCCGATCCCGGCGCCGTAAAGTACCTTAAGTGCTCTGTTCGAATACGGATTCTGATGCCGTTAGCTCGCCCCGTCTTCTCGCAGTGTTCCACCGAAATCGGAAAAAATGCTTCACACAAGCCTCACCTGCATTTTCGCACCCCTATAACATTGTCCACTCCCAAGCTAAACCATTCTACTTTAGCGTACTAACAGAACGCTCGACTGCCTACAAAACCTACTTGCTGCAACCTGAAAGGTTCCAACTTGACAGAGCTATTGCGCTCCGAACACGCCCGTGAGTGCAATTTAGCGCTACAAGGGTAGATCTTCTCCGCGCTGTTACGTCCAGATTACAGCTTTCCCAGTCTAAATGACACCTTTCAATTCAGCATGAAAAGCTCTATCGAACGGTATCAAGCGTGGCCCAACTCGAAGACATCGATTTTTCGATGACGTCATCGTCCTTCCGCCGCGGCCTCGTCCTCGATGCGAAACAGTCAAAAAATGATGTTTCCAAAATCGGTCGAAATTGATACCGCTCGATAGCGCTTTCCACGCTGAACGGAACGGTGCCATTGCGAGTTTCGAAGACTCAAGTCTGGGCGAGTAGGAGCGCAAGAAACTCTAACCGTTAGACATTCCAAGTGCGACTGTCAATGAATCTTGGCATGGTACTGTTAAGATGAATGTTGATATTTAGCTTCGTCCAAGATTGTTATATATCTTTATTCCTGACGGCTGACGTTTCGGCGTTGTCGCCTTCTTCAGAGCCTGCAAGAATCGAATCGAATTCAAGAAACTATCCCCCAAAGTCCATTTCGTACTGCAAAGCAAGTTCACAAAGCGAAAAGGAACTAAAACGGCACCTCAAATTTATAGAATGGGCGACTTCAGAACTGAGAGTCGTCCACCGTCAATGGCCGCTGGATGTGAGAAAGTGAGTGGCAAACCCATGTAATCACTATATGTTGGTGAATACTACCGATCACAATCCACACATGTCGGCGAATGGTGCAAGATCTTGAGCTATTGCAACGCAGTCGTTCCTTCTGTTAATTCTAGGTGTCCTAGCCGCAATATGTAGCGCTTCGAGAGTGCGTCGCGCTGAAATATCACAGATAAAGAATAAAGATAAAGAAGGTGAGTAAAGATATATAACAATCTTGGACGAAGCTAAATATCAACATTCATCTAACCGTTAGGTTTCGCCGCTCTAAAACGGCAACTGAGGCTAGGCAGTTTGGGCAGCTGAGGAGTTATGAGCACGTCGTCGTATAGTACCTTAAGCGCTCTGTTCGCGTACGCATTTTAAGGCCGTTAGCTTGTGGCGTCTTCTCGCAGTGGTCCACGGAAATCGGAAAAAATGCTTCACACAAGCCTCACCTGCATCTTCGCACCCCTATAACATTGCCCCCTCCTATGCTAAACCATTCAGCTTTGGACTGCTAGCAGACCGTTCGACTGCCCAAAAAACCTATAAGCTGCAACCTGAAAGGTTCCAACTTGACAGAGCTATTGTGCTCCGAAGACGCCCGCGCGTGCAATTCGCGAGCGGTCGCCCCCTCGATTGAAAGGTTCGATTCTGTATGCATTGTTCATGGCGCACTCCAAAGGCTCGCTGGACAGTCTTGAAGCAATTCCTGAGTAGGGCGGCAAGAAATTTCTGATAAAACTCCCCAAACGCTCAGTCTGCAAGCTGTCCCCCCCCCCCTCGATTGAAAGGTTCGATTCTGTATGCATTGCTCACGGCGCACAACAAAGTTTCGCTGGGACAGATTGGAGCTAATCCTGAGTGGGTTGGCGGGGAATTTCTGATAACATTCTCCAAACGGCTCGAAATAGTCTTGAAAACGTCGCAGTTCCCAGTGAGAGAAGATAGAAGCGCAGGGGGCATGCGCTTGCCCACTCGATTGATAGGTTAGGTTCTGTGTGCATTGTGCACGGCGCACTCTCGGGGCATTCCTTGCATGACAGAGCACTGGCGACGTACGCCTTTTTGAGATACTCCGAAAGCATGCATATCCTGGGAAATAAGCTGCTCTAATCGTCCGTCCAGCCAGTTTTGGACCACCCACGGCGAAAATATGGGTGTTCGGGTAAAGTTGTATACATTTTTGTGTAGATCTCAAAGAGGCGAATCGAATGGTAGCAACCTTTATTCAAAAAACCTAAAACTGAAGGAGTTATGAGCGTGCGACGCTTTGCGACGCTATGTTGGCGTTTTTTCGCCCACTTTTGATCGTGCGGCGCGAGCGGTATTGTATTTTGCGCAAAAAGAGCTCTAGTCTTATAGTGAACAACTGGAGGTGTTTCGAACAGCCTTGGCATTCGTGGAACGAAGCAAGAAAAAAGCTGGAGCAGAAATGCTGCTCACCCACTGCACGTCTTACAGATGCAGCCTCTGTACAACGCCTCAGCTTCCTACGGAGCCCCGATGGCTCACGACTCTACCAGGTGTGTCGCATAGCCAGCTTTGGTGAGGCCCCCGATTTCGGAGTGCCATAACTCTCTCAGGAATTTCGTTTTACAATTTTTGCACCCATACTCGTAATCAGCATTCCGAGCTCTTTCTAACGATCCTGCTCTCAACTTAAAGTTCCATGGGAGGTCGGAACCCTTCCTTAGTATGTAGACATGAGCACTGGTCCACTACCTCATTGACGACCTCATTCCACCGAGAGATTGTTGTCGGCTTCTCGTTGCCGGTAGCACTTGATGACTTCGTGGGACATTTGCCCACCTTAACCCTTTCCGTTATTGCCACTAGCACTAGGCAAATCAACGTTCTTTACCTCGCCGAGGCAGCTCTCTAGCGTCGTTATGTCTGCAGCATGTCAAACCGGTGCATGACCCATCCAGACAGCCGACCCTGTCCCTGAGGTGAGCTTCGGACGACGCTGACATTCTGAAAGCACTCATGATTTCTTCTTTCTTTTTTCGGTTCAGAGTGGCGGTGGTAGCGCAATCGGAGGAAGCGAGCTCCGGAGATCGCGTGCGCTCAATTTCAGATTCCTGGTGCGTATTTCCCGCCTAGGCCAAACATGCCTTTCATACCTCGCTCGATAAATTGGTGCTAGACTTGTCTGGAAAGAATAAAACGCTGACTTGGTCATCGGCTGGTCACCGCAAATCACTGTATTGCCAAATACGTACTCAAATCGCCTTCACATCCCGTAGAAGTAGGGTGCGTTGCGCATCCCAAAAAGGGTCGAGTAATGCCGTCCTTTATCACTTTTCCTTTATCTCGGTACGGATGCAAGGAAGACTTCAAGGATTAACGGGAACAAGGGAACAATTAAGTAGTGGTCTACGTATTCAGCTATTCAAAGGGTCAGATGGACAAGGGCACCTGAAGGGCTTTGTGCCAGGAATTGATCTCATAGGAATGCATAAGAAGCCACGTAGGAGTTCTCACTTATATGTGTTGAACTGTATTTCGAACCATCTGTACTGCTGAAATTTCCTCTTTTTCCTCAAAATGTTTGCAGATGATATTGAAACTTATAAGAAGATTTCAGGCGAGGAAGATTGTATATAATGCTATATATAATGCTCCTGAATCCCTTCGCAACCTTGGGTCTCAATGAGTCTCAATCCCTCTTGGCGTGCGCCACGCATTCTACTTCTACGGGATGTTGCCGATGTGTTTTGTATGCGTACATTTTATTACGTATTGCATTTTATCGCCATTTTATATTCAGGGCTTCTAAAGAAGCCTAACAAGGAATATCCGCAGGCCGTCCATTTAATTTACGAACACTTGGCTTAAGCAGCGCCAACGAAGCGGGTGACCCCCAAAGTCTTTTTAATCCGAATCGTGTGGTCCCTGGCGCCATCTTCTAGGTTCACCTGTGCAAGCCGGCGATCGTGTGATCGTCTGGCTTAGGTTATTACTGCAGAAAGGACAATCGAGTCGAGGAGGTGTACAAAGAGCAGAGTTTCGTTGTCATTACTCAGCTCCAATGCGCTCCTCTTCAGTATGATTCAGCGCAGCCAAACGAAACTCAAGGCAGATTTTAGTCCCTACACAGGAGTTCTGCCATCTCTTTGATGCATTTGCCTCTATGATCGCCAAAGTGTTCTGGAGGCTATTTCTTTATGCTGCTCCATCTGCGATCGGCCGTCTCACTCCGCGGTTCCCTTTAAGGACTACATGCCTGTCCTTGAGCCCTTCGAGTTATGCGCTGACCACTCATGCGTTCAGAAGTATTGGAGTGCATGCATCTTTTGGCTCCGAGCGCGCTCTAACTCTCAGTTAAACATAGTGTTCAGCTGCTTTGATGGACGTCGTTCACGATTTGACCTCTCTCATCCCTCACCCTCTTATTAGCAACATTTCCTTTTTCTTTTAGCATCCGTCGTTTCATTGAAATGTCGTTGCCACTCTTTTGGTTGTTTTTCTACTTTCAAAAACCATCTGCCATGAGTTTCCAAGGCTCTCCTCCTCCTCACTGATGTAGTCATAAATTTAGGGAGCGCATTCAACTCCTGCTTGGCATGTTCGGCAACCCAGCAGCGGCACCACGTTCTCGATCAGCGTCATTCTCTATTTCCCCTAGATAGGTAGTATGGCTGCATCCGTACAAACATTAAAATGTACCGCTTTTGTTTGCCTGTCTTGGAAGCATTTTATTATGTGGGGTTCATAGCCCACACGCAGTATATGCTAACACCCTCGAACGTGATGAGCCTGGTTGTAGTTCATATAAGTGCACCCATTTTCTCGAAATGCGAGAGACAAGGTTTTTTGGAAGTTTAGTGGAAGGAATAATTTGTTTGCAACTGCGTAGTCTATTGCTGTTTCTTCACTTTCTGCAAACATATCCAGTGGGTAACGTTTGGAGTTCCAAGAGATTAAACACAATTCAAACTCTCAGCGACCCTGCTTCTGAATCCTAGTATAAACCATCCTTCTATGACCCTTAGATTCCAGTCACATGATTGCTGGCGCAGTAGATGATGCTCATCTCTGGTGTTTCCTGAAACTGCTCCTTTTGTTATTTATTTCCAGCTCTCTACTTGTGCAGCTTTCTTCCCTCCCTAGTAGTACAAGAGGACATGTTTGAGAACCCCAGTGTGCTCCACCATTGGGCTCAAGGACGTATCTCTAACGCGACGCCGCGGCGCTGAAACGCGGACGTGCGCTCGGTGAGCCCTACTTTACACTTGCGCCGCTGCGCGGCGCGGCGCGGCACGAAGGTCGGGATGGATATCGACCGGGAGGCGCGAAAAGTCGATATCTATGGCGATCGTGTTGCCGCGCCGCGTAGCGGCACAAGTATAAAGTAGGGCTGACGCATGGTTAGCCGCGAAGCACGGAATTTTGCCAATGATCAAGACCCACGACCTACGATCAATAAACAATGACGATAATGGGTATTCGCTTTGGTAGGAAAACATGTGTATGTGAAGTTACATCAGAAATGGCCTCAGTTCACATCAGTGCTGCCAAAAAATCCAGTTTTGTACAGCTTGCTATCCTTCTTAGCTCTAACGGACGCATAAAAAGAGAGCAATGCCCTACCAAGTTCGCATGCATTAATGTATTGCATCAGGTCCCTTCCAGTTTCTTCAGCCTGTGCATTCGACCAATGATTGCCCCTATTACGTCACTAGCAGTCCCTGCCGGCGGAGTGGCGTTCTATCCCCGCCCTTTAAACAGAGGCGTGGCAAATGTCTGCGTCTCCACTATCTCGTAAGGCAGCCACTGAACTCTAGAGTTTCCGAGCTCGGGAAAGCCCAGTTGGGGGTGGGCGAGCTACGGGACGAGGGGTAGAGCGCTCGTCCACCGACCCTGTCGGAAGTGGTCAGACCGCGAGAACTCGTCCAATTTCGTCGCGCGCCGCGCGCGACGCCATGGGGTTCGCGCGCCGTTGGAGTCGATGCTCTCGTATGATCAGGTGAGTACTCTGCAGTATGAAGCCATCCAGACCACCATTGGGTTACTATGTACAACATCCGCATCATCTTGTTTATGATAATCGGTGCCTTCGTTCCATAAGTTGTTCGACAGTGTCCTCCTGATCGAAAGTTTTCACCTGCTGTGATGCACTTCCGTCGGCCATAATCCCCGCGTGTCACCCTCTCCGGTTTGTTAAATTTGGGTGAAAGCCGATACTACCGTGATGGAGATCAGTAATATCGACCAATATTGATTTCCTTTCTCTCTGTGGTGAAACGCTACCGATGGCGATCACGACCACCTAGCTCCCACCCCGATCGGTTAAGTCTGATGGTGAGGGCAAATTGATAATGTAGATATTGACCGCCTGATCAACATATGACCTTTCTTCGCCTTGTTCCGTCTTCTGTTTGAAATCTGCGACACATCTTCTGATTCCCGACGCACGTTGGATGACGTCTCCACCTTTACTGCTCCCCCTTTGCAGGTGTACCCAGTCAGTGGTTTCCCTCCCTACTGGTCCCCTTTTACTGGTTCCACCGTTGCTGGTCTGCCCACTTGCTGATCTCCCCCTTGCCTCCCCGTCTATTCTACGTCTCCTGAATCCCGACGACGACGACGTCTACGACACGTCGTCTAGCTCAGGATGCACGTTGGACGACGTCTGCAGCGCGTCTTCGGAATCATGACCTCGAAAAACACGCACAGTTGCCGTTGTGTCAAGCACCAATAGCATGCGTATGCCCTGTCGCCACAGCACCGCATGTTGTACGACAAATCTTGGCCGCGCGAGATACGCCGAGGCATTCACACATTACCCAAACGTCATCGATAGATACATTTTTTAAAATTGTATAGATAATGATAGTGATAGAGATAATAGAGGTGGGGATGGTATCTCAGCTGAAGGAGAGGACGACCATCGCGTGTATGGCCCCTGTTATACTCCCGCGGGAGCTTCCGCGGATGGGCGGAAATCGCGTCGGGACCCTGCGCCGGGCCACTCGTCGCGGCCCGCCACGCCCGCCGTCCGCGGATCGCCGCCGACAGACGACGAGAGGGGTGTTATACTTCCCGCCCACGGGAGGGCAGCCGTCCGCGGTGCAGTGCACCGCGGAAGGCTGTCGTCCCGCAGAGTTCGGCGCGGGAAACGCGCTCCGATGCGACGCTAGCCGCCCCGGGACGACGACGGCCGTCCGCGGTGCACCGTCCGTCCGCGGACGTCCCGCGGAAGCTCCCGCGGGAGTATAACAGGGGCCTATCGCGGGAAGGTTCCCGGTTTGGACATCCTCTGCTTCCGATCCCACGCTCACCAAGAGTTCCATTCCTTCAGATGACAAAGAATTGGTGCCAATCTTATGTAGCGATGCAACATTGACGTTTCCACGAGCTGGTCACTGCAGATCGTTGTGTAGATAAAACCTGTACCCAATTTACTCCCAGAAGTGGAATGTGTTGCGCATACCAAACAAGGATCCATCGTCGTCGTCTTTTATGTTGCACCCTTATCCTTCTATGCAAAAGTACAAAAGACAAGGTCGAGCGCTAGGCGAGTCACAGACCTGGTGACCCATGGTGTACAACGGCGGAGGAAATTGGGTGGTTTTCGTTTTCTAGGGAACTTTGGTTGCCGCTTGGTATTGCCCGAAGCGAAAAAGGACAGCATCATTATCTCGGCCACGAACAGCCTCGTCACCGTCGAGATTGAGTGGCCAGACAAAACAGGAAGTGTCGATGGAAGCACGTGGTCAGCTGCTCGTAATACTCTGCTTTTGACTGAAGCCACATGTAGGAAGGCTTGCCAGTGAAGGGCACTGGCAGCTTCAGCTGAAGGGCTTCTTTCGCCATCGAACCTCTCTGGAAGTGGTAGCTCACCAGACAGTAGAGGTAGGAAGTGTGGTGCAATTCAGTGAAAGTGCGGAGTACAGATCTGTATGCTTTCATACTTTGAAAGTGTGATTGTATAGCATATTGATATGTTGATGTCTAGAAATATTTTATCACCAAACTTTCTACATTTGTTTTCGAGCCATTGCATGTGATTATTTAATTCTCAATTTAATTAATATCGCACAATCTGGAAAGTGTACAAGTGGAAGTAAGCTGTAGGCGTCTAGAACAGTACATCTTCTGAATCTCGCCGTCTTTATGCATTTGTTATACAACCTAATACATTGGGAGTATTGGTAGTCGACTGCAGATGCTAGCGTAAATAAGAACGGTAATCCGTTCGTCTATCCCTCTGCCTGTTGGTCGATCTTTCAATCGCAATAATGAGCATTAGCCGCAGGAACAGTTCTACCTTTTGGTCGGCACTACTGATCGCTGCTCAGGGCTACCCTTTTTAGGGTAGGAGTGACGAGAATGCGATGGGTGATGGCCAGCGCTCACAAAAAGCAGACATTATCGATCGACATAACCGATTTTACTGCAGAGTTAACCATTTCAGGTAGAAGTCACGTGGGCACGCTGGCCGCTACACAGACAACACAGGAGGTGAAGAATCAAATTACCATCATACAGTACCGAACGGGTCTTTTGAATAGACGCCGAAAAACCGCACTTTTGCGGTTTTTGCGTCTTTTTGCTATAACTCGGCCGAAAGTCATCCATTTGAAAAATCAAGGGTACGTCTGAGCTCAGGAAATTGAGCTCTATCGTTTGGTGTATACATTTTATACAAAAGATCAAAAATGGCCAAAATTGAAAACTTGCGCTCCATGAGAAGGCCAGCCGCGGACGAGTTGTCGGCCGCAAGGCGTCGAAAAACCGTTACATGGCCACAATTCCTCTAATTTGAGGTGTTTTGAGAAAACGGATGGTACCGCTCGATTCGTCTCTTCGAGATCTACACAACCATATATACAAGTTCGCCAACCACCGCATTTTCGCAGTGGGTGGTCAAAGATGTCTGGAGGAGACTTTTTGCCACTGGGGGAAGCTTATATTCCAGGACTTGCATGTTCTCTGTCCGGCGAGACTAAGGAGGTGCGCCGGGAGCAATGCATATGGAATGGGAAACTATCAATCGAGTGGGGCAACCGCCGTGGCAAAAAGATTGCACGCGCGGGCGTTTTCAAAGCGCAGTAACTCTGTCAAATTCGAATCGTTTCGGCTGCAAGTCCTGATTCTTGTAGTCAGTAAAACGGCCTAGTAGCACGCTAAAGTAGAGCGGGGTAGCTTAAGAAGCGGCAATGTTACAGGGGTGCGAATATGAAGGTGAGCTTGTGTGACGTATTTTTCCGATTTCGGTGGACCACTGCGGGAAGACGCGGCAAGCTAACAGCCTCAAAGCGCGTAGGCAAACAGGATGGTAAGGGTACTTTACGATTACATGCTCATAACACCTCAGCTGCGTAAACTGCCTTAGCTTCAGCTGCCAGTTTGAAGCGGCAGAAGATAGCAGTTAGAGTTTCTTGCGCTCTTACTCAGCCAACATTGAGTTTTCGACACTCGCAATGGTACCACTCTGTTCACAATGAAAAGCGCTATCGAATGGTATCCATTTCGACCGACTTCGGGAACATCAATTTTTTTGACGGTTTCCCGTTGAGGACGAGGCCGCTCGAGACCGCGGCCCGCGGCAGGCGGACGGTGACGTCATCGAAAATCGGTACCTTCAAATTGTGCCATGCTTGATACCATTCGATAGAGCTGCTCAGGCTGAATTGAACGGTGTTATTAAGAGCAGACAGTACTGTAATCTGGGCGAGTAAGAGCGAGGAGAACATCGACCGTTATTGTGCTAAATTGCACGCGCGGGCGTGTTCGGAGCGCGATAACTCTGTCAGATTCAAATCTTTCTGGGTGGAGCGTGTAGATTCCGTAGGCAGTAATATGGGCTAGTAAAGTGCCAAAGCACAGCAAATTATCTTACGAATTGGCAAGGTTACCGCGGTGCGAAATGCAGGTTGGGCATGTGTGACACGACTTTTTCAGATTTCGGT
>OX377201.1:36506833-36551301 GCA_947396885.1 Heligmosomoides polygyrus polygyrus
ATAGTTCTATTTTTCAATTTTTGTCAGGTAGCAATCACCTGAACACGCCGAACAGTGGGTAGGTTTCACAGAAAGTAGACAGCAGCGACCAGTAGAATTATAAACTTGTGCGATGAACAGCCAGATGGTCAGAATTACCGTCAGGCAGACTGGCCTCTTGTTAAGGATAAATGCCTGACCCTTCGATCACTATCCTCAGAACTTCATTCTACAATATCATCGAAAAATTTCTTTCACTTTTTCACCTTTAGAAGAACGTAGTAGAACCTTTAACACTAAAGCCCTTCCTTACCAACTGCTTGCTGGTGTACGAGCCTGAGTGCTTCCGCACTTGACTTTTGTGAGAGCTACAATGGGACTGCTTTCTCTAAGGAAGTTACCACATCCCATTATCGGTTGCGGCGTGAATTTCTTTCAGACGGACTGGAACAGCTGCGTTGTCATTTTGTTGTCGTCTGTCCAGGAAAGGTTTTTTCGCAGTTGCAGCCTTGCCCGGTTCGAATTTCTTCTTTCCAAGACATCCTGGCAATGCATTTGTCCCCTTCCCGCTGCTGTACTGATGACGTAGCCGTTGAGAGATTTGCTGGAAGTGCATTCGGCCAATGTCCCTCGCATTTGTGCTCCACGCTGACTTAATGAACGAAATCATTGTGAAATCTCTGAAATTTTTTGAGGAAGTCTTTCGCCTACGCAGTTGATCGCTATTACACTACGCAAGGGATTCTTTTTGACATGAAACTGCATAGAAAAGACTTATCGAGTCCCAGTTCGTTTTCAAAAACAATTCTCACCACCTTTTTTTGAGATGTTTCTGAGCCACCAGCTACATAATTGGTTTACAGCTCGTCTTCCACGGAACACCGCTTTGCCCATTCCGTTCGTTTCGTGGTTTCTCTGATGCTAAATTTTTTAGAACCCGTGGTTGTCAACAAGTTTCACCTGTATCACCTTTCGTCTCGTTGATCATCGACTTGCTCGAGCGGGAGCCAGCAGCTTCTCTCATTCGTCCCCGTCGCATGCCAGAGTGTTCCAATGGATTCTCCTCGCTTGAGGGACACCAAGAGCGTCATATCGGTCGTTTCACGAAGAAGTCCCACCAGTGCGTTGTGGGTGTCCTGGTGTTCTCTTGACATCCCGCGGAATCCAGTCGGTGACGGCTCTCGTCCAGCGGGTGTCTGCGGAGCGCATTACGTGACCGGCCCACCCAATTTTCGACAACTTGGCCCACGCGACAGCGTCTCTGATCTTCGAACGTCGGCGAAGCTCGGAACTTCGGAGGCCTTCTCTCACTCGTGAGTCGTGTCACTCCGAGTATCGTCCTCTCGATTCCACGCTGCGCGACGCTGATCGCGTCTTCATCCTGCTTTCGTGTGGCCCAGGGCTCTGAGGGTATGTTAGGGCAGAAATAATAGTGGAGTCGAATAGGTGGGCGCGGAGTCGGACGTTCTTCGTCTCGTTCACGACTTCGTCAACACGTTTATGATAGTAAGAACTCCGGCTTCGGCTAAAATTACTTTCTGTTTGTGCCAAAGCAGACAAACATGAAAGCTTATCCTGTCTGAGAACCGTCTTTAAGGATTTTTGTAAGACGTTTAAGCGTCCTCCATATCTGCTCCGTGACACGCTCTATGTGCCTTTAATTCTCTCGAAATCACCTCCAACAAATACCTGCTTTTCAATCAGGAGAATTGTCGCACGACGAGAAACTGCGTTACAGTTCGTGTCGCACTAATTGTACAGGCAGTATGTTTGAGCTTGTGGTTTAGTGGCGAAGACTACGAGCGGTCCAGCTCTGCTCTCGGGATGTCGCCGCGTTTCTCTTTCTGCAGTTTCCATTTCGGTGCGTTCTTTCTACTAGGCATTCCGATTCATTGATGCGAGGTTATGAAGGAAAACTCTGACCCGCTTTGCACTACTGAGGGTAATCTTGTTGCGCTTTATACTCTCTGGAAGCTCTGGAAGCTGTTGTATACAGCCAATCAGTTTTATAGCTCTTTCAACTTGCAGTCTGCCTAAGGTAACTCCTCCACTCTGTTCTGTTTCATCATCTAAGGGCTTACTAGCGGCATTCAAAGAGGTATGTAATGGTAGTTTGAGGAATCAGTTCCAATAATTTTCGAATTCAGTTGTTTATTCATTACTTACATATAAAGCGTAGGTTGGACTTATATTAGAGTACGGTGGCACTGTATTCAGCCCTAAGTGCAAGCGAGAAATCACAAGCCTTGAAGTTTTACTAGGAAACTAGTTTTACTAGGAAACTAAGAAGCTATTTATAAGAGTTTTTGCTTTTGACTACACCGCCATTTCATCCGCAGTTCAAAAGCGCATCCCTGCCTACTGTAGGAGAAAGCACGATCGAATCATGATTTATAAGTTGCTAAATAGTGGACTACGCACAGCTGTATGTTCAAGCGTTTTGTTCAATTTCTTCTTCTAACTCAAGGGGTGGGCAGTAGAAGATCTAAATTCACAAGAATAATGTAAGGTCCCCGTTCTTCTGTTATCGAGCTGGCACGAATTTCTGAGATTCGCCGAGAAAACGTTTCGTCAACTCAGTAAGGCGACACAAAAACGGTCGATAATGTCTTCGGAAAGCTTGTTACACTACCGGACGCGTCTTTTGAATAGACGCCGAAAAAACCGCACTTTTGCGGTTTTTGCGTCTTTTGGCTATAACTCGCCAAAACCTCATCCGTTTGAAAAACCAGGAGTATACTTGAGCTCAGGGGATCGAGTTCTATCGTTTAGTATATACACTCCGTATGAAGGATCAAAAATGACCAAATTGAAGACGCGCCCATTGAGAAGGCCGCCCGCGGACGAGTTGTCGGCCGCAAGGCGTCGAAAGCCGTTGCAGGCTCACAATTCCTCCAATTTGAGGTTTTTTTTGAGAAACGGTTGGTACCGTTCGATTCGTCTCTTCGAGATCTACAGAACCATTTACACAACTTCGCCAAACCACTGCATTTTCGCAGTGGGTGATCAAAGATGACTGGAGCAGACTTTTTGCTATTGGAGAAGCTTATATTCTAGGACTTGCATGTTCTCGGAGCATCTCAAGCATGGCGTAAAGTGTTTTCGTCATGCCAGGAATCCTCTGAGAGTGCGCCGTGCACAATGCATATAGGATCGAACCTATCAATCGAGGGGGGACAGTTTGTAGAGTGAGCATTTAAGGAGTTTTATGAGAAATTCTCAGCCGCCCTACTCAGGAATTGCTGTACTCTGTTCCGACGAGACTTTAGAGTGCGCTGTGCGCAGTGTATATAGGATCGAACCTATCAATCGACTGGGCGCGACAGCTCGCAAATTGCACCGCGGGCGTGTTCTGAGCGCAATAACTCTGTCAAGTTCGAGTCTTTCCGGCTGGAAGTTGTGGATTTTATAGGCAGTAGAATGTTCAAGAAGCGCGCTGAAACATAGCGACGTAGCTTAAGACTGGATAAAGTTACAGCGGTGCAAAAATGCAGGCAAACCTTGTGTGACACGATTTTTTCCGAGTTCAGTCGACTACTACGGGAAGAAGAGACGAGCTAATTGCATCCAAATGCACGGGGAGCACAAGACTGAAAGCACCTTACGATGACGTGCTCGTAGCTGTGGCGAGAACGCCCATGTTCGAGTTTTCGAACACCAGCCAGGGTACCGTTCTGTTCAGCTCAAAAAGCCCTATCGAACGGTATTAATTTCTACCAATTTTGAAAACATCGATTTTAAGACGGTTTCTCATCGAAGACGTGGCGAGAACTGTTATCTGGCGAGTAAGAGCACGAAGAACATAGACCGTTGTTGTGCTTAATTGCACGCGCGGGCGTGTTCGGAGCACGATAACTCTGTCAGCTTCCAATCTTTCAAGCCGGAACGTATGGATTCCGTAGGCAGTAATATGCTCTAGTAAAGCGCCAAAGCATAACAAATTATTTTACGAACTGGCAAGGTTACGGCGGTGCGAAAATGCGGGTTGGGCATGTGTGACACGATTTTTTTCAGATTTCGGTCGACCGCTGCGGGTAAACGAGGCGAGCTAACGGAATGCAAACTCGTGAACGAGCAAAGCACCGAAGGCACTTTACGATGATCTGCTCTTCGCTCTCCAGCTGCCTAAACTGCCTTAGCCCCATCTGCCATTTTAGAGCGGCGGACGGCAGCGGTGAAGCTTCTTCCGCCCTTACTCGCTAACATTTGAGTTCTCGACAATCTCAGTGGTACAGTTAGGTTCAGCTCGAGAAGCTCTATCAAATGGTCTTAAGGTCGACCAATTCTGGGATTGTCGACTTTTTGACATTTTCGCATCAAACGCGAGGCGGCTGAAGGCCGCGGCAGAAGGACAATGACGTCATCGAAAATCGATATTTTTGAACCGGGCCAATTCTGATACCGTTCGATAGAGCTTTTGGTGTTGAATTGAATGATGTTACTGGAGCACCAAGAACTGTTATCTGGGCGAGTAAGAGCGCAAAGAACATCGACCGCTGTTGTGCTAAATTGGACGCGCGGGCGTGTTCTGAGTGCAATAACTCTGCAACGTTTGAATCTTTCCGGCTGCAACTTGTGGATTTTGTAAGCTGTAGAAAGTTCAGTAGGTATGCTGAAACACAGCAACGTAGCTTATGATTATACAATGTTACCGCGGTGCGAAGATGCAGGTAAGTCTTGTGTGACACGATCTTTTCCGAATTCAGTCGACCACTGTAGGAATACGCGATAAGCTAGCGGCCTACAAATGCGTAGGCTAGCAAATCAGTTAAGGTACTTTGCGATGAAGTGCCCATAGCTCTCGGCTGCCTGACCTGTCTCTGTCCCAGCTGCCATTTTAGAACTGCGGAGAGCAGTTGAAGTTTCGTCCGCCATTATTCGCCCAAATTTGAGTTTTTGACCCAAGGGATGGTATCGCTCTGTTCAACTCGAAAAGCTCTATCGAACGGTGCCAATATCGCCTAATTCCGAGAAAATTGATTTTTTGACAATTTCGCTCGGCGCTCTTCGCCGAGCCTGCGCGGACGATGACGTCATCGAAAATCAATATTTCGAAATTGACCAAATTTTCTCGTCCAAAGTCATCTACGGCTTATTTGGGGAGCTGATTACGAATCCTATGTCCGTTTTTTTCGCCGATTTCAGTAGGTGTAGGATTTTCTTCAGGATAATTGAGGGTGGTCAGGTCAGGATCACCGATTTTGCTCAAACTTCGTATGCGTATTCGGGGTGCCGAACACGATGCTGAGGTTCATTTGGACGATTACGGCGGGACCCGCCATTCCCTGAGGGTGATCGGTGTTCCTGACCCGACCACCTCAGTTATCTAGAAGAAAATCCAAAACCTACCGAAATCGGCGGAATATTCAAAAACAAACGTAGGATTCGTAATCAGCGCCCCAAATTACCCCTAAATGACTTTGGATGAGAAAATTTGGCCAATTTCGAAAATATCGATTTTCGATGAGGCCATCGTCCGCGCAGGCTCGCCGTGGAGCGCCCACGTCCGCAATGGGAAATTCTCAAAAATTCGATTTCTCTGAAACTGGTTGAGATTCACATCGTTCGATAGAGCTTTTCGTGTTGAAGCTAAAGGTGTTATTGCGAGTGTTAAAAAGTCACTTGTGGGCGAATGATGGCGCGGGAAACTTCAAACGCTAAAACTCTGCCGCCCTAAAATGGCAGCTGGTGCTAAGGCAGTTTAATCAGCTAGGGAGCTGTGAGCACGTCATCGTAAAGAACCTTTAGCGTTCTGCTCACCTGCGCATTTGTAGGCCGTTAGCTTTCTGCGTCTTCCCGCAGGGGTCGACTGAAATTGGAAAAGTCGTGCCACAAAAGCCTTACCTGCATTTTCGCACTGCTGTAACAGTCATAAGCTACATTGCTGTGTTTCAGCGCACTGTTAGAACACTCTGCTGCCTACAGAACCCATATGCTGCATCCGGAAAGGTTCAAACATGGCAGAGTTATCGCGCTCAGAACACGCCCGCGCGTGCCATAACGGTTGATGTTCTCCTCGCTCTTACTCGCCCATATTACAGTTTTCCCTACTACCAATAACACCGTTCAATTCAGCATGGAACGCTCTATCGAATGGTATCAAGCGTAGCCCAACTCGAAGATATAGGATTTTCAATGACGTCAACCTCCGTCCACTGCGGCCTCAGAAAACTGGTACAAGTCGATAGCGCTTTTCATGCTGAACAGAACGATGCCATTGCGAGTGTCTAAAACCCAAATCTGGACGAGTAAGAGAGCAAGAAACTCTAACCGCTATCTTCCGCCGCTTTAAACCGGCAGCTGAGGCTAAGGCAATTTAGGAATCTGCGGAGTTCTGAGCACGTCATCGCGAAGTACTTTAAGCGCTCTGTTTGCACACCATTTGAAGGCCGTTTGCTCACCGGGTATTCCCGCAGTGGTCCACTGAAATCGAAAAAGATGCGTCACACAAGCCTCACCTGCATTTTCGCTTACCTGTAACACTGCCTTTTCCGAAGCTACAATCGTTCTACTTTAATGTGCTACTAGAACGTTTTACGGCCTACAAGACCTCCGAATTACATCCGAAACAATTCGAACTTGAAAGAGTTATTGCGCTACGAACTCGACCGTGCGTGCAATTTACAAGCGGTCGCTCCTTCGATTGAAAGGTTCGATTCTATATGCATTGTTCACGGCGCACTCCAAAGGCTGGCTGGACAGCATTAGAGCGATTTCTTAGTGGGCGGCTGGCGATTGATCTCCCCAAACGCTCACTCTACCAGTTGTCGAACGCACTTTATTGATAGGTTCATCTTTATACGCATCGCACACGGCGCACACTTAAGGCCTATGGTATACTCCCGCGTCGCTCCAGCGACGGGCGCTGGGCAACTGTCAACGGCGCGCCCTCGCTGCAGTGGCGGACGGCGCAGTGGGGCGCGATTGCCGGTTGACGCGCCATCGCTCCCGCGATGCATCGCAGAGGGGTGTACTCGTGAACTCGTGAACGAGCAAAGCACCGAAGGCACTTTACGATGATCTGCTCTTCGCTCTCCAGCTGCCTAAACTGCCTTAGCCCCATCTGCCATTTTAGAGGTGTGTTTTACCTCCGCGTCGCGGGAGTAAAACATACTCCCGTGCGACGGCCGTCGCAGCCCGTCGCTCGTCGCAGTGCACTGCGCTGCGACGAGCGACGGGCTGCGATGGTCGCGGAGGAGGGAGCGCTGTCGTGCCCTATTCTATGCACTTCAGCTCACTTATTTCGACACTTCATTGGTTCATGATTCACCATGACTCACCATGACTCATGACTCATTTTGGGTTTTCTCGACGGTTTGAACGACTCGTTTTTTGAGGTCGATTTTTCTCACTTTTGTGCCGAAACCCTCCTGGCTAAACATCACTTTCCGGAAATTGGGCTACAACTGGGACGTTTCCGTGCTAGGCACGTCACGAGAACCCTCTCTTGTCGTGTTGAGCATGGAAACGTGTGTTGCAGTGCCTGCGGGTGGAATGAAAAACGAAAGAAATGCATGAGTGGCGGAAACCCCCCCCCCCCCTCCCTAGCTAAACATGACATCGACGAAATACCGTTGAAAACCACAATCCTACAAGGGTTTACGGATCAGATGGCGATAAAACAGGAAAAACGCCAAATTACGAACGTAACGATCGACAAAACAAAGAATACAAGAAAAAGATGCACTGAATCAGCTGATTCGCTAAAATTCTGCAGAAGTCTCCGTCTGCAGAACTGCGTGAACTATGTCAGCCTCAGCGATGGCGATGGCTTGCCGCGCGCATCGCGAGCCGTCGCGTCGCTGTGCAGTCCCGCGTCGCAGCAGCGCGGGGGTATACCATAGGCCTAAGTCTCGCCGGAACAGATTGAAGCAATTTCCAAGTAGGCGGACGGGAATTTCTTATAAAATTCTCAAGCAGTGCAAGATAGTCTTGAAGGCTTTACATTTTCCATGAAGCGAAGATAGAAACCAAGTGGATATGCTTCCGCCCATTCGATTGATAGGTTCGATTCTATAGACATTGTGCACGACGCATTCTCGAAGCATTCCGGGCACTGACAACGCACGTCATGCTTGAGATACTTCGAAAACACTGCACGTCACATGCACTTCGTGGAAAATAAGGTGCTCCAATCGCAAAAGCCTGCTGCAGTTACATTTTTTAGGCCACCCACGGCGAAAACGCGGAGTACCGGTAAAGTTTTTTATACGTTTGTGTAAATCTCGAGGAAGCTAATCGAATGGTGCCAACAGTTTCTCAAACAACTTAAAATTAAAAGAGTTATGAGCATGCGACTGTTTGCGACGGATTTTTCTGTCGCAAACCGTCTTTTTGACCACGCGACGCGGGCGGTATTATATAATGCGAGGGCCGTCATTTAATTTCAGTAAATATGTTTGTGTGTCATGGGATAACCTAAGGAACTGACACTTTGAATCCAGAATTCACTAGACATGTCATATTGCCATGGAGTCGAAAAAATCAATGAAGTAAAAGATTTGACTTTTTACATACTAAAATGCCGCCAAACTGACTGCAGCTGGGGAAAATCTTATTTATTTATTTATTATTTAACGAATTTACCGAATTTAACGCAAAATTTTTTCCTTAAAAAATTGTCGTTAAGAATTTACCAAAAAAATTTATCGCACACCTCTGATTTGGCCTATACCTACTTGTCCCACTGGTCAATCAGCCGGTGTGGGATTCCTCATATGCGTGAAGCCGCTCAAGAAACCGTTTCATTTCCACGTCATGGCACATGAAATTCCTTTTGAAAAACGCAGAAAAGGGGCGGCATTGAGAAATTCAGGGCCTTTTAGCTCAAGGAGATTCGAGCAGTTGTATTGATAATGAGAGTCGTGTCGCTGGTGTACCGGCTGCTGTGCCTTATTTGCGTTGAAAAACTGGCTGCTCTTGTCTGGTTGAAAACAGCGTGTACAGCGTGTTGCATCCTGTCTTCTTCGAGAATTCGAGCAGCGTGGTTTTTCTCGATGTCATTGGTCCGTGTAGGGTAACAATCCGTGAAGAGGCTTTCAAACACTGCCCATTGCGACCATTCTCTTTGGTTCAAGCATCTAGTGGATGTCTACCACTGCTGTCGCACGTTCAAACACCATTGTGCTGAGCATTTTTCTCATTGATTTGTGGTTTAAAATCGTCAAAACGATGTTTTCTTGCGATCAAATTTTTAGCGCCAGGCGAGACTCGAACCCGCACCTCATTCTGACCAGGCGGGAAAGCTCTACGCCTTTCCACCACCAGCGGATGTTGCGTTCGATCAAGCGGCGCCGGTGGTGTAAAGGCGTAGAGCAATCCCGCCCGGTCAGAGGGAGGTGCGGGTTCGAGTCCCGCCTGGCACTAGAAGTTTTGATCGCAACAAAACATCGTTGTGACAGCTTACAACCTCGATACCAGCCACATGGGGCTTGAAGAAACTGATTTAAATTGGTTAAAAATCGGTCATTAATTTTATAAACAAGTGACAAACAGCTATTTTCGGCAGCATGAAGAAGTGTGCAGAAACGCGTGAAAATTGTGTAAAACTCGGAAGCTCTTAAACCACAAAAAGGAAAGGAAACGCCGACGAGCGTCGGCTGACTTCTCGCGAAGCAACACCACTACCAGCAGCGTCCCGTGCCGCTTACCGCTTGCTAACCACCGCATGGCGGACCATTTTAAGGACCTCCTACTCCTTGGGTTTATGGACTCGGCACATGGCTATTTCTTACAACTGAAGGGTGGAGATTCTTCCTATATGATGCGCCTTCTACATACGCTTCCGACACCGTCAGAGCTGAGAAAGGACACAACCCCCTTCGTCATTCAATGTTTTTGCGAACTGCCCTGCCGTCGAAGGTTATCATGAGCAAATCAACGCTGTTAGGCTTCTTTCACCTTCTGAGCATGACGTGCTTCACCTCGTACATGCTAATAGAGAAGACTGACGATGTCGTTTGAAGAAGGAAGAATGAAACAAATCTTCTATTAGAACGCAATATCGCGCACGTATTTCTCCGACTTCTTGTCCAGTCGATGCACAACGACGCCACCACTTACTGCGAAGGAGTATTCAGAGCTTCCTTATGCGTAGACATAGAAGCCGCAATACAGCGGCACCTAACCAGATCAGAACCAGCCAGTCGTAACCAGACGTTTCTCACGTGCCCTTACATCACTCAAGCTCTTCACAAACACAGTCCAATGTACTATTTGTGAAGAATTACAATATCAGGAAGGCCTTCAACCAACCCGTGTGTTCAGTTTTCCATTGAACTTCGAGGATTATGTTAAAGGCAGAAGTTGGAGAAGGCGGACGTTGAGGACTTGCGTGCGACTTCTCCTAAATGTGAGCGGTACAAGGACAAACTTAAATGCCAGAACGCTTCAACACTGAGAAGCTCGTGTAGTATTACTAGTATTAGTAGCAGTATTGTTTCCAGGCGAAGCTATGATTTATCAAAGTTTTTAGTCAAAATCGGTGATTTCATATACAACGACCTAACAGTTCGCTCACATGCCTTATCGTCCCAACAATTCAAGGGTCGAACCGGTCAGGCGAGCATCCATGAAGATGTGATTCCCCGGCGATTTGATGCTTAATGGGTCACCTCTATGTATACAAGCCTAACTCTATCACGGAACATATTCGACGAAGAGTATTTCGTCAGTATATTTGCAGCTTTTATATTTTGGAAGCCTGAGTATGAAGGGGTAAGATGAAGTTCGGCCTTAACCATGCCCTCCTACATGATCGTGGAACCAATTTGAATGAGTATGAATAGAGAAATACTTTAGCTCTTTAAAAGTTCAGCATCGATTCATCTGTCTCGGAGGAAGGAAAAGATTAGGGGCCCTGGTCGAGGCCGGATCTAAGAAGGGAACGGTCTGAAGAGTATGTCGGAAATAGGAAAGCGAGGCTAATAGGACGAATCCCCACCCCTCAATTAATATAAAATGTGTTTCTTGTTTGCCAAGTCTTAAAACTCAAGGAATGGGGAGTCCTTGAAGTTATCGTGAAATTCACGGTGCGGTGTCCTCACTGGCGCTGGGAGATCTCTTGTTGCGGTGTCTTTCCAGTACAACCGACTTGTTTAGTTGGAAAAATAACGCGTTGATCATTCAATCGCACGGATTTGGGGGATCCTGATGTCTACACGATTTTCAGGCGTTTTCTGCGCATTTTTACCATTTTCCATTTTTTCTGTTTTAGACCAGGATTCGGAGCGTATACATCAGCCAGCGACACCTCTGACTGAGTTGTCAGCGCCCTCGAATATGTGTACGCTGCCTACAAATACTGAGGATACGCTTCTGGACACTTAGAGAACACCACGTGTTGTCAGAAGGTTCATAAAGACGTGTTCAGTTGCATTCTGATGTTTGCATGGGCTTGTGCCGAGCAAGCACCTCCAACGGTGCCTTTCATCAACGTTCACGTTGACATGCTCCTGCAGTTATCCAATGTTGTCGCGATAGATGGACTGATTCCAATGCGGAAGAATAGCTACTGATGTGACACGAAACACGACGGCTGAGGGGCGAACGAAAAGCCGTGACGGTGACAGAAGCAGAGTTACGAGCGACCAGGGTGGCCAGGAGTTCATGTCTGTTCTGTGTGTTAGAGATTTCGTATGCTGGGTGCGTCGTTGGCGAAATGCCCAAGGAGCAGTCAAGCAGTCATTCTTTAAAAGTCTTGGAGGATGTTAACACGCTCTTCAGAAGATACACAGCGCGTGCATCCGGTGATCCTCAGAAGGCTGTTCGCCGTGCGTAAAAGCGATGACCTCTTGCAAAGATGACCAGCACAAAATAGAGGGCAATGCTCTCAGATGCTTGCTGAGCGAGCAAGGCTGAAAAGACATGTGCAGGTCGAGATTCCTGGACCAGATGTCGCAAAACTTCATCGCTTACTGACCGCCCGTGTACGCGCTCGTTGGCGAGTTTCCTGATACAGTCCATTTGGCCGACGAATCGATTCTAAACGCTCTGATTCGCTGCACTGTGCGTCTTCTGAAAGCGATATTGCCAGTCTACTTGTGGCACCGGTGATTCTGGAGCGTGAGCCATGTGCTGCCTCCGCACTTATCCGGGTGTGCTTGCTGTGACTCGCATCACACATGCATGACGTGACCCTTTTTGACCGTGCCGTTTACTGATTGCTTCTATTCAGTGTCTCCTAACTGTAACTGCTATCATTGTGAATCCACTCGTCAAAGTGCAAAGAAAATGTCAGAAGTTGAAAAGAAGTGTGAAGATTTGCTCCAGAGCACTAGGTACTTATTACGCAGTGCCTAACTGTCAGTGACATCTCTTCGCTCACAGTTTTCCAGCTCCTCGCCCGGATCAATTCAGTTTTTCGAAGTTTTTTTTTTCAGAGATATTCTAGCTGTTGTTTTTAGCGTTAGAGTTTTTACAACCACTAACGGCTTTTCATCGCTGACTTCAATTGTGCAGCTTTGAGTAATTTCCGTGTTAATGAAATGGCGTGGCACCCTCACACCCATACAACCATTTCTGCGTCCTTTACGGAGATCCATACATGAGAAATAATCACCAAACCGTCACAGTTTGGGACTGAAATTTATCTATAAGTTTCCATTTGAGGGCTCTACTGAGCTTAAAGTGCCTAGCATCCACTAGCAGCCCGAGAGTGCATCGAAGAGTCCCTGTAGTTTCAAATTTCCCATTACTTTTTCAGCGTGGCGGTGGGTAGCCGTAAATATGGAGAAATCCAGTTGTAATCCTAGTTACTCTAGCTCCCACGGACCGTGCTTGGTAAGCGGTAGCATGGAGGCTTAGCAGATTGCGTTGAGCCTTGCTTGAGACGTGCTAAGTCGCGTGAATTCTCCAAACCAGAACCACGAAAACGAAGTCTCCAATCTCCAAAAGAGGTTGGCATTCTTGTTGGGGCGTCCGTCTCTACTACCGACCGATTGGTCCCCCTGGCTTGCTGTAAGGCTCTGAAGATGCCATACCGCCGAGACGTTAGCCAATAAAGATCTGTATAACCTCGTGTGGAGCTCAGTTAAAACAACACAACAAGATCTACGATGCCGAGGTTCATAGAGAGTCGTACATGGCGAGGTCACCTGTCGTTGATACCGTCAAACGCAAATTGCAACCATCTTAAGGCTCGACATTATAGCACAAGGTGGCGCTAGAACGCTTTTGAACCTCTTATAGGACATCCAGATTTTCATCAGTTGTTTTTCTCCATCTATTCCTAAGACCTCCTCTTCTCCATTCTAGAATTGATTTCGACCTATGCTGGCAAACACTTTCAGAGCGCCTTTATGTCCTACGAGTTCTCATAAGCTTTGCATACCTCTGACCTGTGATAAGGATTCTATAATACTTTCTCGCTGGCCATTACTGACATTTTGAAGGAGTGGGAGAATTTCTTCAGTGATACAAATATTGCTCAGTGTACGTGAAGCCTAACTCATTACACTATTGTAATTGCTTGCTTACTCAGGACATTCAAAAATACAAGGACTTGTAGTAGGTGGGACTGCCTTTTTCTTTTCTTCAGCTGTGTTTTACTGGGCGATGTTCTGAATGTCTTTTTATATCAAATGGTCTGCGGCGCCGCGGCTATCTATCAGATGCGTGACGATTTTTTAGGGCTTCTCTTTATAAACGACAACCTTCCTCTTCAGCTTTTGTCCCGCTCAGTTGCAGGGTCCGTTTATTTGGTGCCGTCACGTCACTTTTCCCGATCCAGCGTTTGCCATGGTGGACAACTGCGCACTTGGCATACGTCTTGGAAGTCCTATTGGCCCTTTCCCTGAGTCGGTGCCTACCTTACCGACCTGTCTTTCTTTCCACGCAGAACTTATCCGTACCGTCGCAGTGGAGCTTTGCGCAGTTTGTCAGCTACCAGCACGACACCGGGAGGTAGCCGGATGACGTCGTCTCGGACATGGTACAGATACGTGAAACTAGCCGTGAGCATCGACAGCGGTATTCTTGCGTTCACGACACTAACCTGGGATTCAACTCCACCTGTCGCAGTCCAACACTTAGCACCATGCATCCCTATCGCCCGGGCGATGATTCTGCAGAGCCGTTTGGACCAAGATGCACTCACGCGTGATACAAAGGAACGTCCACCAGACTGCCATCAGGTGCTTGTGCTGATGCAACGTGCTCGAAACTCGCAGCGCGCGGAAGCTGTTTGCCATCAATTCTGCAACTTTTATGTAGGTGCCGGGCTCATTGAGTCGGCAGTCGCTAGCTACTTTGCCTCTTTGGACTTCAGTTTGATTACGAACTTGGCTAAGCGGCCGTGCATGACTTACACCCATCGTTCGAGTTCGACACCACCTTCGCAAGCGAGCATCGCGTCAGCAGTGCAAAAAAAATACAATGCAACGTCCAACGGGCTGGCTGCTGAAGATGTAATGGCGCCCACTCTTATGATTAGCGATGATGAACAACTTCTGGACGCTGGATGACTACCCGTGTTTCGCTTTTATCGTGTGGTTCACTGGTTAATAATTAATTATTTTTCTCTCATCTCTCCTAATGGTTCTTGTTTTGCTCAGACTGCTCAGACATTGGTGAAGCGCGCTGTGAGTAATTCGGAGTCTACCACCCCAACTGGTCGCTCCATTGTCTTCGTTTATTTTATCTCCTACATCCGTATTGTATTGCTTGCGCAATATTGTGAGGAGACAGCTGTGATTCCTACATGGTTACCGCAAATCAGACGGAAACGTGGGAAAACAACTCAAACATTTTCACCTTTCAGAACTGCCATCATTCCCATAATTAAAATTTCATCGGAAGGTTCACCTAAGAAAGAAGGTTCGACCAAAAATTTGTGCACCAATATGAAGCGCACCAATACTGATTCTTTCCACCTTATCCATTAGAAGACGTTATTCCAATATGTATCTGGCAGATGCATAATTTTTGTTCACAGAAGATCACGATTTTTGTTTTATTTTCATTTACATTCGTTTAACAAAACACATCATCCATCAACAATATGATCACTATTAGTGTCTACAATAGTACGCCATTTTCTACGTAGGCTTTCAATGCCCTTGCTCTAGAAAGAAAGGAGTTGAGAGTCAAAAAGGCGGAAAAACTCATTTTCCAGGTGATGGTGAATGAATTGAATAATGAATTTCTCTCGCGCAGATACTGCTTGAGGCTGTGAAGAGCAAGTAGTTTAACGGTGCTGTATCATGGCTGTACGGTGGATGAGGCACTGTCGTCCAACCAATCTTTTCTAGGAAATCTCGAGTTAACCAGTTTCTAGAGCTGCTTTGTGTAGACGTCGATATGCCGATGATGGTGCACTTTCAGCCTAACAGTCTCCTTGCCTAGCATATCTTCGTTGAGAATAGGAGATCGACCAGTGTCTGGGTGATCTTGAGCTTTGTAGCTCTGTCATCGAAGAGGTTGAACCAACGCCGGACGGTGCGCTCGGTAGCCGTGCAGGGCCCAGACGCAGCGCTGATCCTTCGAAGTGGTGCCTGGTTTTTGCTCGCGGAGGTAAATCGCTCGTAGCTGATGCTGATGCATTTTGTCCAAAATTTGCCCACGGGCTCGCTCGATAGCATTTATTTACTCGTTACTTGAAAGCTTCTACTAATACGCGATACTGCAGACACCTCAGGACAGGAATTTCCCAGAGTGTCCTCAAGAAATCCCATATAATCAAAAAAGTTCTCATTGCATTCCACGTCTGACTCCCAATGAATCTTATTGTGTTTGACGTTGTAATAGACGAGTAGTTCTCTCAGCAGCCGAGATTGGTGAAAGTCTTTGTTACGGTCTACGTTACGGTGTTGTCACCTTCTTCAGAGCCTGGAAAAGTCGAAGCCATTTGAGAAGCTACCCTCCCATGCCACTTAATTTTGCAAAAAACGATCCATAGGCTAACAGACCAGGAGAGCGACGCCGTAAGAGGTCAAAATAAAAGTTAACCTTGGTTCTGGATAGATCGGTCCACCGCACCCCACAAAGTTGAACGAAAGACCCAGGAACTGGCGCCGAACGTCGCCCTCAGTGTATTTTGTTCTCTGGGTTATGCCTTGTCACCTCTTTCGTCCATCTAGGATGACGGTGGGTCCTTCTGTCCACATCTAAGCTGAGCCTTGTTTTCTACTTCTTGCGGCGTCATTTGCGTGGTCTCTTAGACTTTTGCATGGGAATCTTCGAATTTTCTAGCTCCCAAAACGCCACAACGCCGAAAAGTAACCCATAATAAAAAATTATATCAATCTTGAAGTCTCCATGTTTCCTTGTCTTGGATCCTCGGCACAGTTGTGAAACCGTCTTTAAGTTCTGTGGTACGAGGTTGTTAAGTGGAGGGCTTTATTAGTCCGACGTTTCGACCGTCTCGTCGTCTTCAGAGGCACGATGCTCCACCGTCCAATAGTAGCGATTGTGCTACTATTAGGTTGTCCGGGAAGTTCTCAGCGTTTTGTGTTACTATTTTTCATTCGTCTATTATTAAGCAAAATTTTAGCTTGCATTATGCATTAATGCTACTTTGTGCGCAGAATTTTTCGCTCTATTTGACTTAATAATTTATGTTTCAACGTTGTTCTATATTTCTGTTTTTGAAGGGTTTGTTGAGGTTGGTCGAAGAAGCAACTCCGAAAGATACCCTTTTTCAACTTCAAGTTGGGACATGCCGCAGTCGGGCTGTCTCGGCTGCGGGATATCCCAATTTTCAATCATTTTGCCAAAACAGGTTTCCTGGATTTTGTCGAATCTCGACCAACTTTTTTTGCTGATAGAGTAAGTCGACAGGAGACCCGTTGGCAAAAGAGTGCTGATTCGAACGGTGCTTACTTCGACTAAATCCGAAAAGATTTGAGAAAGTTATGGTAGTTCAAAGTAAAGCACTCAAAACGCTGAGAACTTTCCGAATAGTGTCAGTAGGGAGCAGTAGCCAATCGTAGCGAGCATACCAATCCTGTCTACGCTGAAGCAAATAGTCGTCTATTTTCTCAATAGCCTATCATTTGACTTCACCACCACATTTATCCAGTGTTCTATTGACTGCATTCGGCAATGGGTCTAGTGTTAGGTTGTTTCAGATGGGGAACCCTTAGCATTCGAAAATCCGACTTTGAGATCATCCAAGCATATTAAGGTGCTTCTAAGGAGTAAGCTTTACTCAGTGTCTTCCAACATATTCCGTAGCATATGACGAAATGTTCGCCGTGAAAATTTTCGCCTTAAATATACTAAATATAAATATAAATATACATATAATATCGCCTTAAATATATATTTTTCTCTTCTGAAGTCTAATGCTGGAAAACCGCTTTCTACTGCTTTGTCTAGTATTTTCCAACTTTTCTCTGTATCCTCCTTATGCATGACCATCGATTGCTGCTTTTGTAGGGTGTACAATCCTCTTCAATAAAACATATTTTGACAGATCGTTGTAAGTCCGCTTAGCACAAACTACTTTTGTGCCTTGCCGGTGGTTTAATTCACACAGAATTCGAAAATTAGAGCTGTTTAGAGTTCCGAAATCTTGCGAGTGGAAACAAAGGCAGGGAGCTACCAACTCATCTGGCTCTCGCTTTTGTTGGCTCTTTAAAGCGACAGCAGCGACTAATCTCCACAACCTAATCTCAGCACTGCGTCCTCTGGAAATGTTTTTGTGTGGCGCTTGCTTGAAGAGCGAAAAGCCGCCTAATATGCTCTGCCCGGGGGCGAGATGAGCCGTGCAGATGAGCATGGGGGCGCTCGGACCGCCTTCAACGCGGCTAAACCTCGACGAAGCGACTAGCAGCAGCCACATGACTCCGCCTCGCGATTCTTCTTGTTTCTCTTTCCTCCTTCTTTTTTCTTTTTTCTCTTCGATGCTTCTGGGTTGCGTTTAATTAGGGACACCTATTAGATTCACTCAATCTTCTTGAGGATGACTTACCCTCATCTCAGCTGCTCCAATGAGACCAAGAAAAATGCAGTGCCACGTAAAAGAGTAAGGTTAACAGTCGCGGCTTCACAGCTCGAAGCTATGTACAGGCTACCACTCTTCAAATGCATGTCAACATTTACCGACAGTCAATCATCAAATAGCACCTATATGTAAACAGTTTGGCAGAATTACCTGTTTCTATGACAGTCTTCAAGATAGTTTTGCCTTCCCCAAAAAGAAGAAAATGCTCTAACATCAGTGTTTTTTATGTAACCAGCTAAGAGAAAAATTATATGAAGACATGGACATTTGATTCGTTTGACATTCAAACATTTCGATGCGGATTGCCGATGTGCTTGCAACATCCATGCTTCTAACCGTACAGTGACAATCGTGCTCTAGACCTGCGAAGTAGAGTTAGACAATACCCACGGATTCCCTTCTTCAAATATAGCTCCAACTACACCACCAGCCGAATAAGACTAGGGTACGGCGTCAAATAGGTGGTACTCATGTGAACAGTTCACAATAGTACTGTGTAGTGTTGGAGTAGAAGTAGTATCTATAGAACGAGAAGGCATATACCACAACTGATAGAGGGTAGGCCTACGCGCTTCATGAGGAATATAGAAAATGAGGATAGTGATAACCAGATATCCGCGGTTGCTCAACATGAATGTCTTTTAATAGCGTTGAAGCAGGGCGTCGACATTATGATTCCGGAAGTGTTTGAGTTGATCCACGTCACTCCGGGTAAATCGGAATGATGGTGCTGGATAGCCCTTTCCATACCCTTCTGGAGGTCTGAGGCCTTATTTTCTCCTGTTTCGACGCTTCGTCACGGAGCGCGTTATTAAACTGGGTAAGGAGGTTAGTTATTGTTACCGTTATTTTCATCATGTAATATGAAAGAAGATATTTGTCAGACCAGTGAAATAAGTATTGCATCCCAGGCAACTACAAAATACTTCAAAGAATTTCATGCATAACATTATAGTGCACGCGTTATTTTGACGTGCTCTTCATTTATTTTGTGGTCTTTTCCCATTTGCTTCATAGTACATGATCTCGAAGCAGTTTAGAAGAGTTGTCCTACTGTTTCTTGAGGTCGGCCGCTTTTTTCCGGTGCCTTCGATCGAGCCACTTGCGTATATTCCAACCGCTTCTCTTTGTGAGAGCGCTTCTCTTGGTAAATGGAAGGGTTTTTCGAGTGAATAACGGTCCTGATGCGTCGTAGCACAGTCGGAAAAGTGTCGACTGCCGCGTGCACCCCGATTCAGGTTTCTGGATCGGGTTTCCCACCCAGGCCAACTAAGCCTTGACACTTCAAAGAAGTAGATTGCTTTTACATTCCAAAAAGGACTGAATAGCCCTGTCCTTTGCCATTTATCCTTTACCAGACGTTCAGCGGCCAAGCGGCCGCCAAACGTCTGGTGGGGATAAGGCGAATGCTCACTGCTCCTAGGAAGCCCATCCGCCCTCTATCGCATGTACGCGATTTATTCCCCAAAATGCCCGTTCTCTACATGGCGAGAAACAGATCATGAGAGTCCCAGTCCGAAGTGCTCTTAATCTACAGGAACATATTTAAATTAATCGGTACTGGTGGACAGGTCGACACCACTTACGGTCCCACGGCAATAATACTCCTCGAATCCCATAGTTACTTTCTCTACCGCTTTCCCCTCCCCTCCCCGCTAATACTTCCTTACCTATGTGCTGGAAAAGAAATGATGTGCGAGTCAAGCATGCACATGTGACACTGTGTCCCGACCCACGTTTCACTCGCTGCCACGACTTCGGTGACCCGACTTCTGAAACCCGACGCACATTGGTCGATATTGAGGGAAAATACTGGTTCCCCTTATTCCCCTCTGATGGTCCCCTTTGCTGATTCCCTCTTCGCTGGTCTCCCTCCTACTGGTCCCCTTACTCAGCACGTGTTTTGAATCCCTGCGCCCGTTGGCGACGTCTTTAGCACGAATTCTGGATCCTCACGCCTGTTGAACAACGTCTATGGCACGTCTTCTAACTCACTACGCTCCGCATTTGGTCCCCATTCATTCCCTGACGCGTTGCCCGCTGAATATATTGTTAACTTGGACGATGCGCCGCGGAGGATATAGTTCGCCAGCAATCGCCCATGGTTAAGCTCTACAAAAAAAGCCCGGCCGGCGTACGCCGCACTGTCGTAGGCATCTCCGGGCTTCAGTCCCCTCCCGGGATGGGCACGTGACATTAGCCGATCATATGTAGTAGAATAACGGTTAACGGGCGCATGTAGCATAGTTGAAGGAGATACCTGCTGTCGCACGCACCCGATACCAGGTTCCTGGTTCGAAATTCCGCCCAGGACAACCAAGTCCTCCATTACTCCGGGGTCGGTGAATTTGTACAGGACTTGTCTGTGTCTGGTAAAGATGAGCCGCTGGCTGGTTCGTGGGCTGGCCACCACAATCATGTCTAGATACGCATTCAAATTGCCTCCACGAAACCCCGGAGAAGTAGAGTGCATAGCGCGCCTCAAAAAGGATTGAATAACGCCGCCCTTTTTCATTTTCATTTATCGCTTATAACTATTCTAACTTGCAGAACCAGATATTTTGATTATTTCATATTTTATTAGTCCATTCAATTGTAACTCGAGGATAAAGGATAAATCCTTATCAACCCTTTGGCGATTATCAACCCTTTTTCGGAACTATTCTATGCACGTTGGTTCCAGTGATAACGCGGCATTGATTTACGCGTGGAGCTCGCCTAATCTATGAACAATGTGGACACCATTTAATAAGGCAACCAGAACCTAGAAGGGAAACTATGCTTTAAGATACAATAATGAACGGGACCTTACGTGCATAGATGTTATCTTGAATTCGGAATTTTTGTATTATCTCGATTTCGTAAGTGCCGCTCACCTCTGGGAGAGTCGGAAGAAAGGTCACCGTTGTGCCGCTTGAGATGGCAAGCCACCTCGAAACCGCAGTCGAAAACTTGTTTGAGTACGTCGTTAGCTGCGTCGAGCTGCAGCAGTCGGAAAGGCAGCAAGAGGTGCGTGCATTCCCGTGGCCGAACGGCGGCTCTCTGCTATGCTAAGCGTTCTGCCCTCCTCAACAGGTCGATGCTGACCCCCCCCCCCGTGAGGGCCCTCTTGACACCTTCTTCACTGACTCTTTGTGGAGAGGCTGTTTGGGTATTGTTTCAGCTACTAGTCATCCAAAATTGCGTTTCAGATGATACCCTCATCGCTGATATCTCTACCCATCCTTATACATCCTCCTCTCCCCTCAAAAACAAATCTCGCTTCGATTCCATCGCGAGGAGGGGCTCCTTTACGATTTCTGATATCGGCGAACCTCGAAGTTGCTTCCCATATTCAAAATTTGCATAACATGTTCTGAAAGGCCTCTCCTTGTTAATAGAAAAACATTTTTTAAAGAAAAATTATATGAGGAAGTTTTTTTTTCAAATTTTAAATGCTAATTGTGTTATCGTTAGGTATTTCAATGGTGTTTTGGAACCATTTGGGGCTTTTTGGTCAGTATTTCACGAATGCCAAAGGCAGCGCTCAAATGATCAGTTAAGGGTCTGAATCTGAATTCTGCCTCTACCTCTAAATGCCATGTGGTAGTAGAAAGGCGCACTAAGCCTGCTCTCATCATGGGAGTGTTAGAGCAGTCGGAGAAGGCGCTGACAGGCAACCCGGATCGAGGGTTGTGATACGGGCACCATTCGAACCATCCATGTCTGTGATCGCTCCAGAGAGTGAATCAGACTACCTTGAAAAACTGTTTCTTGTCCATCGGTTATGCACCGAAGTCATTGTATATTCCAAACACGCACTAAAATTGGCTTCATGCTTGTAGCAGAATGGGCGACGCATCCCAGATAGATGACAGTCGACGCCGTTGATTAATATCTATATGTCGTTGATTAGATATCAAACTTTGAATGTCTTTGTGGAGTAGTCCGGTTTATAAGGGATAAAGGGAGATGTACATGAGATATTTTCAGCATCTTTGCCGCTGATTTCTCCAGAGAAGGAACTGCTTCCTACAAATTTGAAAAAGCGCTAGTCTGGGGACGAGGCTCGATGGTCATAATTGACAGTGCAGAGCTTCGCAGTGAAATTCATTTAGCGCTTGCAGGAATTCTAGCTAGTGGGTCGGGCTAGAGGCTCTGCACGATATTTCAGGGCACTCTGGTGAGGTAGGAAAAGCAGACTAGTCTCCTCATCAACTACCACTGAAGAAGACCACCGCTAAGCAAAATATATTGCCTTCAAGTAGAGCATGCATTGAATCCGTGCACAAATCATCTTCATTTCCACTCCGAACGATGACAGCATCGTCTCTGTTCCCGTCGCTCGCACATTCCTTTCCACGAAATTCTTGAACAAGCCCAGGTTTACGAAGTTAACGAAGAATGCCGCCTTCTCAAATCTATCACCATGATTTAAATTCGATTGCAGGTTAGGAAATACCACCAAAACTCTTCTACCCTGGTAATCATGTTCTGCTGGAGAAAGACTTCATTCATTTATTGTCGTATTTTTGAGATTCTGTGAGGCTTGTTCCCTTTGTACAGATGTGTCTGACTGCATTCTCATCCTGCTACTTCTCGTGGGATTCATTGGAATTATTGAAAGAAGTTGTCTAGGAATTAAGGCAGCAGATTGTGATAGCAGAAGTTAATTTTAATTTTCAATATGTGGTGACTAACAACATATGTAGTTGGCACTCTTTTTTTTCAGAAATTTCCAGAAATCTCATTTTTATTACCAGAACCAGTTACGCCACCGGTTCACTTTTGTACATCCACTTCTTCCAGGTGACAGTGGTCTACCACCACTCTCCGCCCTCTTTATATCCGCCGCACCGGCTGTGTGCTTGGTGAAGATCAGGGGTGTGCGTAAATTAAATCCGAAATTTCGTAAATCGTAAATCGTAAGAAGTACTACTAGCACTATATTTCTAGGATATTGTCTGGTCACCGTAATCAGTATTTATTTGCAGCGTTAATTTCAGCTTGAGCTCTAGCAAAATGGAGACCTCTAAAATCGATTGAACAGCTTCTAACGAGAATTGGAAATGTCCATTTGTAACAAATCGTTGATTTAAAAAGCCTAATGAAAAGAAAACATATCAAACGCGACCAAATAAAAAAACACAACTTTAAAATTCCCACCAGTTTAACTTGTATTTCGCTTGCGCGTGACCCTATCGACTACGATGCGATGGAGTTCACAGCTTTTCTGCATTTTGAGATATAATATTTTCTCTTCAAACAGGTTGCTTCGCATTGTTTACCGGACACTTTTCATTTTAAAGCGAACATTTTTCAAGCAAGATAAGAATTTTGTATCCACTCGAAGTGTAGTTTTCTAAGACATTCATTAAGGCGAACGGTTAAACGAAGGTTAAGTGTTTATTTAAACTTTCGATGCGCCTCACTTTTTGCAAAATGTCCTAATTACTTCTGAATGTGGCTTCAAATCAAAAAGTGTCAACTTGAAATCGAGTGTTCGGTTCAAAATGAACAGTCCGGTATAGGATGAAGAGCTTCCTGTTAACAATGAACTGTTCGGTTTGTATGAACCCTAAAACAGTTCCGCCGTAGGCGGATAGTATTGAAACGGTATGACAATGTCTTCGGAGACCCTGGATAGTCGAACTGTATTTTTTTACAGAAGTGAAAGTAGATTTTCTCCTTGTTACAATGCGTTTGAAGAGACCGGAGAAAATCTGCGCTTTAACGGTAGCCACGTCCTAACCAGAGCGGAACTTTTTTTTACACTTTCTTACGCGTAGATTAATCTAAAATCAGCAAATGGTAGGAAGTCTAGCTTTAGCTGAGTAGGATATGAAAGGAAAACGGTTATTACAAGAACGTAGTTAAGCACTAGTTAGCTTTGCTCATTGTGTATTTACCTAGTAATAACCGCCACGAGCTGGCCGAATTCAGAAGCTCTGTTAGTCAAGGACATGTTATGACGTGCTTTCATAATCTGATGGGGGCTTCAGTGGCTTGTTCTTTCCATGAGAGTCTAGTAGCTGCTTCTTACCCTGCATTCAATCAAGGTTTCTTTATTCTTCATGGTTTTGCATCAGTTTTTTTTTCGGTTGTGTTAGGAAAACGCGAGAGAGAAGAGAGAGAAGTGAAAGTTGAGCTACCCCTACACAAAGCGCTGTTATCTGCTTCGGTATCTCATATGAACATCAAAGAACAAAATCTAACAGTAAATGGTAATGTGCTGTGAAAGGAGACTCATTGAGGCCTTGGTTATGAATTAGATTGCGTCACAACGTGTGAATTCCCCACTATTTGCAGACCAAAGTTTAACTCAAGGAAATTTACAGATTACGACCCAAAATGTCGTATATCGTAAATCGCAGAAAAATTTGCCAAAAACCGCCATAAATCGTAAGTTATGATTACGCGCATTATAGTGGGATCCACTTTTCCATGCTTGAAACATTCGTGCTAGTCAGCTAAGGTTGAAGTAATAGAAGAATGTACGTTAATAACAGATTTCACAGAGGGCCGCGTCAGATACCGTCTCATCGTCAGTAGAGGCATCTCACACGTGATGCTACGCAGATTGTGTCGCTTTCAATTAATTGAGCGATAGAACTTGATGCTCTCGTCCATTAGCCGGCGAGCTGTTTCCTAGCGTACTACTGATCTATATCCAACCGTTCGTGCTTGTACAATATCACCGCCATTAAGCTGCAGAAATTTGGTAGTTGACCACCAGTCAAGCCGGTCCTCGGCCATTTTCTGGCCAATAACTCTCCTACGTGTACGCGCCCATTTAGCAGTAGATTTCCGCAGTTCTCCACAATAGCGGTAATGCTCCCTCCTCAGAGAATAATGAGGGGCTCGCCGTGGAGTTGCCAAAATTTATGCCTATCATTTTGTCGTCAACTGTAGTGGCTCCCGTTTCACACTGCGCTGGAAGTTTATCAGTACTTCTGAAGACGAGCAACATAAAATCAGGAAAGTTGAGTGTAATCGACACAGATAAGGGGCACTTGTATGATGGAGGAAGTAGTTGTGAGCTGATGAATCAGCGCTGAGTCATGGTGGCAAGTACTCGTGTTTTCTTGGTTTAACTCCCTTACATCTCACAGGCTTCCTAAAAATTGCCTTTATTTCGTTAGACTAGAAGAATCGATTTCGCGTTACAGTCTGAAGAGAAAATATCACAAAAAATGGGACATTTAATGTAGGCTTTCGGGTGCAGCGTTTGTTCCTTTTCTTTTAGTAATAACAATGACTAAGATAAGTCTGTGAGGTTTGTTCTTTGCAGTTTCTTATGCAGCCTTATATGCTTAATAATAAAGATTTGTGATGCGGAAGCGCTCGTCGGGCCATTACGGAGTCGAGTGAGATCTACGTAGGTCTCTTCCCGTAGCCTTTAACTGCGGCGCGCATTCACCTGCTAACAAAGACAAAGCATTCTGCGGCGTACTCTGAGTCCGGTACAACAAGTTTCTGGAGCGAACCCTTAATGGAAAAGGCGTTCAGCGATATCACCGCTTTTACATCTCCATTGCTACAGACGAGAAGGACAGTTAAGCATGCATTCTAGATTTCAATGTTTTATAAGTCCGGAAAGAACTTGTTATGGGGTAATGGATGTAGCATTGAACATGAATGCAAAAACCTGCATCAATTTCCTCAAGCATCGTATTTTTGTTCCCCATTTTGTTGAGCTCAATACCATTGCAAAAGTGATACTGTGAGTGCAAAATGACTTAATCTTTTGTCCAAAAACCTGGTTGTGGCCTAACTTAATTGACAGTTAGCGAACAGTTTCTAACTACTTGACTTCTTAGCGGAGAATTTGCTTCTTGAAGCTTACCGCTTTCGTGGGCAAGTAAACTCTATACTGTTTTGATGGTCAGTTTGCAAAAACGGCAGTTTTTGCAGAGCATGTGCTTGGCCGGACCCTTAAGAGGATTTTCTCTTATAGTTATAGTTCATTGTCTCTCTGTGAGAGTTTCTTTATCTCTCTCGGTTCACTAATTTTACATGCAGGAACGGTAGTAAGAATGCTGTTAAAGCATTATACAGTCTACATACTGCATTATGGTTTGATATTTACTTGGACTGCATCAAGTTCCATGGAATTTTGGTGATTCTCGATACGAATTCACCTCCATTATTACAAAACACCTTTTACTCTTAAAATCAGCCGTGAAGTTCTTCGAATTACATTGAAATGAGAGCGATTAGAGAGACTGAGATGTTATAATTTCACTTCGGCGGAAAGCACCGTACCGGAGATGAATAAATATCCGCCTCCTCGTGTTCCTCCAACAGACCATGTCCATGCTGGTGTCTGTAAAAGTGAATCAAGTCCACAAAATTGTTAAGAAATGGCTCAGCTCGACGTTTCCTGGTGACTGCAAGCTGTATTCTCGTTTGGAAATCGTGTTTGGAGGAGAGGGGTATCTGCATTTACCGTCGTTCAACGTTTTGGCACAGAAATTACATGAAAAACAACGAATACTATTATGTGGTGGCGGAGCTAAGGAATCGAATGAATGCTCAGGCTTCCACTCTGCCACTGTCAATCACCACCGCTTACAATACAGTGGGGGGGGGGGGAACGCATGTATCTCTTCACAACCTTGAAACATTGGAGAGGACTTCCAGAAAAATCCTCAAGGGGATTCTGTCCCAAGGGATGCATACCTTCAAGAATCTCTACGTCGTCGCCTTTGAGTTATCACGATGAAAAGCAGGATTCCGTTTTATGGCGTTTCATGTTGATGAAGGAGTCGTCGAAAAAAGGCGCGGTTGTTTACATTCCTTTCAGCCTTTGTCTCTTTTTATGTCCGCACAATTACTTCTGGAGTGGCTGGAAGTCCTTGGGTTAGCTTATGCCTCTTGTTTTAAAAGCGACGTCCTGCAGCCGAATGCCACCTTCTCGTTTTTGGCTGGATTGCTCAGTCTGCGTGACTGCGCTACCATTTTATCGTTCGTATTCTCATTTAGGCATATGCATGCTCTGCTGAGCATTGAGGCGTGCCTGCGGTTGCTTCACAGTGGACTACCGGGAAGAGTTCAGTTCTGGAAATTTCAGAAGATTCTATTCATGAAAACGTACTAGTCATGCTTTCAAAACAGTTTTCCGAGGTTTTCAATAAGTGAAGGCGAATCATAGAACGTTTTGGCACGGTTGAATGAAACGGCTCGATAATTAAAGTGCAAAGCAGCTTCGGTATGCTTTACTGAAGAGATGCATTTCCTGCTCGGAACGCCGCTGGCTGCATAATTCAGAGGAAGGATAAATAGCCAAGGATTGTATTAAAAGTTGTTGTTGACTTGTGCCTAGATTTTTCAGTCATTCTAGTATCTCAGAGCTGCCTTTATTTATGCTGCATGCGCGATCTGGAATGGAACGTTTTAAATTCATAGCCCAAGCAAATCGATAAAAGCAAGAACTCATGCAAAAAATAATATAGGGTTGATCGAAAAGTCTTGCAACACTTTACGCTACTGCCTGTTAAATTTGTTAAAGCTCTTACAGTATTGATCTTGTGTAGTGACGTCACAGTAATTCTCCAAGCTTCCTCAAGCATACTATATAAGGCCTCGTCGGGTACGAATACAACAACAATGTCAACGATAAGCAGCAGCATCCTACGACCCATCGTTTACTAGGAATTTCTGCAAGGCCATTCCGCAAGGACTGCAGCCTCCAACATCTGCCCTGCATTCAAGGAGGAAGTCATTCACTATTCCACAGTGGCCCTTTGGTATCCGCGCTTCAAGGTTGGAGACATCTCTCTCGAAGATCGACCTCGTTCCGGACTCCCCTTAGTTGGACTCAGAGGCATGCTTTACTGGGAGTTGCTGGATAGTGAGACCACAGTCACAGCATCTGTCTGTGCTACCCAGCTCCAGAGCTTGGCCGACGCCATGCGCCAAAAACGTTCCAGAACGGGAAAATGTCTACCTGCTGCACGACAACGCGCACGCTCATGTCGCAGAAGTGAGGCCAGTTAGGCTGGGAAGTTCTGCACCATCCACCCCACTCTCCAGACCGCGCTCCTTCTGACTACCACCTGTTCAGAGCTCTGAACTAGCATCTTCGAGGTAGAGAGTTTGATGATCGACGTCAGCTGGACGTGGAGCCAATCTTTTCCTCACAGCCCTCGGAATTATAGCCGAAGGAATTGAAAGGCTGCCTGAAAGATGGGGCAGGATCTCAGATTTGGAAGAGGAATATATCGTGGACTGAGTTTTTTGTTTTAGCAAATAGGGACGAATTTGATACTGTTGTGCTAGTGTTGCAAGTCTTTTCGATCAACCTGATAGTAGTATTTCATAGTGAAGCAAACCCATTCGAATGAAAAAGCTAGTGCAGTTGGTCTCACTTTGAGACCGAACCTATATATTTACAGCTTTTACAACGGGGTAATTGCTTGATGACACAATTCTAGCTATGATTCTATGTTTGTGTGATTGAATTCTCCAAGACGAACAAAAAATTTCATGCCACCCGTGGATTGTCGTTGGTAACTATGCTAGGGTAGTTCGAATGGATATTTATCAATTTACTTTTTGGTGGCTGAGCATCTGTCTATTTGTCCGTCTCTCTACATATTTGTCCATCTGTTCGTCTGTCCGAGGCGTTTCCAAGAAGTTGTTCCACGGGTATAAGACGAGACGAAAGCGAAATCCGTAAATCGGTCAACAAAATGATTGCAACGCCTCACCGATGGAGAAGTTAATTTGTGATCCTTTTCAGAAAAATGGTACAAAATCGTCAACTCCGTTAGGAACGAAGGCTTTGTTAGCCCAGGCGAAATTCTTACCTTGAAAAGACGTCTTGTAATCCGTGCTCCGTAAGGAGAAAGAAGATCTTGTAGTGGCGTCCGGGTCATGTTCAACAGTTCAGTCTCGATGGTAATCGCTGTTGTGGCTAATTGCTAGCTTTCCACTTGTGCTTCGCTTCGACCTTTTTAGAAGCTAGTGCGATTACATTGGGTAAAGCTGGAGGGCTTAGGTATGTTTAAGAATGAAACGATACCCCTCCCCAGATGGCCTGATAATTGCCGCCCTTGAACCAAGTAAGAGCGAGTTTCTGTTCTGTCTGAATTGCGATGTTTTACGGCGTTGCCGCGCACTCGAGAAGCGTTTTCGGCAGTATAATACCAGCTAAATAATGCCAAGGGTGTGACTGACTTCTCGATATTCCCTCGCGTTTTTCAGCAGTTGTTTTCGATTGCGAAAGATGACCTTAATCCTACGCATCATTGTTCCAGGACACGATAAACTTTGAAGTGTTCGGGCGAGTCTTTTGAGCAATGTCATTTCTTCAAGTGTTTATCTAATTAATTGAATGCGGTATACGGCAGCGTGATACATAATCAAATTATGCGTACTCACAGACCTTGAAGCTGGGGTCGTTACTCATTCTACAGGCCATATAATAACTGCAGTGTTGCAAGAACTTAACTGACGACAAGTCTTGCGATGCTTCGAGCTCTTAATCCAATCCAGTTGGAAGTAAGGGAAGGTAGGAAGAGGACATCAGGACTGAGTACTAAGTACTTGACAATCCTGTTCTACCAATTACTCTTCCACTATTTTTTCATCCGTATGCCCCGATTCGATGCTCAGGCTCAGCCCAATCAACTCCTTTGAATTTCTACGGGTCAGATCGCAGACACCTGTGGGAAGGGCAAAATCTGAATTGCCCATCAGTTAAACATCGCAAGTCGTTTGATAGGCCGTGCACGCAACCTATAATATACACATAGTATTCAATTGCCTGCACGATATCATGTAGATGTAGAACTCGGGCGTATCCCACAAAGGGAAGGCTGATCTTTATCCTTATTCCTATTTTTCCAGTTTACCTCCTAGAGTAAGCAAGGTTATTTTTCTTCGAACAAATCTTCTTTTACTCTTCATGTTATTGCTATCGTTGCCTATTTGAATGACACATTCTTGACCAACCTTTTCCCCAATAAGAAAGTCATATATGTACCTTCTCACGTGTAGTAATGACCGCTGGCTAAGTGCTTTCTGAGTCGTAAAAGCAGAGGGTGGAAAGAGCAGATCGATGAGGGTTACCAAGCCATGTGTTCGTTCGCAAGTGGTGGATACAGCCAACATATATGTCGAGTTCGTCACGAATGATTCCATGGCGTTGAAACCTCCCAAAGGAAGGATTTTTGACCAATCTTTTCCCCAATAAGATCTGGTACTTCTCCCTAATCACATTCGGCAATACTTTTAAATATTTACTGGTCACGTGGGGTTGTTCTCTCTTAGACGATCAGTCTTCTAGTCTGCTCACATAAGTACATCTTCAGCTGCCCAAAATCGGTTTTTGTTGTAGCGGAGCACAAGGAGAAATACCTTCCGGCTGCGTAGCCGGTCTACGACCACAAGTTCTCTCAGTTATGGCGATGTTTCACCGAATGCTATTCTCGTTATACAAACGTGCATCGAGCGCGCGGGGCACTTACGACGCTCTTCAGCATTTCATATTGGAGAATTCGATCGTTTCAAGAAGGTCACTCGAGTTATCTTGCGATCCGTAGCGCCCGCTAACTCCACTGCGTTTGAGTACTCGATGGAAGTTTGCCGTACTACTAGTTGTAGAGTCTTTAGTCGATGAATGCTTCTGAATAAGGATCGATTTCTAATAATTTGTCAGTTCAAAGAAGCTAACACCTATACTATACCATAACGTCGAAGGTGAAGATGTTATGGCTAGGCTGTTTCTACACTTCGATCTTTTTCGCGTCTCTCTTCTCTTTCTGGAGACTTCACGTATGTTTCTATTCCTTTTTCTTCTTTTTTTTTCTATTCCTATTCCTATTATACACACGGATTTAATAAAGCGTGTGTAGATCAGCCGAAGGAGGGGCGGCTGTCACTTGCACCTCGAGTCGATATAAAGTTCGGGGCTTGCCATGGGCCGGATTCATAAACGATTAAACCTGCGGTATGCGTGGTATAAGTGGTAGAGATAAGCACGATAAAGCATTCATTCTACACCTTATGGGGAGCAAGCTGAACATACAAAAGCGCGTGGCAGCCGCGACGACTGCTGCGGCAAGCGCGACAGCTACATAGTGTGTGCTGCTACACTTACGAAGTCTAACGCTCTTGTAACTGCATGAACTGCTATTGATACCTCTGCTTAGCTATTTGAGGGTCCTACGGTGCACCTAATTAGAGGAAATGGTTATTTTGGGTGGAAATTGGATACCTAATCCAAGCAACAGGCAATTGCTGCTATTGTGAAACGATTTTGGGTGCTTTCATGACACGAAGCTTCATTTCTAAAAGCCACATATCTAGATACAATACAGCATAACTCGGAAGTTTTTATAGCTCCGTTTCTCCCATAACAGCCCACCCAGGAGCGATGCATCAGTGGCGATTCTTGCGCGTGTGGCAGAGGCCGCCGCGCGCGCGGCGAGAACTTCTACGTTCGTACTACCAGCCACACCTTATACCTCGCATACCTTAATAATAATTGATAAATTCAATTATTGATGAATGCAGCCCCAGAACAACCATGCGTTCCATCTCGCATGGATTTCAGAATTGGTCCTAGATGCATGTGGAAACGAAAAAAAACACTTGTCGCGCTAGCGTATTATGGGTCAAAGCGCATTCAATCCACCTGCAGGATCTCACGTGGAAGTCGAACTTCGTGGCGCATTCCACATAGTGGTTGGCGAAAATCAACGTCTATCCTTCCTATCAGTAATTAGCTTTGCTATATGCTAATAGTCAGCCGAGCTGCCCTACTGCTGATCTCACCGCTGGCTGCTGTCTCGTTAGGAAAATAAATATTATTGACCGATATTGATTAGAAAATCGATAGCGTTTACATGTAATAAAGTCTGTCGATCGACCAACTTTTCAGTGTGTTTACATATCGAGCGACTAAATTTTAAAAAAAATCAATCGATTAAATGAAAAAAGCAGCAGAAATCGTTAATATTTATCTATTGGTCACTCGACGCTTACACGGACTCCGTGTTCCAGTGTCGCTGCATCATTCTAATGTTCTACTGCTCTACATCTTCTCTAAATACCTATCAGCGCATCAAATAATCGCCAAATTTGAACATCCTCCTCATTTTTCGTCCGCTTCATACTGCTGCTGAGATTGCTTGGTTTCACTTTGCAGAATCCCCTCCACGATCACCAATCGTCTAAGGCTTCACTGCGGAACCCTTACCCATCGTTCCCTCTGCTAGGGCTTCCTGCAGGTTTCCAGCCAGATGGAAATTCGCTTCGTCGCATTAGGTAGTTGATTACCTCATGCTCTTGCAGGCCATTCATTCGCGTCTTAGAAACCTTCGTCTCTTGGGAGATGCTTAAGATTTATGTGAGGAACATCTGAACACGGCCCTGTGTTTGTTATCCAAAAGAGAAATTGCACTTCAGAATATGGCGTTGCATAGGCTTAGCTGCCAAAGCAATCCATTTGGACGACATTTGTTCCTTTGAAGGAGAGCTCAGTGCGGATTGCGTGGACTGGATTACCCTTTGTCCTGTTAGATGCAAAATACTAGAGGGGTCTCCGTCAGCTTCTATCTAGAAAGTGCCGTTTAGCTTATCACATCTGAATCGAGGTTCCTGGCGCTGCGGCAGGCAAGCCTTCCATCCCTCTGTAGTCGGCGAATTGGTACTAGACCTGTCTGGGAGGGATGAAACAGATTTGGTCATCGACTAGCTACTTCAGGCCGTTGTCTACGCCAAATACGTGTTCAAATTGCCTCCTCGATATCGTGTGAGACGAGAGCGTGTAGCGCATATCAGAAAGGAATTGACATATGCCGACGTCTTCCTCTATCCCAAACCCTTTTGCGCGGAAAAATTGTTCTCATAGCACAAACGTTTCATAATGAAGCAGTAGAAAAGTGCCGATTTATCAAAAAGTCTCTGTTGGCTGTAACGAAGCCTGTAAGAGGGTAACGCTGCAGAGACGACATTATTCCACATAAAACAACGGAAGCCCTAGCTTTGCAAAAGGCCTCCTTCCACTTTGCATCAGCTTCCTATTTTTCAGAATTCTAGTTCTTTTTAGACTTCGCCATCTTTTCCTGTCAAGGGCATCTTTCGTCATCTGTGAGACCACTCCTGAAGCTCTTCCCCTTTTCTTCGGTACTCACTTTGGTCGTTTCGCTTGTGCTTTCACCTCAAGGACCAACATTGCCTTCTGACTCTTCATAGCCTCTTTAGGAAGTGTGCATGCCAGCTCACACGCTGCTTCCTTATCTTCAACAGCATCATCGCTGTCTTCATCGCTGCCTGATATTTTCTCTCCATATTCCGCTGACCCCATCTGCATTCATCGCAGCAGAGCATGTTTATTTCGGCTGACTGCAGCTCGTTATCATGTACACAGTGCAACAATACAAGTGCAAGTGCAACACTCGCCATCAAAGAGGGCAGCAGGCCTCTTTGAGCGAGTGTTGCACTTGCACTTGTAACAGTCACTTACAGCTTTACCAGATGTATCCTAGAGCTTATATCGCCTTGCTGAATATATCCTTGACTCAATGACGACTAACCCGGTTTTCCATACCCGTGCCAGTATGGATTGTTTTTCTGCTTCTCAGTACTAGCACAAAATGCTTTTCATCAGAAAGTTCTCTTCTGCACCTGTTTCATTTTTCTCCCTGGGATGGCTTTTTCCTCCTTGATAGTGCTGAAGGGCTCAAATTTCCAGAACCCTTTAAAACTCCGCCAGCCCCTACGGGATACTGACTCACCATGGATCTCATCTTAACAATATGGTCTACCTTCTGGAGAAGAAGTGGGAAATTTCTATCCTCCTTTTCTTCTTGCAACCTTCAGTCCATCGGTTCCAGCGGCTTCCACAAACTTCGCTGAGCAAGCGCGGGCTTGTAACATCCTGCCATTATTTCTGGTCAACGGCTATCCTGAAGGCTTATAAATCCTGGTGCGTCTGTCCATGCTTGACATCTCGTCAGCGTCTCTCGCTTAGTGTCTCTGAGATGCTGCTCCATTGGAATGCAGCGTTGTTTTTCTCAGTGCGAACTGCTGCATCCCTTACGATCCAGAGTGGGCAAGGAATGTGTTCTTCACTGGCAGCAGTTCCGCGCCTTCAGCAGCGCCTTGAAGCATGGCGTTAACTGCCGTCTCGATCCCATAAAGATTTCGCCCGGCTCTGCAAAAACCTGTGAACGAGGCGAGCGCCAAGCATTCTCGGAGTGGATTAATTGTTTGCAGATGAGACGCTGTTCTACCCTGGAAAGTCTTCCTGAATGTCGCCTGTATTAGCTCAGCGGTGTTCGATTTTCCATGCCCCTGCGTTTCAACCGGTGTCGTTTCCTAATGTTTCTCTCTTCATCATTTGGTTTGCTTTATTGACTTTCTCCATCAGGATTACAGTTTCTGTTTCTGCTCGTTTCCTTGTAGGGGTACTTTCTGAACGGCTTCGTAGGGGAATTGTGAAGCGTCGCACACTTCTTTGTGCCGATTCGTGTTTTTCGTTTCGTTTCGCGTTGAATCCCGTGGCTGTTGATTTGGCCTAACATCTTCCTTTCTTCAGAACAGCTTCACGACGGCGGAATGGTCGGCGCGCTGCAGTAATCGGCCCGGCCCGCCTGTTGTTTAACGTCGGTTTGGAGCGCTCGATTACTAACACTATTTCGGCTCCGATTTCATCAAACTGCTTAATTTCGTAGGTGAAATCGCTCTCATGATCCTAAGCCGTTTAAAATTATTGTGTCGGCCTCCAACGCCGTCTTATACCGATTGATTTATGCATTTTCTTTGCTTTTTTTTTATAACGATTGTCACCAAGTTGGTTCGTTCTGTGGTAAATGCGGCGCAATCCATAGACGCCTAAAAATAGAAGGCGAGCGTTGCTATACCCATGTCGGACTAGGCTCAGTGGTAGCGCAACGAGAGCAGGCGCCGGCTGTGGCGTGGAGCAGCGGCCTCGTCTCATCGTGGATTGCTTGCCCATGACAGCGAAGCTTTCCAGTCCTCCTGGTCGGTTAATTGTTACCAGGCGCGTCCACGAAGGATAAAGCAGTGACTTGTCTATTGACAAATTGCCCCAAATCATTGTATAGGCCAGAAACGACGTTCAAGTTGCTCCCCGATACCCAGTAGAATGCATGGCGCTTCCCAAATAGGATTGGTTAACATTGTCCTTCAATCTTTAGTTTATATTAGTCTAACTCTCTGATAGGGTGTTTCTATCTGCTGTCGAATTCATCGTGAATCCCCTATGCCACAGGTCTTTTTTAAAACTAAGAAGTTGCCAAGTGTCACTGGGGGCGAGAAATCCTCATTTGTGCTCACTCTTGCCATTCCTCCAACTTCGATACCTTTAAGTATTTTCTAGCCGAATCGTCGGACCAGAATCTCTCCCATTTTGAAGGAATGCCTGGGTTCTAACATTTCGACATTAATCTTCCTTGGATGGGGATTCATAGGCACGCTTTCCTCCAGCACTTTTGTCCATATTCGTTATCCGCTCGATGAATTATCTAAGCAGTAGAAGTGTTTAAAGAAGTAATTATTCCAGGAAACAGCTCTATCAGAAAAATCACGTAAACTCGTGCCCAGTGGAATTGGAATTATTATATGTATTCTTCATTAGTATGGTGACCTCATTCTTGGAAAGGCGTAAATGCCCTCTAATGAGGGATCTCTCGTTTTTTCTACGAGCACGAGAAATGCTCTCAATATTGCGCATGCTGTTATCCCTTCGAGATTATTTTTTGTTTTTATTTTTGTGCGCACCGAAGAGGTCGATTATCTGCTGATTCTTGGAGAATGAGAAGCAACCCAAAGCCGATACGTAGTTTTGTTCCTTTGGTTCACTCACCATATCTGAAGGTTATTAACTCACTGGAGGCCATTGAATACCAATTGTGTTTCTGACCTGCTTGTCGCAGGAAAAGCCAGGGAATATAGGGCAACATTTTGTACTCCATTTTGAGTAAACGAAGTCGCGGAGTGTCGTACTCAGGAACGATGTTAAGACTGGTACTCTAAAAGTGGGTTCACTTTAGACTGGTAACTTCCACTGCTTAGGGTTGTGGTAAGAGTTCGCGCTATCGACACTTTAGCTCTTTCCTGAAAACACATTTCGAACCGCTGAAGTCGAAAAACGGAAATTAGATGCATATCAATCGATACCACTGTATTATTGAAAACTGCAGCGGCAGCAGCCTGCTCACGTTTCTGCTCAAATTAATAAGGCCTTTCGACATGGAGTCAATAATTAGCTACGGTTGATGGAAACTGAAGTTTTCACTCAAATCGCCGCCCAAAATCTCACAATAAAGACTTCCTACTCATTCAAGACTTCCGCATGCGTTGAAATGAAATCTCTTTGGAAGTAAGGCACCAAAATTTCATTTTAACTTTTTTGTTAACTTTTGGTATAAAAAAATTATTTTTATAAAGAACCCAAGAAAGTTTTTGGTTTCGATGAACAAATTTCCCGCAGTGTAGAATTAGAACGTGCACCTTGTAGTAGTGTTCCCTAAAGAGAATTACACTTCAGCCTTCATAACATTTGGTTTCCTTCAACTTTTCTCTACATGTGTTCTGCGTCGAAGGGTCTCGAGGCACCTAGCCGATATCTTCCGAGTGGTCTTGCTGGTGCACTCTCTTATTGCTTGGATTTCAGCACTTCACGTTGCTGTTCACCCATATTAGTCCGCGCGTTAGGCCAAGGCAGCGGTTTTTCTTCGAACAAACTTTCCCAGAGGGCAGCACTGTATTGCTTCCATTTGTTTGTGGCTCTTGTATAGCGGCCTAAACATGCCTATTCTTTCATTTTCCTTAATTTTCTTAGTAGGTAGCACAGGGATGCTCTCCAATTTTCATAAATTTGGTTATGCACTCATCCAATACAAAGAATTAGCTATGATACCGCTCATGCTTGTGCTTCTTCTGAAAAGGACAGCAGCGCGTACATATTTTGTTGAAAAGTGAGATTGTTCTTCCCTCGGTTCTTAGCTATGTGGGAGCCATTTCTAAGCGGAGGTGGGCTCGTCAACATTGCTTATGCACAGCCTAGTTCTTCTTCACACGAGGAGGACGTCTGCTCCACTTCCATGCCTAGGAAATAGTGTGGAAGAGTTCTCCAACATTCTTGAAGACAGGAAAGCAGATCTAACCACATCTTATAGCTTGCTGGCTTGGAAACGGGCGAGGAACGGATGCTCAGGTCTCCTATTTATTACTTCGCTAACCGTTTCAGCTACACCTAAAAAACATTGTCTGACAGTGCTTCTATTCCTCGCATAAATGTGTGCAATATTCATATACTGGATTCGCTAAACCATTTTCGGATATCCTGTAGGATATATCCGGTTATGAGTTTAATTGGCTTATGGGTGATATGAATATTCATTCAAAAATGCGGAGTCAAAAATGCGGAGTTATCCGAATCATCCAAAATTCCTGGATCCTCGAAATTAGCGTAATTCGAATCATCCAATTATTCAGAGGTTTTCAATAGGATCCAGTGCCGAATGAATCACTTTCGGATATCCGATCGGATAACTCGATCCGAATCGTTCAAAAATCTGGCATCTGCGCACTTGCTGTTATCCAATTCATCCTATTATTCGAAGATTTTTCATCGGATCCAATTTATAGTGTGCAAGGAGTCAATGCAAAGGGTGATTTTCTCGCAGGAGGTTTGACTGGATGCGGCTGAAGAAGTTTATGAGTGATATGCAAGTTCAAAGACACGCGTGCATACGGACTCGGAAAGCTGCATTCAGCGCCATGGGAAACAGGATGTTCACTAGAGAGTGCGTAGAGACTGACTAAAACGAGTGCAGTCTTCTTCCTGAAGACAGTTGGTTCTGCTGGGGTGACAGAAAATCGCACCTTACACGAAAGAGGATGGGTTTGATGAGATTTTTGCGCAACGCTTCATGATCCAAGCGCAGCACATTGATCAACGTCTACTCGATGGGATTACTGCTCATTATCTTCTCGTCAGTTTTTATCATCGTACGGTCGGTCACTCAACATGTACGTGTTGCCTTTACAATGTGCTTCAAAATTGCACGCACAGTTATCCGTCATTATTATAAACTTGTAGCCAACGGCTGGCGATCGATTTCATACTCACAATTCTCTAACTTACACTGCTGGAATTATCGTAACCTCTCAAAATGATTTTCTCGAGCTCAGATGAAGGTCCCAGAGGTTGAGACTGAATGTCACTCACAGCTCCGCTAAAGCGGTATATGTATTGTGTATATGGATTTCGACTGCTTTCTCTCCAACTGGGTAAAAACGGGCCTGGGTGAAAGCCACTGATACTTGGGAAAGTCCGTTTCATTTGGAAACCTACACACCAATAGCCCTTATCAGACAAGGGGTCAGACTCATCAACCCCTTACCGCCCTCTAACGGTGAAAATACCGCCAACCACCTCCCCCCTGATATTACATTCATCAGCATCAGGTTTAGCAATATTTTCACCGTTAAAGGGCCGACCTCTGCAGCCACTCGGTGCGACATCCTTAGTCTGAACCAGAGTCAGGGTCTGGTGTGGGGTGAGATTTTTCCAAAGATTTAGGGCCCTCCCTCTCAGAGCAGGTTTAATTCGACCCTCTCCCTCTCCCTGACTGTAACACAGCTCTATATGTGGTCTTTGTATCTCTTATTAAGTTGCTCTTTCCAGAGGTAGCTTCGACTTTGTGGAGATTCGCACACAGCTTTCTTTCATAGCATGCCTCCTTCAGATTTGTTTACTGAAGGGAACATGTTGTGAATATGGAATTGAATTCTATAAAGTTTTGGATGCGAATTATTTTACAATTTGCAATAAGGATTCTCTACAACAGTTTTCGAATGGATTCAGTTTTTGTCGATTCTAGCAGAATTTCGTAGAAAGTCGCTTTTTTCTTCCTAAAGGAGCGACATTTGGATCTCTACGATCTAGTCTAAAAGATTTAGTGTTTAATGCTACAATTGTACAAATGCTAAGGGATGTTCAAATGCTTTTCTAAAGATTCGCAAGATGTTACAACGTGCAAAGATTTTTTGAAACATTCTTCGAATCCATCATTCAGTAGTAGGTGAAGGCTTGACATGTCACAGAAATAACTTCTTTCTGTGTGAAGGAGGCAGCGTGAGGAGACGAAATTGTGCCCATTTTTTCTCATTCTGATTATTGATATAGTAAAAAATCAAGCCTTTCTGCAACAAGTTTCGTTATGATTCAGTTGTATTCAAAATCGTCCTTTATCGTGAGAGTACTACAATTGTACAAATTTTCCATCTCACAGGTGCGACTTATAGAGGGACATTTTACCACATAAAATTCCAATCATTCTCCAGTATAAGTAAAAAATAATTTTTTCCGTAACGATCTCCATTATGGCGTCGATTTTGCATCGTTTGCCGGAAAAAATTGTCGCAAAAATCGAACCCTCTGGTTATATCGAGGATCCCTGCAGAAAGTATTTCTATGGCATGGAGTTTTATGAGTACATTTTTATTATGATGTGTTTTCCCACTCTGGTAAAGAAACATTCATTTTCGGGACAACGCAGCCTTCGCACTCGACTGACAATGTCAGAGAACCCATCTGCACATGCATAAACAGCTACAAGTCTGACAGTTTTCGTAGTTCCTGAAAAACTTTCAGCGCGTTAAAAATAGAAATGCATAGAGGAAAAGCGAATTTTCTGGCATAGTAAGCGGCCTCTAAATATCATCTTATATGTTGGGCAGAGGGAACGATTTTTCTTCGATTTTTAGCGAAAATCAAACAGAACTTGTCTTCTCTATTTAATAATAATTAATTTCCGTAACTTGTCAAGGCTTAGTTTACGACTGTGAGACCGCTTCGAAGAACGCTCTAAAACATCTTTGCACACTGTAAAAAACTGATCTTCGATCTTTAGAAAACCGCCTAAGCCATCATTAGCAATTAGCATTGAACTTCTATGGAGCGCAGCTTCAAATAAAGATCTTGGATGTTCGAGGTAGAAGAATTGTGTGCTATTAGTTTCTACACAGATTTTTACCGGACCTGATTTACTCAAAGACTTCACCCAGAAAATCTTTGTTTTTAACTGTCGAACAATGAACACTCAAAGCTTTATGGGATTCAATTCCATGCTCATAACATGACTTCAGTTAACAAGGCAGCGTGCGATTCTCAACAGAATCAAAGTCACACCTGAAAGCAAGACTAAAAAGAACTTATGAGAAAGTCCTATCCCCAAATAAAAATACAGTACGACTCACCTCCCTCGAAGCGACGCCAAAGTACCTCTTGAGTCTTTTTCAAATCTGAACCGAGCTGCTTCCTTTGGAAAGTATGCGATGTGCATCAGAAGCCATGTTTTTCGCTTCCTCCAAAGCTCCCTTTAGCACAGCTTGAACTTCAGTCGTTCTAACAATAAGTTTTATATCTCTCTTTGATGACGAGTAGTTGTTTATGTATGTTCGATGGAAAGTTTGCTAAGTCAATTCGTGTAATACAATTTAATCCTTTCTTCCACCACCGTGCTCATCAGCTTTCTATTTCCTTCCAGCGTTTTCGAATCGTACTGTAATTTGCTCCAGCACAATGGCAACTATGGAGTTGACTGCGAAAACTACTCCATTGGGTAAAACCGTGTAGCAATGGGGTACGTAGCGTATGGCACCCTAACTTTAGCCTTCACTTAATCACATTTCAACTCTTCACTTTGTTCTTTTTTGTGCTTGTAGCTGAGAGGTTAGCGACTTGGAATCGGCAGAGCATGCACAGGAGCTTCATTCTGTGTACAGTTTTTGACGATATGCTTGCGTTTTGGCGACCATTTAGCGACACCATATCTTTGCCAGAAATGCTTCAATCCATTCTAGAAGGTGATAGCTTGAGATCCTGCAGTAATCTTGAAATCAAGACGACAGATACGGTTCAACTCAACTACGGATCAGTACCAAAAATTCCTTGAATACTTCGAAAACCGACCAGTATCCAAATGGTCATAAAGACTAAATTGGCCTTTAGATCTCATATCCTAAAAGGAGCCAGAAACCACCAATGAACACTTTACTTTTCACAGCATAGAAGTCCATTTCTAGAGCTTATAAGCGCTTCCTTTATCGATCCGACACTGGAGCAGCCGCTGTGGTGCCACATTCAAGCAGTACTATGTACCACCAGAAGAAATGAAATGCACGGCGCATTTCCAAACAGATGTCCATATCAGTCTTATGTTCACCGGTACATCGTGGACAATCAGCCCTGATGTTACTCATGCAAGCCGTAGAGACTGAGATGGGTGAGGGCTTTCGTGTGAAATCTTTCAATTCATTAAATCGGGCAAAATTTTTTAAAGATATTTTCCCTCACAAGCCTGACAAGCACATTGTTCAGGGAGAAGGCGATGAGATAGGGAACTGTCCGATGTACGTTGCTTTCTACACCAAACGAGAGCCACGACCGGCTCCGGCGGTCATGCCCAACAAGGCCAGAACACTGACCGTCGCTGTTCCACACTTAAGGCCATATGGATTCCCCACCAGATCTTGTGGGGAATCCATGTGACGAGAAAAGCTGGAACAGAGACCGCGGAGGATGCGGCCGCGTCCTCTGTCCTTGTTCAGAGAAGATAACTCCACGAGGCGCATCTTTGTCGCCGCCAATTTGCCCCATTCATGGCCTCGAGCGCGCAGTCACTCGCCTTCACCCCATTCAGCTGACCGCAGGTCGGTAAGGGGTCCCCGAGGGAAATCACCTTCACGTTCAACTTTGGTTCCGTCTTCCCGCTTACCGCATTAAAACGTCGTCCTCCCCAAACGACACGAACTACCGTCGTCGTCTTGCGACCTACTCGCCTCCACTAAGCCAACCAGTATTAGCGTACTATTATGATTTGGTACCCTTAAGCACTTCTCTTGCTGCACGAGCGACGAGTACGTAGCTAAGCACTATCAGTTTCGTAAGGGATTTTCCTCCAACATTCTTTGGCTAATCGGCTTAATGTGCCATTTTCGCAAGCAATTTCATAGTAGAACTATTCTGACTTAACTACTTCAACGGATATGTCGGCTTATGTATTAGGTCGGACCGAAAGTTTCACCATTTCAATTCTGCGAATGCTCCTGTTTTAGTTTGCGTTTGTTTTTTCCAAAAACCAATATGAGCTTTTTGAACCGTTATGTAGAGAAACACATCCAGTTTTTGGTTTTATGAAATATAGAAGACTTCCCTCAAAATGAAAAAGTTGAATCCACTCCTCGTGAGAGCCAAAAAGTGCGGTCTTCGTGTTGTATAGTTTGACGGCGTAAATTTCGAAAATCTAAGAACAGATTTACATCGAAATTTAGGTACCGCGTTAGGAAGGCGTTGTCTAAAAACTTGGCAGTATACAATACCGCTCGCGCCGCACGGTCAAAAGTGGGCGAAAAAACGCCAACATAGCGTCGCAAAGCGTCGCACGCTCATAACTCCTTCAGTTTTAGGTTTCTTGAATAAAGGTTGATACCATTCGATTCGCCTCTTTGAGATCTACACAAGCATATGTAAAACTTTACCGGAACTCCCGTATTTTCGACGTGGGTGGTCCAAAATTGGCTGGACGGGAGATTAGAGCAGCTTATTTCCCAGGATATGCGTGCTTTCGGAGTATCTCAAAGATGGCGTACGTCGCCAGTGCTCTGTCATGCCAGGAATGCCCCGAGAGTGCGCCGTGCACAATGCACACAGAACCTAACCTATCAATCGAGTGGGCGACCGCATGTCCCCTGCGCTTCTATCTTCTCTCACTGGGAACTGCGACGTTTTCAAGACTTTTTCGAGCCGTCTGGAGAATGTTATCAGAAATTTCCCGCCACCGCACTCAGGATTAGCTCCAATCTGTCCCAGCAAAACGTTGGTGTGCGCCGTGAACAATGCATACAGAATCGAACCTTTCAATCAAGGGGGGGGGGACAGCTTGTAGACTGAGCGTTTGGGGAGTTTTATCAGAAATTTCTTGTCGCCCTAGTCAGGAGTTGCTCTAAGGCTGTCCAGCGAGCCTTTGGAGTGCGCCATGAACATGCATAGACAATCGAACCTTTCAATCGAGGAGGGGGACAGCTTGTAGACTGAGCGTTTGGGGAGTTTTATCAGAAATTTCTTGTCGCCCTAGTCAGGAGTTGCTCTAAGGATGTCTAGCGAGCGTTTGAAGTGCGCCGTGAACAATACATACGGATTCGAACCTTTCAATCGAAGGGGGCGACCGCTCACAAATTGCACGAATGGGCGTGTTCGGAGCGCAATAGCTCTATCAAGTTGTAACCTTTCATGCTGCAGCTTGTAGGTTTTGTAGGCAGTCGAACGTTCTGTACGTACGCCAAAGTAGAATGGTTTAACTTAGGAAGGGGCAATGTTATAGGGGTGCGAAAATGCAGGTGAGGATTGTGTGAAGCATTTTTTTTCCGATTTCCGTGGACCACTGCGAGAAGATGCGGCGAGCTGACGGCTTCAAAATGCGTAGGTGAACAGAGTGCCTAAGGTACTTTACGACGATATGCTCATAGCTCCTCAGTTGCCTAAACTGCCTTAGCCTCGGCTGGCGTTTTAGAGCGGCAAAAGCTAGCGGTTAGAGTTTCTTGCGCTCCTACTCGCTCAGATTTGAGTCTTCGACACTCGGAATGGCACAGCTTCGCTCAGCATGAAAAGCTCTATCGAACGGTATCAATATCGACTGATTTTGGAATCATCAATTTTTTGACTGTTTCGCATAGAGGACGAGGCCGCGGCGGAAGGACGATGACGTCATCGAAAAAACGATGTCTTCGAGTTGGGCCATGCTTGATACCGTTCGATAGAGCTTTTCATGCTGAATTGAATCGTATCATTTAGAGTGGGAAAAAAAACTGTAATCTGGGCGAGAAACAGCGCGGAGAGCGTCTGCCGTTGTTGCGCTAAATTGCACGCGCGGGCGTGTTCGGAACACAAAAACTCTGTCGAGTTCGAATCGTTTCGGCTGCAACTTGTGTTTATTGTAGGCAGTAGAACGATATATAAGTATACTAAAGTAGAATGGCTTAGCTTAGGAGGGGGCAATGTTATAGCGGTGCGAAAATGCAGGTGAGGCTTGCGTGATGCATTTTTTTCCGAATTCGGTTAACCACTGCGAGAAGACGCGGCGAGCTAAATCCTCAAAATGCGCACGCGAACAGAGCCCTTAAGGTACAGTACTTTACGATGATGTGATCAGAACTTCTCAGCTGCCTAAACTGCCTTAGCCCCATCTGCCGTTTTAGGGCGGCAAAAGCTAGCGGTTGGAGTTTCTTGCGCTCCTACTCGCTCAGATTTGAGTCTTCGACACTCCCAATAACATCGTTCTGTTCTGCTTGAAGAGCGCTATCGAACTGTATCAATGTCGACCGATTTTGGAAACATAGCTTTTTCGGCAATATCCATATTCCATCGAGGACGTGGCGCCCTAGGCCGAGCTGCGAGGACGATGACGTCATCAAAAACCGGTACTATCGAAATTGGCCAAATCTCCTCGTGCAAACTTCGTCCAAAATCATCTAGGGATTAATTAGGGTGCTGATTACGAATCCGACGTTCGTTTTTGAAAAT
>OX377201.1:36551501-36696501 GCA_947396885.1 Heligmosomoides polygyrus polygyrus
ACTTGCGTGAGTCGTGTCACTACGAGCATCGTCCTCTCGATTCTACGCTGCGCGACACTGATCGCGTCTTCATCCTGCTTTCGTGTGGTCCAGGGCTCTGAGGCGTATGTTAGGGCAGAAAGAATAGTGGAGTCGAATAGGTGGGCGCGGAGTCGGACATTCCTCATCGCCTTCATGACTTCGTCATCACGTTTATGATATTAAGAACTCCGGCTTCGGCTAAAATTACTTTCTGTTTGTGCCAAAGCAGACAAACATGAAAGCTTATCCTGTCTGAGAACCGTCTTTAGGGATTTTTGTAAGACGGAGAGGTTTAAGCGTCCTCCATATCAGCTCCGTGACACGCTCTATGTGCCTTTAATTCTCTCAAAATCGTCCCCAACAAATATATTTATTTATTTATACGTGGTTATCCACGCAAAAAATAGGACAAACAGAACATGCACATTAAGAACCAGAACAGAGCGAATAAAAATATACTGTTAGGTACAAGCGACAGACAGAAAAAGCAAACTATTAAGGAACATCCTGGAGATACCTGTCAATAAGTCTTTTGTATTGCTTTAGCGATTTTGGTAAAATGTTTTTCTTCGAAAACTTTTGAAATTCGGTTCCAGCTCGGTCTGTGAAAAATGTGGACCTTATAATACTTCTAGCTTTTGGAATCTGGATCTTTAGCTGACCACCTCTAGTATTTGACAAGATAGTGAATAAAATTCCTGAAGAGGAAGATATAACATTCAGCGATCAGCTTATATATGGTGATTAGACCATATCGTTTCCTACGAGTAGCAAGGGTGCGTAAATTGAAGAGTTTGTTTCTCTCAACAGCCGATGGAATGTTAGCATAATTACATCCATGTACTCTTATCCAGAGTTTTCTTGTAAAGCTATTTTGTACAAATTCCAATCTAGAGATGTCACGTTTGCATTTAGGACTGAATAGTGTGGCACCATATTCAAGTACAGGCCTGACATGTGTTTTGTATGCGAGTACCATTTGAGCGACCGAATTTGTTTTCAATGATTTAAAGGTATTATGCGCGATTCTCTCAGCTTTCTTAGCTGCATCTTCGCAATGTTGCTTGAAGGAAAGCTTTGTGTCTAGAATGAAACCTAGGTCCCTCACAGTAGGTGCCCTACTGAGTGGCTGATGATCGAGGTGGTAGACCTTTCTATTGCAGTGCTCTCCAATGTGAAATACTTTCGACTTCTGTCCGGATAGTGGAAGATTCCACTTAACTAACTAATCGAATTTATTGCAGATTGAAGAGCATTGTGATCTCCCTCACTCACTCGTTCCCTTTTTGTATATTTTGATGTCATCAGCAATTATTTTGCAGGTGACACCGTGTTGATCAATTAAGCAGAGAATCCCGGAGGTATATATAGTAAATAGAATTGGAGAAAGGATGCCACCCTGTGGGACACCACTAGTAATCAGGAATGATTCAGAAAATGATTCGTTGACTCTCACTTGGAAGGATCTGTTTGATAAAAAGTTTTTCACCTGTATAACCTGTCGTCCCGTTGATCATCGACTTGCTCGAGCATGCGCCAGCAGCGTCTCCATTCGTCCCTTCGCGTGCCAGAGTGATCCAATGGATCCTCCTCGCTCGAGGGTCACGAAGAGCGTTATATTGGACGTTCAACGCTTTCACGAAGAAGTCCGACCAACGCGTTGGTGGGCGTCCTGGTGTTCTCTTGACATCCTGCGGAATCCAGTCGGTGATGGCTCTCGTCCAGCGGGTGTCTGCGAAGCGCATTACGTGGTCGTCCCACCTAATTTTCGACAACTTTGCCCACGCGACAGCGTCTCTGATCTTCGAACGTCGGCGAAGCTCGGAACTACGGAGGCGTTCTCTCACTTGCGTGAGTCGTGTCACTCCAAGCATCGTCCTCTCGATTCCACCCTGCGCGACGCTGATCGCGTGTTCATCCTGCTTTCGTATAGCCCAGGTCTCTGAGGCGTATGTTAGGGCAGGAAGAATAGTGGAGTCGAATAGGTGGGCACGGAGTCGGACGTTCTTCGTCTTCTACGCGACTTCTTCGACACTCTTGAAAGCTCCCCAAGCTGCTCATTTCCTCCTGCATAGCTCCGGCGCTAGGTCGTTGGCCGTATTGAATTCGCGACCGAGATAGACGTAGTTGGAGCATTCGGAGATGTTCGTTCCGTTGAGCGAGAATGGGGCATCAGAAACTTGTCCGTTCCTCATGAACATCGTCTTCGTAAGATTCTGCTGCAGTCCAACGTTCCCACATACACGATCGAAGTCGGCCAGGATTCGCTCCACCTGGCTGACGCTCGGTGTTATGAGCACGATGTCGTCAGCGAAACGAAGATGGTGCAGCTGCTGGCCGTCGACCTTCACTCCCATGTCTTCCCATTCTAGTTCGCGCACGACGTTTTCGAGGGTGGCGCTGAAGAAATTCGGGGATATGGTATCCCCTGTCGTACCCCTCTCTTCAAGTCGACGACGACGTCGTTGTAGAATGGTGAGATATTGGTCGTGAATCCACTGTACAGCTCTCGAGGACTATGACGTACTGAGTAGGAACACCTTGAGTGAGCAGGGCGTTGACGACTGCTTCAGTTTTGGCGGAGTTGAATGCCTTCTTCAGGTCGATGAACGTAAGGCACAGCGGCAACTTGTACTCTCGCGACACTTCGATGAGCTTCGTAATGGTGTGTATGTGGTCGATCGTGCTGAATTCTCTCCGAAATCCTGCTTGCTCGCATGGCTGTCCTTCGTCCAGCGTTCTGCTAATCCTATTCAGGATCACTCGAGTGAACAGCTTGTAGACTACGGACAGCAGGCAGATCGGGCGATAGTTGCCAATGTCGTGCACGTCTCCCTTCATTTACAGCAAGATGGTCCTGCTGGTCCTCCACTGAGATGGAACCTTGCACTCCGACAGGTAGCGCGTGAAGAGCCGCGCCAGGGTGTTGATGAGCGCTGGAGGAGGTTCTTCATGTGTTCGGGTCTGATCCTGTCGGGACCGGGTGCTGTACATTTCTTTACTGACGAGATGGTGTGTCGGATCTCGGAAGGGAGAACAGAGGGGACGACGTATTCATCCTGCGGAAGATGGCATGGGGGCAGATGGACGTGGCTATCGAAGAGATCGGAGTGGAAGACGTGGATGACCTTCTCCATGGCCCTTCTGGAAGAGGTGATGGTTCCGTCAGGGCGTCGGAGAGCGGCCATCTTAGGCTTGAAGTTGGCGAAGTTCCGGCAGGCATTGCGGATGCTCAAACCTGCCTCTGCTGCTTCAGCCAACACTTTCGCCCTTCTCTCCTTAAGATCCTCCTTTATCGCCGCTCTGCATAGCTTCGCAAGCTCGGATGTCAGTTGGTAGTTGCCTGACGCTCGTGCTGCTCCACGCCGGCGTATCAGTTCGAAAGTTTCCGGAGACAGACGTCTCTTGGTGGTCTTCAAGCTCTCAGCTTCCTTAGCACTATCGTGGAGATGGTGCACGAAGCGGTCGTATTCCTCGCCGACGTTGTCCATGACGGCATCTTCCCGAAAGCTGGCAAGAGAGGTGTAGAGGTCCCAGTTGATGGTCGTTCTGGGACTCCTCTTCTTGAACTTCGCGGCCTTCTCTCCTTGTCGCGAAAAGCGGATCCTTGCGCAAAGGAGGCGGTGGTCCGATCCAGTGTAGAACTTGGGGACAAGGGAAACGTCGGTGAGGCAATACTTGTGATTGAAGATGATGTGGTCGATCTCGTTGTGGAACTGGCCACCGTGGATTCTCAGGTTCATTGTAGGGAGGAGGCTTCTGGAACTGTGAGTTTCAATGGATGATCTTGGTCGACATGATAAACTCAGGCAGCCTTTCACCTTGCTCGTTCTACTCCAAACCGTGGGTTCCGATGTGAAGTTCTTCCGGCGACCTTCGCGGTCCGATCTTGGCGTTGAAGTCGCCGACGATCACCTTGTAGAAGGTGTGATCTTCCTTATAGAACTTCTCCAGCTCCACGTAGAAGGCATCGACCTCTTAGTGGGATGTTGGGGCATACGCGACGAATACAGTCAAAGCTGGCACGAATCCACATCGCTTCAGTCGCAGATGTCCGATTCGGGTTGTCAGAGACTTGTACGAATCGATGTTCATGGCCAAGTGCGTGTCGACGAGGACACCAACGCCGCCTACTCCCCTGCTGTCGCATGTTCCGAGGAACAGTTCTTCTCCGGAGTCGTAGGCGGCGTGTAGGGGGTGGTGTCTTCTCGTCTCGGTCAGTCCGATGACGTCGTACTTGATGTTCCTGGCTTGCATCATTAGGTCCTCAACGGATGCTTTCGATGCGAGCGTGCGGGCGTTGTAAGTACAGATCGTCATCCTAGTCCTTCTCAATTTGCGCAGACTGGTTAGGCCCTGAAATTTTAGCAGTAGCAGCCTCTCCGTACTCGTCCTTCCCATCGCTGCAGAAATGGGGCTCTTTCGGGGTCAGGGGAATGAGGCCCTTTAGTGCTGCTGTTTTTGACTGGAGTACACACTGGTAGCTAGTCGGGCTCTCTCGTACGGGCAAGGAACTCCGGGCAGCCAGCCAGACTGCCCGAAGAGACGGGGCGAGACTTAAGGCGGCGTCGAATCGCCTTACATGTACTCCCAGTCTACCGAGTGCAAGCTTTTGGCCGAGCTGACACAGTTACAATCCGCACAGTCAGGGACACATCCACACACAATGTGCATGAACATGCCGCTACCACGCACAAGGAATGCGTCGACCCGACACTGCAGGAGCAAGGATTCCATCCCCTGCATACCACCTGCGTCTGTGGGCAGTACACGGTCGCTTTTGGTTCGCGTTTAATTCCCCTATCCACCACCCGGGGACGGCCACGTGGCTCTGCGACAAGCGGCCCGAGATCCCTCTTAACAAGAGAGCCCGAAGGCTCTCTATCGAGGGAGATCCGTGAAAAAGTTTTTAACCCAGTTAATTATTCTAGTATGGTCACCTATTCTTCCGAGGCTAAAGATCAATTTGCTTAATGGAACTTTGTCGAAAGCTTTCATAAAATCAAAATAGATGACGTCTACATTGATCTTTTGATCGAGAGCCTGTGTCCAGTCATTCAGTGCCGACAGCACTAATGTCTCTGTAGACCTACCAGTTCGGAAGCCATGCTGATTTTTGGGAATAAGCGAATTCGAGTCAAGGTATGCAACCAGAGCTGTTTTAAGCTTTCTTTTAAATACTCTTGCGAAACCGATGTGATGCTTATAGGACGGTAGTTTGCGGCCAGATTGTAAGGTTCTTTCTTTGGAAGCGGGGTAACGAACGAGCGTTTCCAACGAGCAGGTACTTCACCTAACATGTAGCTGGCGTTAAATATATGCTCGAGCGGGTAAGATATGGCAATGGCAACTTTCCGAATAAAATATGATGGTACATCATCTGGAGTGATGGTTAGTTCGCGGGCAAAGTAGATAGTTCCTTGAAGATCTCCTCCTTGTAAAACCAGATTGAACTTTCCATAAGGTATGGAGGGTCCTCAATCTTCAAGTGATCATCACTGGCTGCGCAATCCGAAAATGGTTTTTGCAAATCTTAGCCAGCATCGATGCCTTTGATAACTCAGTTATTGCAGAAAGACCTGCTTCGTCCTTTAGAGTAGGGATCTTTTCAGGTCGCTTCAGCACGGAATTTAGTAATGTGTAAAACTTTGATTTGCTTGGACGTTCAAGAACTTTTCCTTTGACGTATTTTTGGTATCTGCTTAAAAGACGTTGAAAATCTATCGCTTAAATTTTTAAAACGATCAAAATTATTAGAGCTAGGATAGTAGTAATAATTTAACCACATTTTCTCTTTCTGCTCAAAAAGCCTTGCAAGATTTAGGGGAAGTTTCCCATAACTCAATGGAATTTTTCAATAGGAACAAATCTCTCAATACATTCGTGCAGAATGGATAAGAAATACTCATACTTGTCGCTAACATTAGAGTATCCTTCAAGGAGTGCTCTCCAATCCATGGAGAGCAAGAATTGAATTAGCAGAAGTTGAACAACAAACACAACGGTGAGGAACATACATATCTCACCTTTGTGATTAAGTGGCTTTTACACTATCAGTCGATTAAAAGCTGTGGTGAACTTTTCGAAGGCATGGTGCAATCTCGTCTTTTATTGCGCTATATGCTTGCTCATTAGCTAGGCTGTAAGTAAGATTCTCCCATTCGAAGTTCGTTGTGTCGAGCGCATGCAACAGTTTCTCCCGCCCACTCATGATTCCTATTTATCGCTTGGGCCCCCTTCTAAGACGTTGCGATATTTATTGATAGCGTAGGTTTAACAACAAATACAACAGTGAGGAACACACATATCCCCACTTTGGTGGATCAATTAGGTGGCATTTTTGGAGTGCATGGCGCGATCTCATCTTTTAATGCGCTATATGTTTGCTTCTTAGCTGCGGGCTGTAAGACTCTACCATTCGAATTTATTTCGGCTGAGCGATTTTTATTCGATTGATGGCAGTAGTTTAACAACAAATACAACAGTGAGGAACACACATATCCCCACTTTGGTTTAAGTAAGAGGCATTCACACTATCAATCAAATAACCAGTAGTGCTATCGGTTTTCTCTCAGATCTAACCGATCCGGATTGGAGTTGCCTGATTATGTCGGCCGACAGGAGCGTTCCGCAGTAGATTGGGCGTTTTGATCAGGCAATCGATATCGATCGATATTATCGATCATTTGAGTGGTGCTATCGGTTTTCTCTCCAACCGAACCGACCACGATTTCTATCTGACACATCGGAGGTAGGGAAATCAGAGACAGAAAATCTCACAAATCTCATAAAGGAGGGAGGCTTAAGTCACTGTCTGTAGTGGTTCGTCAACAGCAGAAACCAAGTTCCCGTCTCACCCCCAGTTTTCGACTACACTAGGCTCTCGGAATAATTCTTCCCGTACGTTCCCTCAAAATTAGTGGCTAATGAAGTCACCTCTGGAATTCGCCACACCTAGCGGCTCGAAGCACGACGACTGGACAGAAGTGTCATACATTTCTTTAGGCTTGACAAGCTGCAATAGGCTGTGAACTCAACGCTAGATGAAGAAGGAGTGCTGAGAACATTCTTCTGCGTGCTATACTGAGTGAGTGGTACGAAGCTAGGAATCAGTCTGGAGTAAGCGTAAGTTTCAACGTGCTCGACGCTACGGATGCTTCCTTACTCAGCGTTGGTTGCCGGCAACCGCGGATGCGATGCCGGCGAAGCCGGCTAGCCTTGCGTGGCCCGCACACTCCAGCGTCGGCGCCGGCGGAGCCGGCGACCGACGCTGAGTGAGGAAGCATCCGTAGCTAGGTTTGGCTACGTCCCTAGCGTGACCCGCCATACCCGACGCCGGCGGAGCCGGCTAGCCCGGCGTGACCCGCACACTCCAGCGTCGGCGCCGGCGGAGCCGGCGACCGACGCTGGGTGAGGAAGCATCCGTAGCTAGGTTTGGCTACGTCCCTAGTGTGACCCGCCATACCCGACGCCGGCGGAGCCGGCTAGCCCGGCGTGACCCGCGGATGCGATGCCGGCGGAGCCGGCGACCGACGCTGGTGTAGCAATAACGCGGAGACTATTTGTGTGCTTATTCGGCCTGTGCAACGATGCGCGTCAATGGTGGTAATGGCATAACACCGAAATCATCAAATGATGTGGGGGTGGGGGGTTCCCAAGACTTTCAATTGCTTTGCACTACTAAGGGTAATCTTGTTGTGCTTTTTACTGTTAATCGCTCTGGAAGCCGTTGTATACAGCTAATCAGTTTCATAGTTCTTTCAACTTGCAGTCTGCCTAAGGTAACTCCTCCACTCTGTTCTATTTCATCGTCTAAGGGCTTCTATCGGCACTCAAAGAGGTAATGGTTGTCTGAGGAATCAGTTCCAATAATTTTCGAATTTAGTTGTTTGTTCAATACTTACATATAAAGCGTGTGTTGGACTTATAGTAGAGTACGGTGGCACTGTATTCAGCCCCAAGTGCAAGCGAGAAATCGCCAGGCTTGAATCTGTGCAAAACAGTTTTACAAGGGAACTAAGGAACTATTTATAAGAGTTTTTGTTTTTGACTACACCGCCATTTCATCCATAGTTCAAATGCGCGTCCCTGCCTACCGTAGAAGAAAGCACGATCTAATCATGATTTATAAGTTACTAAATAGTGGACTACATACACCTGTATGTTCACGCGTTCTATTCAATTTCTTATTCTAACTCAAAGGGTGGACAGTAAAAGATCTGAATTCACAAAACAGTAATAACGTAAGGTCCCCGTTCTCCTCTTATCAAGCTGGCATGAATTTCTGAGATTCACCGAGAAAACGTTACGTCAACTCACTAAGGCGACATAAAAATTGGTCGATAGTATCTTCGGAAAGCTTGTTAGTTTACCATCCTCCTGCGTAGTGTGTTTCGTCTTCTGAATCCTAGTGTTCTCTGTTCATTTTCTACTTCTACTTTGGTTTATTCTTTTTTACTGTAAATCTGTAGAGAGTTTTTAGACATTCGGGCATGATTATCCACGTTTATAATAAATAAGTATTGGTCGTCTTAGCGATGAACACTTCGCTTTGTACAAATCATTTTTCCCTCATTATCCTTGGAACGCATTTTACGTTGTCCTTTTACTTCTCGTTATCTTCGGAACAGATTTTGCGGCTCGACTTAAGTACAACGTGTCTAACCTAAGAATCTTCTACCTCTAACTGCCTCTAGCTGTAGATACAACTTTGCCGTGACATGTTCACTACTGACCGGAAAATATGTAGACATAATGACAACTTTGAACACCAGTGACAGCCAGGAACAAAGTTTCTGAAACAAAACGACTGGTCACTACGCGGGCAGCGTTTGAAAGGTTTCTGGCTCTTCACATCTCGTTCCTTTAAATGGACCAAGGAGTACATCCGAGGGTGCAGGCATTATTGGTTGTTACCCATACGCGACTGCATTGCTGCCGTTTTTTTGCTCGGGGAAGTGAACACATTTTTCGAAGAGCTTCTGGAGGGAAGTGGTCACTCTTCTAGGCGATGAGTTTGTTCGTTGCGGTACTCATCATGACGGCTTAAACTATGCTCTTTCCTTGAGTATGTCTTCGATCCCCAAACGCCTGATAGCCGTACTCTTATCATCAACTGTTGAGCTCGCTTCTCCGATCACAAGCTACTATGCCCAAAATGAGTGTGTGGAACGCACGATCACCGAATGAAGTTTATTAGAACGATTTTCCGTAACCAATCAGGATAGGTATAGATGGAAGAACCGGTGATGGCGTCATGGTTGGAGTCAAGTAGCAGGGCGCGAGCCGGGAACTGCACCGGAGCCCGAGGTCGTAGTGCGAGCCGTGTCGTGGATCGGTATGGTGACGCGGACCTCTCACTCCTTGCCTCACAGACGCAGTGGTGGTCCTTAAATAAAGACGGATTAGCAAATGGAATGTTCTGATAGGATCTAGGAATGCTACAGTAATACTACATTACAATGCTCATGAGAACGATAGTGTTTGTGTTCTGACTAAGCGCGACTAATCCCCGCTGTAGCTTACACCTCCCCTTAACCTCAGATTCGTCCGTCCTCGGACGAGTATGAAAAAATAAGGAAATCAGAAACAAAAAAGGATATATTTGTTCACCCTAAATGGTAGTCCGGCTCTGCGAAGGCGTTAGAAAGTGCGGCGGTGCTGACGACGATACCTGTTTCTTTGGCCCACTGCATCAAACGTCTCCAGGTTAAGGAGCGTACGCCGGGACGTTCCAGAACTGTCCATGGCGGCATCGAGTGATCGCGGTATTCATACTTTTGGGATCATCCAGAATTCGCCAGTGGTCAGGATGACGTCTGAGCGTGAGGTCAGGACGACGGCGACGTCCATTTCTTGGCCCTGTACCGAATGGATGGTTTCAAGTGTATTCCCCTATAGGGCGGTGGTAAAGCGGCCGCTATTGTTCCTTGCAGACGTAATGACCACGATGGCAGACGTTAGAGCGTCCAAACCCACCAGCGTTACTCGTCCTCATTACAGTGGGAACTCGATGACGATGGTTAGGATACTACCTTGATGTCGACGAACGTCAACTGCCAAATTATGACGGTGAGCGAGTTGGGCGGCGAGGAAGGAACCGATGACAGCCTTTCCTGAACCGCAAGCTGTCTGGATCATACGAACTGAGTGGCCTCCTGTCCCAGCTGCAAGGCGCGAGATTTGTCGCTGCACAGCTTGACTTTAGTTCCCTTAAAGCGTAGCGAAATCGGACGAGGGTCGGCAGAATGCTGGGTGGTAAGAGACGGGCGAAAACACGAGGCGAAACCATACATCCATTTAAAGTTCGTGTTCGCATCGCAGAAGTGGGAGGATGGACCGATCTACAACGGTGATACCAGATGCAGTCTCGATTAATGCCAACTTCTGGACGTCGTTCGCTTTGATGGAGATTTGGCAAATGAAGAAAGGCTCCAATTCAGCCAGTGAAGGAACATGCATGGGGACGAGAAAGGCTCGAGGAAGCCAACCCCTGCTTATGTCGATGTCTACTTGGGAGATGTCAAGCTCAATAGGGACGCGAGGCGGTTACGGGAGAGCGAAAGAAAGACCTCTATGAGGCGACCTGAGGGAAGCTTGAGCTGGGGCAGATGTTGGAGCCGCCGATGCGGGACGTAAAAAGGAACCCGAAGTCAGAATTGCGAAAAACTGAAGCGAAAGCATAAAGCCAAAATATAACTACTATGGAAAAGGAAACCGAGAGGCAGCAAATAGTGGCCCAGATATCGAAAATAGAAAACGGAAAAAAAGGAAAAAAGGGCGAAGTGGCTACCTGAGGTGTAGACGGAGGAAAAAATTCCACGTTTCTATGCGCTGTTGTGTCCGGACGTACGAAATGATCCATCACCTTATCGTGGTCCAGTGCAGTCAAGAACTCGCGAAAACTTGCGTCGTCGGTCACGATGCTGAAATTCGTAAGTACTAATTTGTGAAAAATGATAAGGGAAACTGAAAGGTTATAGAATTGTAACGGAAGGAAAGAGGAAGCTTGGTAGACGTCTCGAGCAGCAATTCTGGTCTATGAGCCATCGGATGGAGAGAAGGGATGGATGCCTTTGTCCGAGGTGAACAGAAACGGTAATGAGTTCGGACAATCGATGACCGATGCGTGACTACGTACAACTCCGATCAACCGAGACAGAAAGGATACCAGACCAAGCCACTTAGTAGTCGCAGCACGACAAGAGGGGCATCGAAGTACGTACCGTTGAAGGGGAGAAGTCGAACGGAAGTGGACGGTCGCGCCAAGCAACGAGGGACATTAACGTAACTTTTGCCTAAATATGTGCCAGAGATATCCGGACGGTGTAAAAGAGCCCTCACCAGAAAAGTGGGTTCAACCCGGAGGGCAACCTGGAGAGCGAGCGAGAGCGATTTGATGCGCTCGCATCCATCTCGGAAAGCGTGACGGATAAGAGTCAGAATGCATCACATCTTTTACGGCGATGACCGGAGCCTAAAGTTGATTGCATGTGACGATTCCCACGTTCCCGTGTGTGACAACCGCTCGATAAGGGCGTAGGCAGATGTTACCTACGGAGGAGTGAGTGATGCTCTCAGAGTGCCGGATGCGTACCGTTCCATAGGAGTCGTTGACATTGGGCACAAGCCGGGAACAGTTGTAGTCCTCCGGGCGAAGAAAATGTGAAACCGTCAAGCAAAAAAGTCGAGCAAAAAAGGGTAAATCATGTACAGAGCTATCGCACACAGAAATGAAACCCTCACGTTTGGAAGGATCGGCGGGGTGCAGCACGAGCAGGAGACGAGGAATGGAAAGGCTGCGAAGAGTTCGTCGTTGCGGCGCAGTAGTGCAGTGCTGCTGCAAGATCAGCGCATGAAGAAATCGAAGACTCGTCAACGAAGATGGCAGCTGAGAAGTTGAGAAGCGCGAAAATGTTTATGGGGCGGACTGACAATAGTGCTTCATCGCGCCGAAGATGTCGTTGAAGTAGGCGCGAGTGCATTCCGACGTCGCTGCATGCTGGATAGGTGTAAGAAGAAACGCCGTATCACTCGGTCTGGTAGAAAGGAGTAATAAGGCCTATCCTATTTAAGAAGAAAAGTTAGGCTGGAAAGAGTACTTGCAGCTATGCATCAAGGGAGCAGCTCCGTCGCCCGGTTCAGCTAAAGAGAACCGTATTGTGCGAACAACAAGGAGGATGTACTAAAGAAGGAGGTAAAGACAGTGCCCTGGACCTCCACGGCGTCCCGAACAGTACCTTCTTGGAAGGCGCTATGGGTCCTACATAAAAAAGACAATTGAAAAAAATAACCTAACAAAAAATCTGATTTGGGCGGTAGACTGCCGGAGCCAGTACTATGATCCTAACCACGTAATAAAACCAACCGCTTGAAGCTATAGGGCATTCTTCGGCCCCCATGTCGACATGAGCCACATCATCCAAAATCCTGCGATCGCGTCCACAACCGAGGCGTCAAACGCCATTTCATGCTTCCCATATGGGCATCGGTCGTCAATTACTCGTGAGTCAAACAATCGACCACAAGGTTCCGGAACAAAATTATGCTCGCGAGGCAAAAAAAAGAGCTCGATTCGATCGCTGAAGTAAAAGGAGAAAAGAGTCAAAAGAGGAGCGAGAAGAAGATCTGAAGGAACTATTCCCTCTTAGAAGGTGTGGCCATCACCAACTAAGGAAAAGTCAAAGTAGCATAAGTGATAAGAAAGGCGAGAAAACTAAAGAGACAAAGAAGATGCGATAGGTGAGGAAACAGGAGGAAGAGGTACCTACCTGGCTCGCTGGGTGGACCGAACTCGCTGCTACCAGTGTGGAACGCACGATCACCGAATGAAGTTTATTAGAACGATTTTCCGTAACCAATCAGGATAGGTATAGATGGAAGAACCGGTGATGGCGTCATGGTTGGAGTCAAGTAGCAGGGCACGAGCCCGGAAGTGCACCGGAGCCCGAGGTTAGTGCGAGCCGTGTCGTGGATCGGTATGGTGACGCGGACCTCTCCCTCCTTGCCTCACACACGCAGTGGTGGTCCTTAAATAAAGACGGATTAGCAAATGGAATGTTCTGATAGGATCTAGGAATGCTACAGTAATACTACATTACAATGCTCATGAGAACGATAGTGTTTGTGTTCTGACTAAGCGCGACTAATCCCCGCTGTAGCTTACAGTCTGTGTATTTGACCCAAGGGTGTGCGCTGAACGATTAACGATTTACCGATCTACCGGTTTTACGGACATTTTTCGTTGGAACATTTTAAACGAAATTTAACTTCGAAGATTTCCATTAACCTGCATTAACGACATTTTACACACAGTTTTGAAATTTTACTTTCCATCTTCATACAACTGCATTTTGGCCGATTTTTTGGATTAGTTTTCGCAGCATCGTTGGGACACCGAAGAAATCCTGTCATAACTTAGATCAGTGGAAATAGGCAATCAATATCGTCCTCGTATTTCGACAATTGCTGGCATTTTTCTTGCTGCTTGACTGTTTCATTTGCGTGCACCACCACTTTTCTCCATTGTAGTTTCGCGTTTTTGGACTTCACTGGCCGTTTTTCGCGTTTGAGTGCCACATACATTAGTTCTTCATACTTCACAACCAGTCAGTTTTTTCACTGTTTTTTGTGATACTTGCTTTAAAAGTTGTTTTGAGAGGATATAGAAAACGTGAAGAAAATGGTGCGAAACACATATATGTGATGGGTGAGAACAAGGATAAAAAGCGAAACAATGGAAGGAATGGAACAATTTTCCCTCTTCTTTGCAAGTTTTCCGGAAAATGCAGTACCGCCGCTGAACATTCAACTAAATGGCGTTTGCGACGCAAAAACGCGTTTTTTGCGTCGCCACTTGATAACTTGCTTCAAAATGAAGATTTTCTAACGAAAATTCGCAGCGGCTTATGCGGTAGCCTGATCCATCATATGGCGTTTGATTACCATTTTAGAACAAGTAAAGGGTAAAGGGTAAAGGACGGCGTTACTCAATCCCTTCTGGGATGCGCCAGCGCATTCTACTTCTACGGGATGTCGTGGAGGCGACATGAATGCGTATTTGGCCATACAATGACTTGCGGTGGCCAGCCGATGAACAAGTCAGCGCTTTATCCTTCCCAGACAAGTCTGGTACCAATTCACCGACCCCGGAGGGATGGAAGGCTTGGTTGGCCTGGGCGGGAAATCCGAACCAGGAACCTGGTATCGGGTGCACGCGACAGTCGCGCCTCCTCCGACTGCGCTACACGCGCCCAGGAACAAGTAGAAGCCTTAAAAGCAGAAGCAAAATTAAGGAGCCACTTAATTGCGTTGACCTGACCGACATCCGTCGTTGCGTCTCGCTTAATTGGGCCCTGAAGCAATACTGGACTACTTCAATCAAATTTTAAAATCATTGACTGTGCTCAAGCTCAGTTTTCTTGATGTTTTTAAGATTCTTCTCTCTGCAACAATTAATTTGGTATCCAATTTGACCGTACGGTATCCAAATTGAACTTGCTGCTGCGTCACAATCGTCATTTTCTTTCATTTCAGGAGGGAAATTATCAGTATTTCAGCTGTTATTGACGCCTCTCATTTTTTCGCCTTGTTGGCAGAAGAGAGAACATAAGAAATCCACGTTTGCAGCTCATTTCACCCATTTCTGGCCGGTTGCCAACTGTCAAATTCGCAAGCAAGCAGACCTTCCGTGGGTAGTACGCTCTTTTAGCGAATTCAGAGGTGGAGATCCATGTTCCAGCTTAAAGCTATAGCTCGAAATTGGGTCAGCAAGTTGGACACAAAGTAGAGACTCTGAGGAAGAAGTATAAAGAAGCCAAGAGGTTAGGTGGCCAAACCACTTAAAGTGACAGCTTTCTCCAGAAATGTGAAAGATGTTCTGCAGCGTATGCTGCCCAGTTTTTGCGGAATAAATCCTGTCAAGCTGAACAACGAAACTCCACGATTTTTCACTTAAAATCTTCAACCAACCGCGATGCCGTTTATTTGTTGCAACAGTTCGGGCGCTGACGAAGCGGTATGCGTAGTGATTGCGTTGACCTGACATGCCCTGAAGAAACATTGCGGCCGCTTGCCTGCCCAGCGAATCCTTCTTTACTCTTTACTCGACCTATCCCATTATTTTCAACCTATCGTTTTTTGCTGTCAAATTTGCTACGGTTTTATTTCTGCGCTCGTTGGGACACTTCTACTAGAAATTTACACTTCTATCCCAATTCACTCTTTATACCACTCATACCTTCCCAAAGCACCTTCAAGTCTGTTAGGCTTTAGAAAAGACCTGATGCTGGAATGAATGTTTATCTGTTTTGCCTCCATAGCGAATAAAGGACTAATAGGTTTGTTGATTATTGACGCTGCATCATGAAGAGGAGAAGTAGAGCTGTGATCCCAACGTGTTTCCTTATACAATTTTCACCGTGAAATTTGAACGGACAAAGTTTGCCCATTTCGTAAACCTCAATCATGCATGCTTGAACTCATTGCATTTTTGCTGCACTAAGGTAGGCTCTTAAGTAGGTGTGTGTTATTGATTTTTGAAACGGAGGAACTAAATGTTTTGCCTTAAACAACTTTGCTGACTCAATTTTAGTTTATGATACAAACAAATAGTTGCGCTCTTATAGCAGCGGTTAAATCGTGGTATCTGGATCCATAGTCAGGGGAGTCATTGGCTGTAGCGTTCATTTGGAATTAGGGTTCTTCATTCGAGCTTCCCCGTGCCAACAACGCAAGCAGTGCATCCATGTGAACTTGGTGAAATATCACTCATTTAGAAGCTAATATAAGTATATTCTGTGAAGCCCTCTTCTCATTTTCGTCACAGCACGTTGGAGATAACATAGAACCGCTTGTCACAAGGAAGCTCATAAAGATATTGAGAAAAACGATCTGCGTGAATTAGAGATCGACTATGCACAAAAACAATTTTTGTTAAGCAAGGCGTTACAACAAGCGCAGAAATAAAACCGTAGCAAATTTGACAGCAAAAAACGATAGGTTGAAAATAATGGGATAGGTCGAGTAAAGAGTAAAGAAGGATTCGCTGGGCAGGCAAGCGGCCGCAATGTTTCTTCAGGGCATGTCAGGTCAACGCAATCACTACGCATACCGCTTCGTCAGCGCCCGAACTGTTGCAACAAATAAACGGCATCGCGGTTGGTTGAAGATTTTAAGTGAAAAATCGGAAAAATCGTGGAGTTTCGTTGTTCAGCTTGACAGGATTTATTCCGCGAAAACTGGGCAGCATACGCTGCAGAACATCTTTCACATTTCTGGAGAAAGCTGCCACTTTAAGTGGTTTGGCCACCTAACCTCTTGGCTTCTTTATACTTCTTCCTCAGAGTCTCTACTTTGTGTCCAACTTGCTGACCCAATTTCGAGCTATAGCTTTAAGCTGGAACATGGATCTCCATCTCTGAATTCGCTAAAAGAGCGTACTACCCACGGAAGGTCTGCTTGCTTGCGAATTTGACAGTTGGCTACCGGCCAGAAATGGGTGAAATGAGCTGCAAACGTGGATTTCTTATGTTCTCTCTTCTGCCAACAAGGCGAAAAAATGAGAGGCGTCAATAACAGCTGAAATACTGATAATTTCCCTCCTGAAATGAAAGAAAATGACGATTGTGAAAAAAAGAGAAAAAAGAAAAAAATGACAGCAGCAAGTTCAATTTGGATACCGTACGGTCAAATTGGATACCAAATTAATTGCTGCAGAGAGAAGAATCTTAAAAACATCAAGAAAACTAAACTTGAGCACAGTCAATGATTTTAAAATTTGATTGAAGTAGTCCAGTATTGCTTGAGGGCCCAATTAAGCGAGACGCAACGACGGATGTCGGTCAGGTCAACGCAATTAAGTGGCTCCTTAATTTCGCTTCTGCTTTTAAGGCTTCTACTTGTTCTAAAATGGTAATCACATGCCATATGATAGATCAGGCTACCGCATAAGCCGCTGCGAATTTTCGTTAGAAAATCTTCATTTTGAAGCAAGTTATCATGTGGCGACGCAAAAAACGCGTTTTTGCGTCGCAAACGCCATTTGGTTGAATGTTTAGCGGCGGTACTGTAAAAGGCTCTTCGTGCAGCATCAGGTGATGATTGTAGGATTACGTCAAGGCAACATTGGACACCGCCTAGTAGATAGAGCGTGGCTGCTGGTACTGTCGTTGCTCCGCTTTTATTGAATCGCATGCTATGCCTGTCAACGATTCTGCTCAACCCTTTCGTCTTCTGCTTTAACACATTTGCTTAAGCCTGGAGCAGCTGGTAGAGAGGCTATGTGCTGTTCCGGGTTGTCTTGTTACGATGAAAACTCTTGCGCCAGGCCGGACTACTGACAGACCACGATGATATCGCGGATGTTACGTGCGGTCAAACAGCGCCGGTGGTGTGAGGCCAACATCGCTGCCCGGAAAGCAGAAGATGCGAGTTCGAGTCCCACCTGGCGCAAGAGTTTCGATCATAACAAGACATCCTGTAACAGCATATAACCTTTCGTCTTCTTTGAAAGCTCTGTTGCCAGTCCTCTTTTGGAGAAGCACAATCAGTATGAAACAGAGAACAAATTTACATGAAAGGAATAAAGCATACACTGTTTTTGCGTCTCTATTCCCTACCTTTAGGTTCTACGAGAGCTTTAGCTGCTGTCCTATAATGCGAGGGCTTTCATTTAATTTCAGTAGATATGATTGTGTGTCATGGGATGACCTAAGGAATTGACACTTTGGAGTCGCCCCCTCCCCCTCCCCAACTAGGATAGATCCAGAATTCACTAGACATGTCATATTGCCATGGAGTCAAAAAAAAATCAATGAAGTAAAAGATTTGGCTTTTACATACTAAAATACAGCCAAGCTGACTGCAGCTGGGGAAAATCTTATTTATTTATTTATTATTTAACGAATTTACCGAATTTAACGCAAAAATTTTTCCTTAAAAAATTGTCGTTAAGAATTTACCAAAAAATTTAACGCGCACCTCTGATTTAGCCTATACCTACTTGTCCCACAGGTCAATCAGCCGGTGTGGGATTCCTCATATGCGTGAAGCCGCTTAAGAAACCGTTTCATTCCTATGTCATGGCACATGAAATTCCTTTTGAAAAACGCAGAAAAGGGATGGCATTGAGAAATTCAGGGCCTGGTAGCTAAAGGAGATTTGAGCAGTTGTAATGATAATGAGAGTCGTGTCGCTGGTGTACCGGCTGCTGTGCCTTATTTGCGTTGAAAAAGTAGTTACTCTTGTGTGGTTGAAAACAGCGTGTACAGCGTGTTGCATCCTGTCTTCTTCGAGATTCGAGCAGCGTGGTTTTTCTCTCATTGGACCATGTAGGATAACAATCCGTGAAGAGGCTTTTGAACGCTGCCTATATTGTGACCAGACCTTTTGTTTCAAGCAATTAGTGGATGTGTATCACTGCTGTTGAACGTTCGTACACTGTTATGCTGAATAATTTTCTCATTCATTTGTGGTTAAAAATCGTCACAACGATGTTTTGTTCAAAACTTCAAGCGCCAGGCGGGACTCGAACCCGCACCTCCCTCTGATCGGGCGAGAATGCTCTACGCCTTTACACCACCGGCGGATGTTGCGTTCGATCAAACGGCGCCGGTGGTGTAAAGGCGTAGAACATTCCCGCCCGGTCAGAGGGAAGTGCGGGTTCGAGTCCCGCCTGGCGCTAGGAGTTTTGATCGCAACAAAGCATCGTTGTGACAGCTTACAACCTAGATACCAGCCAGTTGAGGCTTAAAGAAACTGATCTAAATTGGTTAAAAATCAGTCTTTAATTTAATAAACAAGTGACAAACAGCTATTTTCGGCAGCATGGATAAGTGTGCAGAAACGCGTGAAAATTGTGTAGAACTTGGAAGCTCTTAAACCACAAAAAGGAAAGTTAACGAAGCCGAACGTCGGCTCACTTCTCGCGAAACAACGCCGCTACCTGCAGTGTCCAGTGCCGCTTACCGCTTGCTAACCACCGCATGGCGGACCACTTTAAGGACCTCCTACTCCTTGGGTTTATGGACTCGGCACACGGCTATTTCTTACAACTGAAGGGTGGAGATTCTTCCTATATGGTGCTCCTTCTACATACGCTTCCGCTACCGTTAGAGCTTAGAAAGGACACAACCTCCCTTCGTCATTCAATGTTTTTGCGAATTGCCGTGCCGTCGAAGGTTATCATGAGCAAATCAACGCTGTTAGGCTTCTTTCACCTTCTGAGCATGACGTGCTTCACCTCGTACATGCTAATAGAGAAGACTGACGATGTCGTTTGAAGAAGGAAGAATGAGACAAATCTTCTATCAGAACGCAATATCGCGCACGTATTTCCCGACTTCTTGTCCAGTCGATGCACAACGACGCCACCACTTACTGTGAAGGAGTATTCAGAGCTCATTATTGATGCAGCAATACAGCGGCACCTAACCAGAGGTTACTCACGTGCCCTTACATGCTCTTCACAAACACTGTCCAATGTACTACATATTTGTGAAGAATTACAATATCAGGAAGGCCTTCAACCACCCCGTGTGTTCAGCTTTACACTGAACTTCGGTGATTATGCCAAAGGCAGAAGTTAGAGAAGGCGGACGTTGAAGACTTGCGTACGACTTCTCCTAAATGTGGGCGCTACAAGGACAAGCTCGAAGGCCAGAACTCTTCAGCACTGAGAAACTCGTGTAGTATTACTAGTATTAGTAGCAGTATTGCTTTTAGGCAAAGTTATGATCTATCAAAGTTTTTAATCAAGATCGGTCATTTCATATGCAACGACATAACAGTTCGCTCACATGCCCAATCGTGCCAATAATTCATCTGCTGAACCGGTCAGGCGAGCATTTATGAAGATGTGATTCTCCGGCGATTTTATGCTTAATGGGTCACCTTTATGTATACAAGCCTAACTCTATCACGGAAATATTCGACGAAGAGTATTTCGTCAGTATATTTGCAGCTTATATACATATTTGGGAAACCTGAGTATAAAGGGTTTAGATGAAGTTTAGCCTTAATCAGTCTCTGTTTGGAGTGGGCCACGAGTTCCACTCCTATAAGAGCGTGGAAGCAGTTTAAATAAGGATTCTGTTGGTACAATGAACTGCGGAGGCCAGCTGATGAATAGAGAAATGCTTTAACTCTTCCAGAAAGTTTGGCGCCGATTCATCTGCCTTGGAGGGAGGAAAAGAGTAGGTAACCTGGGCGACAGCCGGGAAAAGGGAAAGACAATCTCTTCAGACCTTTTCCTCTAACAAGGAAAAGGTCTGAAGAGATTGTTTCAACCAGCAAGGCGAGTCATATAGGACGAATCCCCACCCCTCAATTAATCTAAAAATCGGTTTCTTGTTTGCCAAGCCGTAAAACCCAAGGAAAGGGAGTCTTTGAAGTTACCGTGAAATCTACGGCGCGGTGCCCTCACTACATAGCGCTCTGGATCTCTTGTTGAGGTATCTTTTCAATTCAAATGACTTGTTTAGTTGAAAAAAAAAATACCGCTACGCACTGATCATTCAATCGCACGGATTTGGGCATCCTGACGTTAGACAATTTTCAGGCGTTTTCTGCGCATTTTCACCATTTTCCATTTTTCCGTTTTAGACCAGGATTCGGAGCGTATGCGCCAGCCAGCAACACCTCTGACTGAGTTGTCCGCGCCCTCGAATATGTGTATGCTGCCTGCAAAAACTGACGATACGCTTCTGGACACTTAGAGAACACCACGGGTTGTCCGAAGGTTCATAAAGACGTGTTCAGTTGCATTCTGAAGTTTGCATGGGCTTGTGCCGAGCAAACACCTTCAACCGGTACCTTTCATCAACGTTCACACTGACATGCTCTTGCAGTTATCCAACGGGGTCGCGGTAGATGGACTGATCTCAGTGCGGAGGAATAGCTACTGATGTGAAACGAAACGTGACGGCTGAGGGGCGAACGAAAAGCCGTGACGGTGACAGAAACAGAGTTACCTGCGACCTAGAGTGACCAGGAGTTCATGTCTGTTTTGTGGGTTAGAGATTTCGTATTATGGGTGCGTCGTTGGCGAAATGCCCAAGGAGCAGTCGAGCAGTCATTCTTCAAAAGTCTTGGAGAATGTTAACACACCTTTCAGAAGATACACAGCGTGTGCATCCGGTGGTCCCAGAAGGCTGTTCGCCGTGCGTGAAAGCGATGACCTCTTGCAAAGGTGGTGCTGACAGCGCAGATCCCAGCACAAAATAGAGGGCGATATTCTCAGATGCTTGCTGAGCGAGCAAGGCTGAAAAGACATGTGCAGGTCGAGATTCCTGGACCAGATGTCGCAAATCTTCATCGGCTTACTGACCGGCCGTTATGCGCTCGTTGGCGAGTTTCCAGAAACAATCCATTCGGCCGACGAATCGATTCTAAACGCTCTGATTCGCTGCACTGTGCATCTTCTGAAGGGACATTGCCAGTCTACTTGTGGCACCGGTGATTCTGGAGCGTGAGCCATGTGCTGCCTCCGCAATTACCCGGGTGTGCTTGCTGTGACTCGCATCACACATGCATGACGTGACCTTTTTTGACCGTGCCGTTTACTGATTGCTTCTATTCAGTGGCTCTTAACTGTAACTGCTACCATTGTGAATCCACTCGTCAAAGTGCAAAGAAAATGTCAGAAGTTGGAAAGAAGTGTGTAGATTTGCTCCAGAGCACTAGGTATTTATTGCACAGTGCCCCACTGGCGGGGATATCTCTTTGCTCACAGTTTCCCAGCTCCTCGCCCTTATCAATTCAATTTTTCGAAGTTTTTTTTTAGAGATATTCGTAGCAGTTGTTTCTAGCGTTAGAGTTTTAAAACAACCACCAACTGTTTTTCATCGCTGACTTCAATTGTGCAGCTTTGAGTAATTTCCGTGTTAATGAAATGGCGTGGCACCCTCACAGCCATACAACCATTTCCGCGTCCTTTACGGAAATCCATAAATGAGAAATAGCCACCAAACCGTCACAGCTTGGTGCTGAAATTCATCTGAGGGCTCTACTGAGCTTAAAGCGCCTAACATCCACTAGCAACCCGAGAGTGTACCGAAAACGCAGTCCCTGTAGTTTCAAATTTCCCATTACTTTTTCAGTGTGGCGATGGGTAGCTGTAATTATGGAGAAATCCAGTTGTAATCCTAGTTACCCTAGCTCCCACGAACCGTTCCTTGGTAAGCGGTAGCATAGAGGCTTAGCAGATTGCGTTGAACCTTGCTTGAGACGTGCTGACTCGCGTGAATTCTCCAAACCAGAACCACGAAAACGAAGTCTCCAGTCTCCAAAAGTCGTTGGCATTCTTATTGGGGGGCCCGTGTCTCGACTACTGACCGATTGATCCTCCTGGCTTGCTGTAAGGCTCTGAAGAAGGCCATACCGCCGAGACGTTAGCCAATAAAGATCTGTATAACCTCGTGTGGAGCTCAGTTAAAGCAATACAACAAGATCTACGATGCCGAGGTTCATAGAGAGTCGTACATGACGAACTCTCCATTCGTTGATACCGTCAAACGCAAATTGCAGCCATATTAAGACGACATTATAGTACAAGATGGCGCTAGAACGCTTTTGAACCTCTTATAGGACATCCAGATTTTCATCAGTTGCTTTTCTCCTTCTATTCCTAAGACCTCTTCTTCTCCATTCTAGTATTGGTTTCGACCTATGCTTCTAAATGCTTTCAGAGCGCCTTTATGTCCTACGAGTTCTCATAATCTTTGCGTACTTCCGACCTGTGATAAGGGTTCTATAATACTTTCTCGCTGGCTATTACTGACACTTTCAAGGAGTGGGAGAATTTCTTCAGTGACACAAATATTGCTTAGTGTACGTGAAGCCTGACTCATTACACTATTGTAACTACTTGCTTACTCAGTACATTCAAAAATATAAGGACTTGTATGTAGTAGGTGGGCGGAGGCAGACATAACTCCAACGCCGCGCGAACCCCCTGGCGTCGCGCACGGTGCGCGGCGAAATTGGACGAGTTGTCGCAGTCCGATGCTTCCGAGATGCGGCACACCTTGGCCTTATTTCAACGTTTCATGGAAATATGAATGTGGTTTTAACAGGATGATCAGCGACAGTTATACAGGAATCCTGGTTATGTGGATGGTCTCTAGCGTCAGTATTTGCCATCTACAACTTCTTCGGTCAATTGTAGTCGTGATTATGGTTATACTACGGAAAAAGGTCACTATCACCCATTCTCGGATCAATTGTCCTACTGCAGACTGTTGTTGCCTACCACATTCTGTGTGATTTCAAGTTCCTTGCTAGAGATGTAGTCTGAGTGCTTAAACACTGAGAACATCCTCGTGCTCCGCGGCTAACCATGCGTCGCTATGTCGCACGCGGATAGCGCGCGACGTCGCGTTAGAGTTAGGTCCTGGAGCCAGTAGGTGGGACTACCTTTCTCTTTTCCTCAGCTGTGTTTTACTGGACGATGTTTGAATGTCGTTTTATGTCAAATGGTCTGCGGCGCCGCGGCTATCTATCAGATGCGTGACGATTTTTTAGGGCTTCTCTTTATAAACGACAACCTTCCTCTTCAGCGTTTGTCCCGCTCGGTTGCAAGGTCCGTTTATTTGGTGCCGTCACGTCACTTTTTCCGATCCAGCGTTTGCCATGGTGGACAACTGCGCACTTGGCAGTCTTCGTCTAACATACGTCTGACATGCCTTGGAAGCCCTATTGGCCCTTTGCCTGAATCGAGGCCTATCTTACCGACCTGTCTTTCTTCCCATGCAGAGCTTATCCGTACCTTCGCAGTGGAGCTTCGCGCAGTTTGTCCGCTACCAACACGACATCGGAAGGTTGCCGGATGACGTCGTCTCGGACATGGTACAGATACGTGAAACCAGCCGTGAGCATCGACAGCGGTATTCACGACACTAACCTGGTATTCAACTCCACCTGTCGCAGTCCAACACTCAGCACCATACATCCCTATCGCCCGGGCGATAATCCTGCAGAGCCGTTTGAACCAAGATGCACTCACGCGTAATATGTACAAAGGAACGTCCACCAGACTGCCATCAGGTGCTTGTGCTGACTCAACGTGCTCGAACCTCGCAGCCCGCGGAAGCTGTCTGCCATCAATTCTGCAACTTTTAGGTGCCGGGCTCATTTAGGCAGTCGTTAGCTACTTGGCCTCTTTGGAGTTCAGTTTGATTACGAACTTGGCCAAGCGGCCGTACATGGCTTGCACCCTTCGTTCGAGTTCGACACCACCTTCGCAAGCGAGCATCGCGTGAGGAGTGCAAAATACAATGCAACGTCCAACGGGCTGGCTGCTGAAGTTGTAATGGCGCCCATTCTTATGAATAGCATTTATGAACAACTTCTGGACGCTGAATGACTACCCGTGTTTCCCTTTCATCGTGTGGTTCACTGGTTAATAATTAATTATTTTTCACTCATATCTCTCCTAATGGTTCTTGTTTTGCTCAGGCTGCTCAGACATTGGTGAAGCGCGCTGCCAGCAATTCGGAGTCTGCCACCCCAACAGGTCGCTCCATTGTCTTCGATTATTTTATTTCCTACATCCGTATTGTATTGCTTGCGCAATATTGTGGGGAGACAGCTGTCGTTCCTACATAGTCAACGCAAATCAGACGAAAACGTGGGAAAACAACTCAAACATTTTCGCAATTCAGAACTGCCATCATTCCTATAATTAAAATTTCATCGGAAAGTTCACCTAAGAAAGAAGGTGAAAATTTGTGCACCATTATGAACTTACCTTACCTTACTTGTTTTAAGACACCCTGCCATTGTACAGCCGGCATCAGCCGCTTAGTCAATCAATCAAGTGTGGGGCTTAATAGTGTTGGAGAAAGCACTGTGCGCAAGTGGTTCGGAAATTTTGGACCGGAGATTTCAGCCTAGAAGACGACTCCCGTAGCGGAGTCCTACTGAGATAGACGAAATGTACCGAAAATTGCGTCAACTTCCCCAACATTGGTCGACAGAAGAGGTCCGATTCTTTTGCACGATGACGCCCGCCTACACGTTTCACAAATCCCTATTCGAAACTTGAACGAATCAAGGGTTGAACGTCTGCCTCACCCTCCATATTCTATAGACCTTTCAACATCCAATGCCACCTTTCCAAACACTTTCAGGACGTTCGCAGGTAAATCCTTCACCAATCAGGACCATGCCAAAATAGGTTTCCTGGATTTTGTCGAATCTCGACCACCTAATTTTTTGCTGATGGAGTAAGTCGACTGACGACCCGTTGGCAAAAGCGTGCTGATTTGAACGGTGCTTACTTCGACTAAATCCGATAAGATTTGAGAAAGTTATGGTAGTTCGAAGTGAAGCATTCAAAACGCTGAGAATTCTCCGGATATTGTCAGTAGGGAGCAGTAGCGATTCGTAGCGAGCATACCAACCCTGTCTACGCTGAAGCAACTACTCGTCTATTTTCTCAGTAGCCTATCATTTGACTTGACCACCACATTTGTCTAGTGTTCTATTGACTGCTCCCGGCACTGTGTCCAGGGCTAGGCTGTTTCAGATGGAGAACCCTTAGCATTCGAAAATCCGACTTTGGGGTCATTCACGCATATTAAGGTGCTTCTAAGGAGTGAGCTGTCTTCTAACATATTCCGTAGCATATGAAGAAATGTTCGCAGTGAAAATTTTCACCTTAAATGTAATGCTCATATCTCTTCTGAAGTCTTATGCTGGAGAACCGCTTTCTACTGCTTTGTCTAGTATTTTTCAACTTTCCTCTATATTATCCTTATGCATGACCATCGATTATTGCTTTTGTAGGGTGCACAATCCTCTTCAATAAAACAGATATTTTGACAGATAAGTGTCAAGTAGGATGATAAATGCCAGTCCCTTTAGGTGGTAGCTCAGTGAGCTTCTCAAGGTTTTCTGCTTCATTAGAAGCTCTCTCGCATGTTAGACAAGAGGTGCCGGTACTACGGTATCGCCGCTAAACATTCAGCCAATTAACGTTTGACATCCGTCTCTGCGTCTCACCTAATTAGGCCCTCGGACAAAACTGGGCTTTTTCAGCCAAGTTTAAAACTCATGATTGCGCATAAATTCAGTTTTCCTAATGTTGCTGAGATTCATCTACTCCTGACAATTCATCTGATACTCTATTTTTTATAACTGCACCTTAGTGCTCTCATAAAACAGGGAAGTGACAAGCAAAGCAATCCTGCAGAACACTGGTAATCTAACGAGGAACACAATACAAAACGAGCATAGTATCACTATGCCCTGCAACTTCGTTATTTTTAAGGGTTTTGTAGCATTCAGATACTCACATACAAGGAGCCCGACCCAAAGAGTGGCAACAACATGAGAATGACAGTAATATGTAATTTAATTTAATACAGTTTACGCAAATCACTTGACGGGCAGATATTAATTTTGAAGCTGCTGCTGCTTCACAACCATAATTTTCTTTCATTTCGGCGAAAAAATTCTCGGTCTTTCATCCGTTGTTAAAGTCTGCGTTGTAAGCGAAATAGAAAATGGAACGTTGTAGACAAAATTTAGAAGATCCGCAATCCGCCTTCTCAGTTTACTTCGGCCGGCTACCAACTGCCACATTCGCAAGCAAGCGAACTTTCCGTGGGCAGTATCCTCTGCCGGCAAACAACATGGTTATCTATGCCTCGACTTACGATTAATGATGTAGTGCATGAATGCGCTAGGAAATCGGACATGAAGCAGAGACTAAGGGAAGGAAGTAGACCAAGAGACCGGTTGATCAGGTGGCAGAATTTCGACCAATTAGAGTGACAACTTCGTCTGGAAAGGTGAATGACGTCCCACAGCGTTCCCTATTCGATTTTCATAGAATCAGCTTTGGCGTTCAAAACATTGAAATTCTGCGGTTTTCATCCAATATGTTCAACCGGTCGCGACGCTATTCATTCGTCGCTGCAGTTGGAGCGCTGGTCTAGCGGTATTCCATGGTAGTTGCGCACAATTGACATGGCCTGCAGAAACATTGTGACTGCCTGGCTGTCCAGTGAGTCCAACCTTTCTCCTTTTACAGTTACACATCTCGATTTCATCAACACTATCGTTCTATGCTGTCAGTTTTGGTTGCGCTTTATTTCTGTGCTCGTTGTAAGCCCGCTTGGCAGAAATTACTTTTGTGCCCTGCAGGTGGCTTAAATCACACAGAATTCGTAAATTAGAGCTGTTTAGAGTTCCCAAATCTTGCGAGGGGAAACGAAGGCAGGGAGCTACCACCTCATCTGGCTCTCGCTTTTGTTGGCTCTTTAAAGCGACAGCAGCGACTAATCTCCACAACCTAATCTCAGCACTGCGTCCTCTGGAAATGTTTTTGTGTGGCGCTTGCTTGAAGAGCGAAAAGCCGCCTAATATGCTCTGCCCGGGGGCGAGATGAGCCGTGCAGATGAGCATGGGGGGCGCTCGGACCGCCTTCAACGCGGCTAAACTTCGAAGAAGCGACTAGCAGCAGCCACATGACTCCGCCTCGCGATTCTTCTTCTTTCTCTTTCCTCCTTCTTTTTTTCTTTTTTCTCTCCGATTCTTCTGGGTTGCGTTTGATTAGGGACACCTATCAGATTCACTCAATCTTTATGAGGATGACTTACCCTCATCTCAGCTGCTCCAATGAGACCATGAAAAATGCAGTGTCACGGAAAAAAGTAAGCCTAACAATCGCGGCTTTACAGCTCGAAGCTATGTAGCTGGTACCACTCTTCAAATGCATGTCAACACTTACCGACAATCAATCATCAAATAACACCTATATGTAAACAGTTTGGGAGAATTACCTGTTTCTATGACAGCCTTGAGGATAGTTGTGCCTTCCCCAAAAAAGAAGAAAATGCTCTAACATCTGTGTTTTTTTGATGTAACCAGCAAATAGAAAAATTATATGAAGACAAGGACATTTGATTCTTTGACAATCAGACATTTCGATGCGGATTGCCGATGTGGTTGCAACATCCAGTGCTTCTAACCGTACAGTGGCAATCGTGCTCTAGATCTGCGGAGTAGAGTTAGAGAATACCCACGGATTCAAATATAGCTCTAACTACACCACCAGCCGAACAAGACTAGTGTCCGGCGTCAAATAGGTGGTGTTCTACTCATTTAGCACTGTGTACTATTGAAGTAGAATTAGTATCTATCGAACGAGAAGGCATATGCCACAACTGGTAGAGGGTAGGCCTACGCGCTTCATGAGGAATATAGAAAATGAGGATAGTGATAGCCAGATATCCGCGGTTGCTCAACATGAATGTCTTTTAATAGCATTGAAGCAGGCCGTCGACATTATGATTCCGGAAGTGTTTGAGTTGATCCACGTCACTCCAGGTAAATCGGAATGATGCTGCTGGATAGCCCTTTCCTACACCCTTCTGGAGGTCTGAAGCCTAATTTTCTCCTGTTTTGACGCTTCGTCATGGAGCGCGTTATTAAACTGGGTAAGGAGGTTAGTCATTGTTACCGTTATTTTCATCATGTAAGATGAAAGAAGATATTTGTCAGACCAGTTAAATAAGTATTATATCCCAGGCAACTACAAATCACTTCAAAGAATTTCATGCATAACACTATAGTGCACGCGTTTGACGTGCTCTTCATTTATTTTGTGGTCTTTTCCCATTTGCTTCATAGTACATGATCTCGAAGCAGTTTAGAAGAGTTGTCCTACTGTTTCTTGAGGTCGGCCGCTTTTTTCCGGTGCCTTCGATCGAACCACTTGCTTATATACCAACCGCTTCTCTTTGTGAGAGCGCTTCTCTTGGTAAATGAAAAAGTTTTTCGAGTGAATAACGGTCCTGATGCGTCGTAGCACAGTCGGAAAAGGGTCGACTGCCGCGTGCACCCCGATTCAGGTTTCTGGATCGGCTTTCCCACCCAGACCAACAAAGCCTTGACACTTTGAAGGAATAGATTGCTTTTACATTCCAAAAAGGACTGAATAGCCCTGTCCTTTGCCATTTATCCTTTACCAGACGTTCAGCGGCCTAGCGGCCGCCAAACCTCTGGTGGGGATAAGGCGAATGCTCACTGCTCCTAGGAAGCCCATCCACCCTCTATCGCATGTACGCGATTTATTCCCCAAAATGCCCGTCCTCTACATGGCGAGAAACAGATCATGAGAGTCCCAGTCCGAAGTGCTCTTAATCTACAGAAACATAATTAATATTAATCGGTACTGGTGGACAGGTCGACACCACTTATGGTCCCACGGCAATAATACTCCTCGAATCCCATAGTCACTTTCTCTACCGCTTTCCCCTCCCCTCCCCACTAATACTTCCTTACCTATGTGCTGGAAAAGAAATGAAGTGAGAGTCAAGCATGCACATGTGACACTGTGTCCCGACCCACGTTTCACTCGCTGCCACGACTTCTATGACACTCCTCCCCGACACACGTGCCACGACTTCGGTTACCCGACTTCTGAAACCCGACGCACATTGGTCGATATTGAGGGAAAATACTGGATCCCCTTATTCCCTTCTAATGGTCTCCCTTTGCTGATTCCCTCTTCGCTGGTCTCCCTCCTACTGGTCCCCTTACTCGGAAACTTCAGCACGTGTTCTGAATCCCTACGCCCGTTGGCGACGACTTTAGCACGAATTCTGAATCCTGACGCATGTTAACAACGTCTATGGCACGTCTTCTAAATCGCTACGCTCCGCATTTGGTCCCCATTCATGCCCTGACGCGTTACCCGCTGAATATATTGTAAACTTGGACGATCCGCCGCAGAGGATATAGTTCGCCAGTAATCGCCCATGGTTAAACTCAACAAAAAAATCCCGGCCGGCGTACGCCGCACTGTCGTAGGCATCTCCGGGCTTCAGTCACCTCCTGGGATGGGCAGGTGACATTAGCCGTTTTATATGTAGTAAAATAACAGTTCTAACGGGCGCATAGCGTAGTTGAAGGAGGTACCTGCTGTTGCACGCACCCGATGCCAGGTTCCTGGTTCGAATTTCCCGCCCAGGACAACCAAGCCCTCCATTACTCCGGGGTCGGTGAATTTGTACTAGACTTGTCTGTGTATGGTAAAGATAAGCCGCTGAGTGGTTCGTCGGCTGGCCACCACAATCATGGCTAGATACGCATTCAAATTGCCTCCACGAAACCCCGGAGGAGTAGAGTGCGTAGCGCGCCTCAAAAAGGATTGAATAACGCCGCTCTTTTTGATTTTCATTTATCGCTTATAACAATTCTAACTTGCAGAACCAGATATTTTGATTATTTTATATTTTATTAGTCCATTCATTTGTAACTCGAGGATAAAGGATAAACGTTGGTGATTATCAACCCTTTTTCGGAAATATTCTGTGCACGTTGGCTCCAGTGATAACGCGGCATTGATTTACACGTGGAGCTCGCCTAATCTATGAACTTTGCGGATACCATTTAATAAGTCAACCAGAACCTAGAAGGGAAACTATGCTTTAAGATACAATGATGAGCAGGACCTTACGTGCATAGATGTTATCTTGAATTCGGAATTTTTGTATTATTTCGATTTCATAAGTGCCGCTCACGTCTAGGAGAGTCGGATAAACAGTTCACCGTTGTGCCGCTTGAGATGGCAACCCTCCTCGAAACTGCAGTCGAAAATTTGTTTGAGTACGTCGTTAGCTGCGTCGCGCTGCAGCAGTCAGAAAGGCAGCAAGAGGTGCGTGCACTCCCGTGGCCGAACGACGGCTCTCTGCTATGTTAAGCGTTCTGCCCTCCTCAACAGGTCGATGCTGACCCCCCCCCCCCCCTCTTTGAGGGCCTTCTCGACACCATCTTCACTGACTCTTTGTGGAGAGGCTGTTTGGGTATTGTTTCAGCTACTATCATACAAAATTGGGTTTCAGATGATACCCTCTTCGCTGATATATCTGCCCATCCTTATACATCCTCCTCTCTCCCCTCAAAAACAAATCTGGCTTCGATTCCTTCGCGAGGAGGCGCTCCTCTACGGTTTCTGATATCGGCGAACCTCTAAGTTGCTTCCCATATTCAAAATGTGCATAACATGGTCTGAAACGCCTCCCCTTGTTAATAGAAAAACATTTTTTAAAGAAAAATTATCTGAGGAAGTTTTTTTTTTCAAATTTTAAATGCTAATTGTGTTATCGTTAGGTATTTCAATGTTTTGGAACCATTTGGGGCTTTTTGGTCAGTATTTCACAAGTGCCAAAGGCAGCGATCAAATGATCAGTTAAGGGTCTGAGTCTGAATTCTGCATCTAATAGATGCCATGTGGTAGTAGAAAGGCGCACTAAGCCTGCTCTCATCATGGGAGCATTAGAGCAGTCGGAGAAAGCGCTGACAGACAACCCGGATCGAGGGTCGTGATACGGGCACCATTCGGACCATCCAAGTCTGTGATCGCTCCAGAGTTAGTGAATCAGACTACCTTGTGAATGTGAAACAGTTTCTTGTCCATCGGTTATGCACCGAAGTCATTGTATACTCCAAACACGCACTAAAATTGGCTTCATGCTAGTAGCAGAATGGGCGACGCATCCCAGATAGATGACGTCGACGTCGTTTATTAGATATCAAACTTTGAATGTCTTTGTGGTGTAGTCCGGTTTATAAGGGATAAAGGGAGATGTACATGAGATATTTTCAGCATCTTTGCCGCTGATTTCTCCAGAGAAGGAACTGCTCCCTACAAATTTGAAAAAGCGCTAGTCTGGAGACGAGGCTCGATGTTCATAATGGACAGTGCAGAGCTTTGCAGTGAAATTCATTTAGCGCTTGCAGGAATTCTAGCTAGTGGGTCGGACTAGAGGCCCTGCACGATATTTCAGGGCACTCTGGTGAAGTAGGAATAGCAGACCAGCCTACTTATCAACTACCACTGAAGAAGACCACTGCTACGCAAAATATATTGCCTTCAATTAGAGCATGCATTGAATCCGTGCACAAATCATCTTCATTTCCACTCCGAACGATGACAGCATCGTCTCTGTTCCCGTCGCTCGCACATTCCTTTCCACGAAATTCTTGAACAACCCAAGTTTTCAAAGTTCACGAAGAATGCCGCCTTCTCAAGTCTATCATCTTGATTTAAATTCGGTTGCAGATTAGGAAATATCACCAAAACTCTTCTACCCTGTTAATCATGTCCTGCAGAAGAAAGACTTCATTCATTTATGTCGTATTTTTGAGATTCTGTGAGGCCTGTTCCGTTTGTACAGATGTGTCTGACTGCATTCTCATCCTGCTACTTCTCGTGGGATTCATTGGAATTATTGAAAGAAGTTGTCTAGGAATTAAGGCAGCAGATTGTGATAGCAGAAGGTAATCGGTTTTAAAACAATTTTCAAGATGTGGTGTCTAACAATATATGTAGTTGGCACTCCACAGCAGAAATCTTATTTTTATTACCAGAACCAGTTACGCCACTGGTTCGCTTTTGTAATCCACTTCTTCCAGGTGACAGTGGTCTACCAGCACTCTCCGCCCTCTCTTTATATCCGCCACACCGGCTGTGTGCTTGGTGAAGATCAGGGGTGTGCATAAATGAAATCCGAAATTTCGTAAATCGTAAATCCTAAGAAGTACTACTAGCACTATATTTCCAAGATATTTTCTGGTCGGCCCCGTCCCTTCGGGCAGTTGGCTGGCTGCCCGGAGTACCCCGCCCGCACGACAGAGCCTGACTAGCTACCCGTGCTGTATTCCAGTCAAACACAGCAGCACTAAAGGGCCTCATTCCCATGACCCCGAAAGAGCCCCCATTTCTGCAGCGATGGGAAGGACGAGTACGGAGAGGCTGCTAAAATCTCAGGGCCTAACCAGGCTGCGCAAACTGAGAAGGACTAGGATGACGATCTGTACTTACAACGCCCGCACGCTTGCGTCGGAAGCATCCGTCGAGGACCTGATGATGCAAGCCAGGAAGATCAAGTACGACGTCATCGGACTGACCGAGACGAGAAGACACCACCCCCTACACGCCGCCTACGACTCCGGAGAAGAACTGTTCCTCGGAACATGCGACAGCAGGGGAGTAGGCGGCGTTGGTGTCCTCGTTAACACGCACTTGGCCATGAACATCGATTCGTACGAGTCTCTGACTAGCCGAATCGGACGTCTGCGACTGAAGCGATGTGGCTCCGTGCCAGCCTTGACTGTGTTCGTCGCGTATGCCCCAACATCCGACTACGACGACGAAGACGTCGAGGCCTTCTACGTGGAGCTGGAGAAGTTCTATAAGGAAGATCACACCTTCTACAAGGTGATCGTCGGCGACTTCAACGCCAAGATCGGGCCACGAAGGTCGCCGGAAGAACTTCACATCGGAACCCACGGTTTGGAGTGGAACGAGCAAGGTGAAAGGCTGTCTGAGTTTATCATGTCGACCAAGACCATCCATGGAAACTCGCAGTTCCAGAAGCCTCCCTCCCTACGATGGACCTGGGAATCCCCCGGTGGCCAGTTCCACAACGAGATCGACCACATCATCTTCAATCGCAAGTATTGCCTGACCGATGTCTCCGTTGTCCCCAAGTTCTACACGGGATCGGACCACCGCCTCCTTCGCGCGAGGTTCCGCTTTTCGCGTCAAGGAGAGAAGGCCGTAAAGTTCAAGAAGAGGAATCCCAGAATGACCATCAACTGGGATCTCTACACCTCTCTTGTCGGCCTTTGGGAAGATGCCGTCATGGACAACGTCGACGAGGAATACGATCGCTTCGTGCACCATCTCCACGATAGTGCTAAGGGAGCCGAGAGCTTGAAGACCACCAAGAGACGCCTGTCTCCGGAAACTCTCGAGCTGATACGCCAGCGTGGAGCAGCACGAGCGTCAGGCAACTACCAACTGACGTCCGAGCTTGCAAAGCTATGCAGAGCGGCGATAAAGAAAGATCTGAAGGAGAGAAGGGCGGAAGTGTTGGCTGAAGCAGCAGAGGCAGGGCTGAGCATCCGCAATGCCCGCCGGAACTTCGCCAACTTCAAGACCAAGATGACCGCTCTCCGACGTCCTGACGGAACCATCACCTCTTCCAGAAGGACCATGGAGAAAGTCATGCACGACTTCTACTCCGATCTCTTCGATAGCCACGTCCACCTGCCCCCATGCCATCTTCCGCAGGATGGATACGTCGTCCCCTCTGTTCTCTCTTCCGAAATCCGACACGCCATCTCGTCGGTGAAGAAACGTACAGCACCCGGTTCTGACAGGATCAGAGCTGAACACCTGAAGAACCTCCCGCCAGCGCTCATCAACACCTTGGCGCGGCTCTTCACACGCTACCTGTCCGAATGCAAGGTTCCATCTCAGTGGAAGACCAGCAAGACCGTTTTGCTGTACAAGAAGGGAGACGTGCACGACATTGGCAACTATCGCCCGATCTGCCTGTTGTCCGTAGTCTACAAGCTGTTCACTCGAGTCATCCTGAATAGGATTAGTAGAACGCTGGACGAAGGACAGCCATGCGAACAAGCAGGATTTCGGAGAGGATTCAGCACGATCGACCACATACACACCATTACGAAGCTCATCGAAGTGTCGCGAGAGTACAAGCTGCCGCTGTGCCTTACGTTCATCGACCTGAAGAAGGCATTCGACTCTGTCGAAACTGAAGCGGTCATCGAAGCCCTGCTCACTCAGGGCGTTCCTGCTCAGTACATCAGAGTCCTTCGAGAGCTGTACAGTGGATTCACGACCAAGATCTCACCATTCTACAACGACGTCGTCATTGACGTGAAGAGAGGGGTTCGACAAGGGGATACCATATCCCCGAAGCTCTTCAGCGCCACCCTCGAACACGTCATGCGCGAACTAGAATGGGAAGACATGGGAGTGAAGGTCGACGGCCGGCAACTGCACCATCTTCGCTTCGCTGACAACATCGTGCTCATAACACCGAGCATCAGTCAGGCGGAACGAATGCTGGCCGACTTCGATCGCGTATGTGGAAGCGTTGGACTGCAGCTGAATCTTACGAAGACGATGTTCATGAAGAACGGATGGGTTTCTGATGCCTCATTCTCGCTCAACGGAACGAACATCTCCGATTGCTCCAGCTATGTGTATCTGGGTCGCGAAGTCAACATGACCAACGACCTAGCACCAGAGCTGAGCAGGAGGAAACGAGCGGCTTGGGGAGCTTTCAAGAGCGTCGAAGAAGTCGTGAAGAAAACGAAGAACGTCCGACTCCGTGCCCACCTATTCGACTCCACTGTTCTTCCTGCCCTAACATACGCCTCAGAGACCTGGGTTATACGAAAGCAGGATGAACACGCGATCAGCGTCGCGCAGCGTGGAATCGAGAGGACGATGCTCGGAGTGACACGACTCACGCAAGTGAGAGAAGGCCTCCGGAGTTCCGAGCTTCGCCGACGTTCGAAGATCAGAGACGCTGTCGCATGGGCCAAGTCGTCGAAAATTAGGTGGGCCGGCCACGTAATGCGATTCGCAGACACCCGCTGGACGAGAGCCGTCACAGATTGGATTCCGCGGGATGTCAAAAGAACACCAGGACGCCCACCAACGCGTTGGTCGGACTTCTTCGTGAAAGCCCTGAACGACCGATAGGACGCTCTTCGTGTCTCTCGAGCGAGGAGGATCCATTGGACCACTCTGGCACGCGACAGGGACGAATGGAGACGCTGCTGGCGCCCGCTCGAGCAAGTCGATTATCAACGGGACGACAGGTGATACAGGTGATTTTCTGGTCACCGTAATTAATGGTAAATCAGTATTCATTTGCAGCGTTAATTTAAGCTTGAGCTGGACAGAATTCTAGCAAAATGGAGACCACTGAAAATAATTGAACACCTTCTAACGGAAATTGGAAATGTCCAGTTGTAACAAATCGTTGATTCAAAAAGCCTAATGAAAAGAAAACATATCAACCGCAACCAATCAAACACCACACCCTTAAAATTCCCACCAGTTTAACTTGTGTTTCGCTTGCGCGCGACCCTATCGACTACGATGCGATGGAGTTCTCCGCTTTTCTGCATTTTGAGATATAATATTTTCTCTTCAAACAGGTTGCTTCGCATTGTTTACCGGACACTTTTCATTTTAAAGCGAACATTTTTCAAGCAAGATAAGAATTTTGTATCCACTCGAAGTGTCGTTTTTTAAGACATTCATTAAGGCGAACGGTTAAACGAAGGTTAAGTTTATTTAAACTTTAGATACGCCTCATTTGGTTTGTAAAATGTCTACATTACTTCTAAATGTGGCTCCAAATTAAAAAGTGTCAACTTGAAATCGAGTGTTCGGTTCAAAATTAACAGTCCGGTATAGGATGAAGAGCTTCCTGTTAACAATGAACTGTTCGGTTTGTATGAACCCTAAAACAGTTCCGCCGCAGACGGATAGTATTGAAACGGTATGACAATGTTTTTGGAGACCCTGGATAGTCGAACTGTATTTTTTTACAGAAATGAAAGTAGATTTTCTCCTTTTACAATGCGTTTGAAGAGAGCGGAGAAAATCTGCGCTTTAACGGGAGCCACGTCCTAACCAGAGCGGAACTTTTTTTATACTTTCTTACGGGTAGACTAATCTAAAATCTAATCTAAAATCAGCAAATGGTAGGAAGTCTAGTTTTAGCTGAGAAGGATATTGAAGGAAAACGGTTTTTACAAGAACGTAGTTAAGCATTAGTTATCTTTGCTCATTGTGTATTTACCTAGTAATAACTGCCACGCGCTGGCCGAATTCAGAAGCTCTGTTAGTCAAGGGCACGTTATGACGTGCTTTCATAATCTGATGGGGGCTTCAGTAGCTTGTTCCTTCCATGAGAGTCTAGTAGCTGCTTCTTACCCTGCATTCAATCATGAATTTCCTCATGGTTTTGCATCAGTTCTTTTCGATTGCGTTAAGAAAAAGCGTTTGTGGACAAGGCGATTGTGGGTAGCGAAAACAATGTGGCTTGGCCAATGGTCGTTTTCTTCTCGTACAGGGCGGATTCGCGTGTATTTCTTTCAACTAACGAGGCGATGTCCGACAACTTGAATGCGAAGTGCCTTCATGCGACGAGAACAAAGGAGAACACAATCTCCTGGTGGAGAGTTCACTCGCCAATTCTTTGTTCCGCTTACTTATCCTCGAAAGCAAACCTGATTCCAAGCGGCAGCCTTACAATGTTAGACAAATGGTTAAGCAGAGAGGAAGAGAGAGAAGTAGAAGTTGAGCTGCCTCTACACAAAGCGCGGTCATCTGCTTCGGTATCTCATATGCACATCAAAGAACAAAATCTAACAGAAAATGGTATTACGCTGTGAGAGGAGACTCATTGAGGCCTTGGTTATGAAGTAAATTGCGTCACAGCGTGTGCATCCCCCACTATTTGCAGACCAAAGTTTAATTTAAGGAAATTCACAGATTACGACCCAAAATGTCGTATATCGTAAATCGCAGAAAATTTTGCCAAAAATCACCGTAAATCGTAAGTTGTTATTACGCAAACCATAGCGGGGATCCACTTTTCCATGCTTGAAACATTCGTGCTAGTCAGCTAAGGTTGAAGTAATAGAAGAATGTTCGTTAATAACGGATTTCACAGAGGACCGCGTCGGATACCGTCTCAGTAGAGGCATCTCACACGTGATGCTACGCAGATTGTGTCGCTTTCAATTAATTGAGCGATAGAACTTGATGCTCTCGTCCACTTGCCGGCAAGCTGTTTCCTAGCGTACTACTGATCTATATCCAACCGTTCGTACTTGTACGGTATCACCGCCATTAAGCTGCAGAAATTTGGTAGTTGACCACCTGTCAAGCCGGCCCTCAGCTGGCCATTTTCTGGCCAATAACTCTTCTACGTGTACGCGCCCATTTAGCAATAGGTTTCCGCAGTTTTCCACGAAAGCGGTAATGCTCCCTCCTCAGAGAATAATGCGGGGCTCGCCGTGGAGTAGCCAAAATTTATTAAGCCTATCATTTTCTCGTAAACTGCAGTGTCTCCCGTTTCACATTGCGCTGGAAGTTTACTATAGTTTCTGGGAAGTACTTGTTTAATTATGCAGTACATGTGAAGACGAGCAAATAAGATCAGGAGAATTGAGTGTAATCGATACAGATAAGAGGCACTTATATGATGGAGGAAGTGGTTGTGAGCTGATGAATCATCGCTGAGTCATGGTAGCAAGTACTCGTGTTTTCTTGGTTTAATTCCCTTACATCTTACAGGTTTGCCTAAAAATTGTCTTTATTTCGTTAGACTGGAAGAGTCGATTTCGCGTTGCAGTCTGAAGACAAAATATTACTAAAAATGGAAAAATTAGTGTAGGCTTTCGGGTGCAGCGATTGTTCGTTTTCCTTTAGTAATAACATCAACTAAAATAAGAGTGTGAGGTTTGTTCTTTGTTGTTTCTTATGCAGTCTTATATACATAGTCTATTTCCGTAGCCTTTAACAGCGCCGCACTCTCCTGCTAACAAAGGTAAAGCATTCCGCGGCGTACTCTGAGTCCGGTACAACAGACTTCTGGAGCAAACCCTTAATGGAAAAGGCGTTCAGCGATATCACCGCTTTTATTAGGGGGGGGGGGGTAAGTAATGAGACAAAATGAAAAAAATCTTAACGATACTGAGGAGTGTATTTGCCATTAAGGGCAAGGACCTTGCTGCCATCGCTCAGCCAACTTCCTGATCCCATCCTTCCAGAACTGCTTGAGCCTGGTGTTGATCAACTGCTCGATATGGTTGTCAAGGAGTGCTTGGGTTCTTGTGTCCCTTCCGACTAGGAGGTCCTGTAGGCTCAAGTAGTAGTGGTAGTTGCATGGAGAGATGTCCAGCGAATACGGTGGATGAGGCATGTGAACGTAGCCCAGCTGGCCAAGCTTATCCTTGCTTACTTGTTCCCGATGGGATGCGGCGTTGTCGAAGAGGGGAATCTTCTTGAAGCGCTGCGAATGAATAAGAGCGAGTCGCCGGCCCATCTCCTCTATTTCGTTCACCATGGCCTTGGAGTTCATCGTAGTGCCCTTGGGAAACAGCCTCCGGTAAACCGATCCATGGGCGCAGACCCAAAAGCTCCAAAGATGCTTCTCGCCGTGAACATCTCGCCGAACGAAGGTCGGTAACAATTCACCAGGCCTCACCCAGACTCGCTGCTTGGCAGGGTTAAGGTAGAAGACGTACTTCTCATCTTGCGTGAATATTGAGCCCAGGCTGCTCGGGGTTGGGAATTGGGGGAGATTTGCGCGACACAGGTCGACTCGTCAGACAGGGGTTTGGGCATGAGACAGGCTGGGGTTTTTGGCACGCTTCTAGAAAGGGCGGAAGTGGTAACTTCTCGGGTGGCCTTCAGTAGTTAGCATACAAACATACAAATACAACAAGTACGAATCCAGACTCCAGCCACGAGATATATGGACACGGCATGGGGTGTTTCATTACTTTTGCCCCCCCCCCCCTCCCCCTAATACATCTCCGTAGCAACAAACGAGAAGGACAGTTAAGCATGCATTCTAGACTGCAATGTTTTACATGTCCGGAAAGAACTTGTTATGGGGTAATGGATGACGCATTGAACACGAATGCAAAAACCTGCATCAATTTCCTCAAGCATCGTATTTTTGTTCCTCATTTTGTTGAGCTACCCATTCCAAAAGTGATACTGTGAGTGCAAAATGACTTCATCTTTTCTCCAAAAACCTGGTTGTGGCCTAACTTAATTGACAGTTAACGGTCAGTTTCTAACTACTTGATTTCTTAGCGGAGAATTTGCTTCTTGAAGCTTATCGCTTTCGTGGGCAAATGAACTCTAGACTGTTTTGATGGTCAGTTTGTAAAAACGGCAGTTTTTGCAGAGCATGTGCTCGGCTGGACCCTTAAGAGAATTTTCTCGTATAGTTATAGTTGACTGCCTTTCTGTGACAGTTTTGTTTTGTTTCTCTAGGTTCACTAATTTCACATGCAGGAACGGTAGTAAGGATGCTGTTAAAGCATTGTACAGCCTACATACTGCACTATGGTTCAATATTTATTTGGAATGCATCAAGATCCAATGGAATTTTGGTGGTTCTCGACACGAATTCTCCTTCATTATTACAAAACACCTTTTACTCCACATATGTTTATCTCCCGTAAATCAGCCGTGAAGCTCTTCGAACTACATAGAAATGAGAGCAATTAGAAAAGCTGAGATGTTATAATTTCACTTCGGCGGAAAGCACCGTACCGGAGATGAATAAATATCCGCCTCCTCGTATTCCGCCAACAGACCATGTCCATGCCGTTGTCTGTAAAAATGAATCAAGTCCACAAAATTGTTAAGAAATGGCTCAGCTCGACGTTTCCTTGTGACTGCAAGCTGTATTCCCGTTTGAAAATCGTGTTTGGAGGAGAGATGTATCTGCATTTACCGTCGTTCAACGTTTTGGTCCTGAAACTACATGGAAAACAAAGAATAGTATTATGTGGTGGCGGAGCTAAGGAATCGAATGAATGCTCAGCCCTCCACTCTGCCGCTGTCAAACACCACCGCTTACAATATAGTGGAGGGGGTCGCATGTTTCTTCACGACCTTGAAATATTGGAGACGAGTTCCAGAGAAATCCTCAAGGGGATTCTGTCCCAAGGGATGCATACCTTCAAGAATCTCTACGTCGTCGCCTTTGCGTTATCACGATGAAAAGCAGGATTCCGTTTTATGGCGTTTCATGTTGATGAAGGAGTCGTCGAAAAAAAGGCACGGCCGTTTGCAATTCCTTTCAGTCCGTGTCTCTTTGTGTGTCCGCACAATTACTTCTGGAGTGGCTGGGAGTCCTTGGGTTAGCTTATGCCTCTTGTTTTAAAAGCCACGTCCTGCTGCCGAATGCCACCTCCTCGTTTTTGGCTGGATTGCTCAGTCTGCGTGACTGCGCTACCATTTTATCGTTGGTATTCTGATTTAGCCATATGCATGCCCTCTTGAGCATTGAGGAATGCCTGCGGTTGCTCCACAGTGGACTACCGAGAAGAGTTCGGTTCTGGAAATTTCAGAAGTAAAGATTATATCCGTGACAAGGTACTAGTCATTCGTTCCACTTTTCCGAGACAGTTTTCCGAGGTTTTCAATAACTGAAGGCGAATCATAGAACGTTTTGGCACGGTTGAATGAAATGGCTCGATAATTAAAGTGCGAAGCAGCTTCGGTATGCTTACTGAAGAGGAGCATTTCCTGCTCGGAATGCCGCTGCCATTCAGAGGAAGGATAAACAGCCAAGGATTCTATGAAAAGTTGTTGGTGACTTGTGCCTAGATTTTTCGGTCATTCTAGTACCTCGGAGCTGCCTTTATTTATGCTGCATGCGCGATCTGGAATGGAACGTTTTAAATTCATAGCCCAAGCAAAGCGATAAAAGCAAGAACCCATGCAAGAAAATAATACAGGATTGATCGAAAAGTCTTGCAACACTTTACGCTACTGCCTGTTAAATTTGTTAAAGCTCTTACAGTATTGATCTTGTGTAGTGATGTCACAGTAATTCTCCAAGCTTCCTCAAGCATACTATATAAGGCCTCGTCGGGTACGAATACAGCAACAATGTCAACGATAAGCAGCAGCATCCTACGACCCATCGCCTACTAGAAATTTCTCCAAGGCCGTTTCGCAAGGTTTGCAGCCTCCAACATCTGCGCTGCATTCAAGAAGGAAGTCGTTCACCATTCCACAGTGGCCCGTTGGTATCAGCGCTTCAAGGTTGGAGACATCTCTCTCGAAGATCGACCTCGTTCCGGACGCCCCTCTGTTGGACTCAGAGGCATGCTTTACTGGGAGTTGCTGGATAGTGAGACACAGTCACAGCACCTGTCTACGCTACCCAGCTCCTAAGGTTGGCCGACGCCATGCGCCAAAAACGTTCCAGAACAGGAAAATGTCTACCTGCTGCACGACAACGCGCACGCTCATGTCGCAGAAGTGAGGCCAGTTAGGCTGGGAAGTTCTGCACCACCCACCCCACTCTCCAGACCGCGCTGCTTCTGACTACCACCTGTTCAGGGCTCTGAACTAGCATCTTCGAGGTAGAGAGTTTGATGATCGACGTCAACTGGACGTGGAACCAATCTTTTCCTCACAGCCCTCGGAATTCTAGCGGAAAGGAATTGAAAGGCTGCCTGAAAGATGGGGCAGGATCTCAGACTTGGATGAGGAATATATCGTGGACTGAGTTCTTTGTTTTAGCAAATAGGGACAAATTTGAATACTGCTGTGCTAGTGTTGCAAGTCTTTTCGATCAACCTGATAGTAGTATTTTATAGTAAAGCAAACCCATTCGAATGAAAAAGCTAGTGCAGTTGTCTCACTTTGAGACCGAACCTATATATTTACAGCTTTTACAACGGGGTAATTGCTTGATAACACAATTCTAGCTATGATTCTATGTTTGTGTGATTGAATTCTCCAAGACGAACAAAAAATTTCGTGCCATCCATGGATTGTCGTTGGTAACTATGCTAGGGTAGTTTGAATGGATATTTATCAATTTACTTTTTGGTGGCTGAGCATCTGTCTATTTGTCCGTCTCTCTACATATTTGTCCATCTGTTCGTCTGTCCGAGGCGTTTCCAAGTTGTTCCACGGGTATAAGACGAGACGAAAGCGAAATCCGTAAATCGGCCAACAAAATGATTGCAATGCCTCACCGATGGAGAAGTTAATTTGTGATCCTTTTCAGAAAAATGGTACAAAATCGTCAACTCCGTTAGGAACGAAGGCTTGGTTAGCCAAGGCGAAATTCTTACCTTGAAAAGACGTCTTGTAATCCGTGCTCCGTAAGGAAAAAGAAGATCTTGTAGTGTCGTCCGGGTCATGTTCAACAGTTCAGTTTCGGTGGTAATCGCTGTTGTGGCTAATTGCTAGCTTTCCACTCGTGCTTCGCTTCGACCTTTTTAGAAGCTAGTGCGATTACATTGGGTAAAACTGGAGCGCTGAGGTATGTTTAAGAATGAAACGATACCCCTTCCCTTCCCAGATGGCCTGATAACTGCCGCCCTTGAACCAAGTAAGAGCGAGTTTCTGTTCTGCCTGAATCGCCATGTTTTACGGCGTTGCTGCGCACTCGAGAAGCGTTTTCGGCAGTATAATACCAGCTAAATAATGCCAAGGGTGTGACTGACTTCTCGATACCTCGCGTTTTTCAGCAGTTGTTTTCGGTTGCGAAAGATGACCTTAATCCTACGCATCATTGTTCCAGGACACGATAAACTTTGAAGTGTTTGGGCGAGTCTTTTGAACGCGTCGCCCAAATTCACGAGATACTACGCAATGTCATTTCTTCAAGTGTTTATCTAATTAATTGAATGCGGTATACGGCAGCGTGATACATTATCGAATTATGCGTACTCACAGACCTTGAAGCTGGGGTCGTTACTCATGCTACAGGCCATATAATAACTGCAGTGTTGCATGAACTTAACTGACGACAAGTCTTGCGATGCTTCGAGATCTTAATCCAATCCAGTTGGAAGTAAGGGAAGGTAGGAAGAGGACATCAGGACTGAGTACTAAGTACTTGACAATCCTGTTCTACCAATTACTCTTCCACTATTTTTTCATCCGTATGTCCCGAATCGATGCTCAGGCTCAGCCCAATCAACTCCTTTGAATTTCTACGGGTCAGATCGCAGACACCTGTGGGTCTGAATTGCCCATCAGTTAAACATCACAAGTCGTTTGATAGGCCGTGCACGCATTCTATAATATACACATAGTATTCAGTTGCCTGCACGATATCATGTAGATGTAGAACTCGGGCGTATCCCACAAAGGGAAGGCTAATCTTTATCCTTATTCCTATTTTTCCAGTTTACCTCCTAGAGTAAGCAAGGTTATTTTTCTTCGAACAAATCTTCTCTTACTCTTCATGTTATTGCTATCGTTGTCTATTTGAAGGACACATTCTTGACCAACCTTTTCCCCAATAAGAAAGTCATATATGTACCTTCTCACGTGTAGTAATGACCGCTGGCTAAGTGCTTTCTGAGTCGTAAAAGCAGACGGTGGAAAGAGCTGATCGATGAGGGTTACCAAACCATGTGTTTGTTCGCAAGTGGTGGATACAGCCAACATCTATGTCGAGTTCGTCACGAATGATTCCATGGCGTTGAAACCTCTCAAAGGAAGGATTTTTGACCAATCTTTTCCCCAATAAGATCTGGTACTTCTCCCTAATCACATTCGGCAATACTTTTAAATATTTACTGATCACGTGGGGTTGTTCTCTCTTAGACGACCAGTCTTCTAGTCTGGTCACATAAGTACATCTTCAGCTGCCCAAAATCGGTTTTTGTTGTAGCGGAGCACAAGGAGAAATACCTTCCGGCTGCATAGCCGGTCTACGACCCAAGTTCTCTCAGTTATGGTGATGTTTCACCGAATGCTATTCTCGTTATACAAACGTGCATCGAGCGCGGGGCACTTACGACTCTCTTCAGCATTCATGTTGGAAAATTCCATCGTTTCAAGAAGGTCACTCGAGTTATCTTGCGATCCGTAGCGCCCGCTAACTCCACTGCGTTTGAGTACTCGATGGAAGTTTGCCGTACTACTAGTTGTAGAGTCTTTAGTCGATGAAATGCTTCTGAATAAGGATCGATCTCTAAAAATTTGTCAGTTCAAAGAAGCTAACACCTATACTATACCATAACGTCGAAGCGTGAAGATGTTATGGCTAGGCTGTTTCAGACACTTCGATCTTTTTCGCGTCTCTCTTCTCTTTCTAGAGACTTCACGTATGTTTCTACTCCTTTCTTCTTCTTTTTTTCTATTCCTATTCCTATTATACACGCGGATTTAATAAAGCGTGTGTAGATCAGCCGGAGGAGGGGCGGCTGTCACTTGCACCTCGAGACGATATAAAGTTCGGGGTTTGCCATGGGCCGGATTCATAAACGATTAAACCTGCGGGTATGCGTGGTATAAGTGGTAGAGATAAGCACGATAAAGCATTCATTCTACACCTTATGGGGAGCAAGCAAGCTGAACACAAAAGCGCGTGGCAGCCGCGGCGACTGCTGCGGCAAGCGCGACAGCTACATAGTGTGTGCTGCTACAGTTACGAAGTCTAACGCTCTTGTAGCAGCATGAACTGCTATTGATACCTCTGCTTAGCCGTTTGAGGGTCCTACGGTGCACCTCCTTAGAGGAAATGGTTATTTTGGGTGGAAATTGGATACCTAATCCAAGCAACAGGCAATTGCTGCTATTGTGAAACGATTTTGGGTGCTTTCATGACACGAAGCTTCATTTCTAAAAGCCACATATCTAGATACAATACAGCATAACTCGGAAGTTTTTTTTTATAGCTCCGTTTCTCCCATAACAGCCCACCCAGGAGCGATGAATCAGTGGCGATTCTTGCGCGTGCGGCAGAGGTCGCCGCGCGCGCGGCGAGAACTTTACGTTCCTACTACCAGCCACATCTTATACCTCGCATACCTTAATAATAGTTGATAAATTCAATTATTGATGAATGCAGCCCCAGAACAACCATGTGTTCCATCACGCATGGATTTCTGAATTGGTCCTAGATGCATGTGGAAACGAAAAAAAAAAACACTTGTCGCGCTAGCGTATTATGGGTCAAAGCGCATTCAATCCACGTGCAGGATCTCACGTGGAAGTGGAACTTCGTGGCGCCTTCCACATAGTGGTTGACAAAAGCCCACGTCTATCCTTCCTATCAGTAATTAGCCTTGCTATATGCTAATAGTCAGCCGAGCTGCCTTACTGCTGATCTCACCGCTGGCTGCTGTTTCGTTAGGAAAATAAATATTATTGACCGATATTGATTAGAAAATCGATAGCGTTTACATGTTATGAAGTCTGTCGATCGACCAACTTTCCAGTGTGTCTACATATCGAGCGACTAAATTTAAAAAAATCAATCGATTAAATGAAAAAAGCAGCAGAAATCGTTAATATTTATCTATTGGTCACTCGACGCTTACACTGACTCCGTGTTCCACTGTCGCTGCATCATTATTTATTTATTTATTTATTTAATGCATCATTATAATGTTCTACTGCACTATATCCTCTCTAAATCCTCTCAAGCGCATCAAATAATCGCCAAATTTGATCATCCTCCTCAAATTTCATCCACTTCATACTGCTGCTGAGATTGCTTGGTTTCACTTTGCAGAATCCCCTCCACAATCACCAATCGTCTAAGGCTTCACTGCTGAACCCTTACCCATCGTTTCCTCTGCCAAGATTTCCTGCAGGTTTCCAGCCAGATGGAAATTCGCTTCGTCGCACTACGTAGTTGATTACCGCATGCTCTTTCAGGCCATTCATTCCGTCTTAGAAACCTTTGCCTCTTGGGAGATGCTTAAGATTTATGTGAGGAACATCTGAACACGGCTCTGTGTTTGTTCTCCAAAAGAGAAATTGCACTTTAGAATATGGCGTTGCATAGGCTTAGCTGCCAAAGCAATCCATTTGGACGACATTTGTTCCTTTGAAGGAGAGCTCAGTGCGGATTGCGTGGACTTGATTACCCTTTGTCCTGTTAGATGCAAAATACTAGAGGGGTCTCCGTCAGCTTCTATCTAGAAAGTGCCGTTTAGCTCATCACATTGTTGTCTTTGCTGCTCGTCCTTTACAGGAGACGCACTCTGCACCTGAATCGAGGTTCCTGGCGCTGCGGCAGGCAAGCCTTCCATCCCTCTGACAAATGTCGAATTGGTACTAGACCTGTCTGGGAGGGATGAAACAGATTTGGTCATCGACTAGCTACTTCAAGCCGTTGTCTACGCCAAATACGTGTTCAAATTGCCTCCTCGATATCGTGTGAGACGAGAGCGTGTAGCGCATATTAGAAAGGAATTGACTTATGCCGACATCTTCTTCTATCCCAAACCCTTTTGCGCGGAAATTGTTCTCATAGCACAAACGTTTCATAGTAAAGCAGTAGAAAAGTGCCGATTTATCAAAAAGTCTCTGTTGGCGGTAACGAAGCCCGTAAGAGGGTAACGCTGCAGAGACGACATTATTCCACATAAAACAACGGAAGCCCTGGCTTTGCAAAAGGCTTCCTTCCACTTTGCATCAGCTTCCTATTTTTCAGAATTCTAGTTCTTTTCAGACTTCGCCATCTTTTCCAGTCAAGGGCATCTTTCGTCATCTGTGAGACCACTCCTGAAACTCTTCCCCTTTTCTTCGGTACTCACTTTGGTCGTTTCGCTTGTGCTTCCACCTCAAGGACCAACCTTGCCTTCTGACTCTTCATAGCCTCTTTAGGAAGTGTGCATGCCAGCTCAGACGCTGCTTCCTTATCTTCAACAGCATCATCGCTGTCTTCATCACTGCCTTCTTTCCATATTCCGCTGATCCCATCTGCATCCGTCGCAGCAGAGCATGTTTATTTCGGCTGACTGCAGCTCGTTATCATGTACACAGAGCAACAATACAAGTACAAGTGCAACACTCGCCATCAAAGAGGGCAGCAGGCCTCTTTGATAGCGAGTGGTGCACTTGCACTTGTACCAGTCACTTACAGCTTTACCAGATATATCCTAGAGCTTATATCGCCTTGCTGAATATATCCTTGACTCAATGACGACTATCCCGATTTTCCATACCCATGCCAGTATGGAACGTTTTTCTGCTTCTCAGGACTAGCACAAAATGCTTTTCATCAGAAAGTTCTCTTCTGCACCTGTTTCATTTTTCTCCCTGGGATGGCTTTTTCCTCCTTGATAGTGCTGGAGGGCTCAAATTTCCAGAACTCTTTAAAACTCCGCCAGCCCCTACGGGGTACTGACTCACCGTGAATCTCATCTTAACAATATGGTCTACCTTCTGAAGAAGAAGTGGGAAATTTCTATCCTCCTTTTCTTCTTGCAACCTTCAGTCCATCGGTTCCGGCTTCCACAAACTTCGCTGAGCAAGCGCGAGCTTGAAACATCCTGCCATTATTTCTGGTCAACGGCTATCCTGAAGGCTTATAAATCCTGGTGCGTCTGTCCATGCTTAATATCTCGTCAGCGTCTCTCGCTTAGTGTCTCTGAGAAGCTGCTCCATTGGAATGCAGCGTTGTTTTTCTCAGTGCGAACTGCTGCATCCCTTACGATCCAGAGTGGGCAAGGAATGTGTTCTTCACTGGCAGCAGTTCCGCGCCTTCAGCAGCGCCTTGAAGCATGGCGTTAACTGCCGTCTCGATCCCATAAAGATTCCGCTCGGCTCTGCAAGAACCTGTGAACGAGACGAGCGCCAAGCATTCCCGGAGTGGATTAATTGTTTGCAGATGAGACGCTGTTCTACCCTGGAAAGTCTTCCTGAATGTCGCCTGTATTAGCTCAGCGGTGTTCGATTTTCCATGCCCCTGCGTTTCAACCGGTGTCGTTTCCTAATGTTTCTCTCTTCATCATTTGGTTTGTTTTATTGACTTTCTCTCCATCAGGATTACAGTTTCTGTTTCTGCTCGTTTCCTTGTAGGGGTACTTTCTGAACGGCTTCGTAGGGGAACACTTCTTTGTGCCGATTCGTGTTTTTCGTTTCGTTTCGCGTTGAATCCCGTGGCTGTTGATTTGGCCTAACATCTTCCTTTCTTCAGAACAGCTTCACGACGGCGGAATGGTCGGCGCGCTGCAGTAATCGGCCCGGCCCGCCTGTTGTTTAACGTCGGTTTGGAGCGCTCGATTACTAACACTATTTCGGCTCCGATTTCATCAAACTGCTTAATTTCGTATGTGAAATCGCTCTCATGATACTAAGCCGTTCAAAGTTATTGTGTCGGCCTCAAAGGCCGTCTTATACCGATTGATTTATGCATTTTCTTTGCTTTTTTATACCGATTGTCACCAAGTTGGTTCGTTCTGTGGTAAATGCGGCGCAATCCATAGACGCCTAAAAATAGAAGGCGAGCGTTGCTATACCCATGTCGGACTAGGCCCAGTGGTAGCGCAACGAGAGCAGGCGCCGGCTGTGGCGTGGAGCAGCGGCCTGGTCCCATCGTGCGCGTGCAGATTCAAGGTTCCTGGCTCGAATTGCTCGCCCAGGCCAACGAAGCTTTCCATTCCTCGAGGTCGGTGAATTGTTACCAGGCGCGTCCACGAAGGATAAAGTGACTGACTGAGTGACAGTGACTTGTCTATTGACTAGTTGCCCCAAGTCATTGTATAGGCCAGAAACGACGTTCAAGTTGCTCCCCGATACCCAGTAGAATGCATGGCGCTTCCCAAAAAGGATTGGTTAACATTGTCCTTCAACCTTTAGTTTATATTAGTCGAACTCTCTGATAGGGTGTTTCTATCTGCTGTCAAGTTCATCTTGAATCCCCTATGTTTATGTTGCCACAGGTCTTTTTTAAAACTAAGAAGTTGCCAAGTGTCACTTGGGGCGAGAAATCCTCATTTGTGCTCACTCTTGCCATTCCTCCAACTTGGATACCTTTAAGTATTTTCTAGCCGAATCGTCGGGCCAGAATATCTCTCCCATTTTGAAGGAATGCCTGGGTTCTAACATTTCGACATTAATCTTCCTTAGATGGGGATTATAGGCACACTTTCCTCCAGCACTTTTGTCCATATTCGTTATCCGCTCGATGAATTATCTAAGCAGAAGAAGTGTTTAAAGAAGTAATTATTCCAGGAAACAGCTCTATCAGGAAAATCACGTAAACTCGAGCCCAGTGGAATTGGAATTATTATATGTATTCTTCATTAGTATGGTGACCTCATTCTCGGAAAAGCATAAATGCCCTCTAATGAGGGATCTCTCGTTTCTTCTACGAGCACGAGAAATGCTCTCAATATTGCGCATGCTGTTATCCCTTCGAGATTATTTTTGTTTTTATTTTTGTGCGCACCGAAGAGGTCGATTATTTGCTGATTCTTGGAGAATGAGAAGCAACCGAAAACCGATACGTAGTTTTGTTCCTTTGGTTCACTCATCATCTCTAAAGGTTATTAACTCACTGGAGGCCATTGAATAGCAATTGTGTTTCTGACCTGCTTGTCGCAGGAAAAGCCAGGGAATATAAGGCAACATCTTGTACTCCATTTTGAGTAAACGAAGTCGCGGAGTGTCGTACCCAGGAACGATGTTAAGACTGGTACTCTAAAAGTGGGTTCACTTTAGACTGGTAACTTCCACTGCTTAGGGTTGTGGTAAGAGTTCGCGCTATCGACACTTTAGCTCTTTCATGAAAACACATTTCGAACCGCTGAAGTCGAAAAACGGAAATTAGATGCATATCAATCAATACCACTGTATTATTGAAAACTGCAGCGGCAACAGCCTGCTCACGTTTCTGTTCAAATTAATAAGGCCTTTCGACATGGAGTCAATAATTAGCTTCGGTTGATGGAACTGAAGTTTTCACTCAAATCGCCGCCCAAAATCTCACAATAAAGACTTCCTACTCATTCAAGTCTTCCGCATGCGTAGAAATGAAATCTCTTTGGAAGTAAGGCACCAAAATTTCATTTTAACTTTTTTCTTAACTTTTGGTTTAAAAAATTATTTTTATAAAGAACCCAAGAAAGTTTTTGGTTTCGACGAACAAATTTCCCACAGTGTATAATTAGAACGTGCACTTGTAGTAGTATTCCTTAAAGAGAATTACCCTTCAGCCTTCATAACATTTGGTTTCCTTCAACTTTTCTCTACATGTGTTCTGCGTCGAAGGGTCTCGAGGTACCTAGCCGATATCTTCCGGTGGTCTTGCTGGTGCGCTCTCTTATTGCTTGGATTTCAGCACTTCACGTTGCTGTTCACCCATGTTAGTCCGCGCGTTAGGGATCCTCCAAGGCCGCAGTTTTTCTTCGAACAAAATTTCCCAGAGGGCAGCACTGTTGTATTGCTTGCATTGGTTTGTGGCTCTTGTATAGCGGCCTAAACATGCTTATTCTTTCATTTTCCTTAATTTTCTTAGTAGGTAGCACAGTCATGCTCTCCAATTTTCATAAATTTGCTTATGGACTGATCCAATCAATCACAAAGAATTAGCTATGATACCGCTCATGCTTGTGCTTTTTCTGAAAACGACAGCAGCGCATACATATTTCGTTGAAAAGTAAGATTGTTCTTCCCTCGGTTCTTAGCTATGTGGGAGCCATTTCTAAGCGGAGGTGGTCTCGTCAACATTGCTTATGCACAGCCTAGTTCTTCTTCACACGAGGAGGACGTCTGCTCCACTTCCATGCCTAGGAAATAGTGTGGAAGAGTTCTCCAACATTCTTGAAGACAGGGAAGCAGATCTAATCACATCTTATAACTTGCTGGCTTGGAAACTGGCGAGGAACGGATGCTCAGGTCTCCTATTTATTTGTGTACAAGGAGGAAGGCGATAGTACACAAGGACGTCAAGAATTAAGCTCGGAGCGGGGGGGGGGTGGAGGCAGAGTGGATGTTTGGCGGAGGAATGCAGTGGTCCGCTCCAAGGACTCCGAACGAATATGTGCCTCCTTGATATGTCTGTATGTACTATGTACACATGTCCGCCGCACCCGCCAACTCGTACTTTGACAAAGAAGTGGGGGGAAGGGAGAACATTATACGAACATATATGTACATGGAGAAGAAAAAGGAGATTAAAACGAAGGTGTTGTAAAGAAGCCCTAGAAGGGAAACAATGCAATTTCATAGAAAGTCGCTTTTTTCTTCCTAAAGGAGCTACATTTGGATGTCTACGATGTAGTCTACAAAGATTTGGTGCTTTCTGCTAAGGGATGTTCAAATGCTTTTTTAAAGATTCGCAAGATGTTACAACGTATGTACAAAGATTTTTTTAAAACATTCTTCGAATCCATCATTCAGTAGTAGGTGAAGGCTTGACATGTCACAGAAATAACTTCTTTCTGTCTGAAGGAGACAGCGTGAGGAGACGAAATTGGGCCCATTTTTTCCCATTCTGATTATTGATATAGTAAAAAAATCAAGCCTTTCTGCAACAAGTTTCGTTATGATTCGGTTGTATTCAAAACCTCCTTTATCGTGAGAGTACTACAATTGTACAAATTTTCCATCTCACAGGTGCGACTTATAGAGGGACATTTTACCACATAAAATTCCAATCATTCTCCAGTATAAGTAAAAAATAATTTTTTCCGTAACAATCTCCATTATGGCGTCGATTTTGCATCGTTTGCCGGAAAAAATCGTCGCAAAAATCGACCCCTCTGGTTATATCGAGGATCCCTGCAGAAAGTATTTCTATGGCATGAAGTTTTATGAGTACATTTTTATTATGATGTGTTCTCCCACTCTGGTAAAGAAACATTCATTTTCGGGACAACGCAGCCTTCGCACTCGACTGACAATGTCAGAGAACCCATCTGCACATGCATAAACAGCTACAACTCTGACAGTTTTCGTAGTTCCTGAAAAACTATCAGCGCGTTAAAAATAGAAATGCTTAGAGGAAAAGCGAATTTTCTGGCCTGGTAAGCGGCCTCTAAATATCATCTTATATGTTGGGCAGAGGGACCGATTTTTCTTCGATTTTTAGCGAAAATCAAATAGAACTTGTCTTCTCTATTTAATAATAATTAATTTCCGTAACTTGTCAAGGCTTAGTTTACGACTGTGAGACCGCTTCGAAGAACGCTCTAAAATATCTTTGCACACTGTAAAAAACTGATCTTCGATCTTTAGAAAACCGCCTAAGCCATCATTAGCAATTAACATTGAACTTCTATGGAGCCCAGCTTCAAATAAAGATCTTGGATGTTCGAGGTGGAAGAATTGTGTGCTATTAGTTTCTATACAGATGTTTACCGGACCTGATTTACTCGAAGGCTGCACCCAGAGAATCTTTGTTTTTAACCGTCGAACAATGAGCATTCAAAGCTTTATGGGATTCAATTCTATGCTCATAACATGTCTTTAGCTAACAAAGCAGCGTGGGATTTTGCACAAAATCAAAGTCACACCTGAAAGCAAGACAAAAAAGAACTTAGGAGAAAGTCCTATCCCCAAATAAAGATACAGTACGACTCACCTCCCTCGAAACGACGCCAAAGTACGACCCCACCTCTTGAGTCTTTTTCAAACCTGAACCGAGCTGCTTCCTTTGGAAAGTATGCGATGAGCATCAGAAGCCATGTTTTTCGTCCTCCTCCAAAGTTTTCTTTGGCACAGTTCGAACTCCAGTCCATCTAACAGTAAGTTTTATATCTCTCTTTGATGACGAGTAGTTGTTTATGTATGTTCGAGGGAAAGTTTGCTAAGTAAATTCGTGTAATGAAATTTAATCCTTTCTTCTCCCATCGTTCCCTAGCGCTCATCAGCTTTCTATTTCCTTCTAGCGTTTTCAAATCGTACTGTAATTTGCTCCAGCACAATGGCAACTATGGAGTTGACTGCGAAAACTATTCCATCGGGTAAAACCGTGTAGCAATGGGGTACGTAGGGTATGGCACCCTGACTTTAGCCTTCACTTAATCACATTTCAACTCTTCACTTTGTTCTTTTTTGTGCTTGTAGTTGAGAGGTTAGCGACTTGAAATCGGCAAAGCATGCACAGGAGCTTCATTCTGTGTACAGTTTTTGACGATATGCTTGCGTTTTGCGACCATTTAGCGACAACATATGTTTGCCGGAAATGCTCCAATCCGTTCTAGGAGGTGGTTGATAACTTGAGATGCTGCAGTATTTTGAGATCAAGACGACAGATACGGTTCAACTCAACTACGGATCAGTATCAAAAATTTCTTGAATACTTCGAAAACTGACCAGTATCCAAATGGTCATAAAGACTAAATTGGCCTTTACATTTCATATCCTACCAGGAGCCAGGAACCACCAATGAACACTTTACTTTTCACAGCATAGAAGTGCATTTCTAGAGCTTATAAGCACTTCCTTTATCGATCCGACACTGGAGCAGCCGCTGTGTGGTGCCACATTCAAGCAGTACTATGTACCACCAGAAGAAATGAAATGCACGGCGCATTTCCAAACAGATGTCCATATCAGTCTTATGTTCACCGGTACATCGTGGACAATCAGCCCTGATGTTACTCATGCAAGCCGTAGAGACTGAGATGGGTGAGGGCTTTCGTGTGAAATCTTTCAATTCATTAAATCGGACAGGATTTTCAAAGATATTTCCCCTCACAAGCCTGACAAGCACATTGTTCAGGGAGAAGGCGATGTACGTTCGCGATGAGATAGGGGACTGTCCGATGTATTACGTGTATTACGTGTATACGTTGCTTTCTACACCAAACGAGAGCCACGACCGGCTGCGGCGATGATGCCCAACTAGGCCAGAACACTGACCGTCGCTGTTCCACTGATGAGGCTTGAGGCCATATGGATTTCCCACCAAATCTTGTGGGGAATCCATGTGGCGAGAAAAGCTGGAGCAGGAGACTGCGGAGGATGCCGCCGCGTCCTCTGTCCTTGTTCAGAGATAACTCCACGAGGCGCATCTTTGTCGCCGCCAATTTGCCCCATTCATGGCCTCGAGCCCGCAGTCACTCGCCTTCACCCCATTCGGCTGACCGCAGGTCGGTGAGGGGTCCCCGAGGGAAATCACCTTCACGTTCAACTTTGGTTCCGTCTTCCCGCTTACCGCATTAAAACGTCGTCCTCCCCAAACGACACGAACTACCGTCGTCGTCTTGCGACCTACTCGCCTCCACTAAGCCAACCAGTATTAGCGTACTATTATGATTTGGTACTCTCATTCATCTCTTGCTTCTCTTGCTGCACGAGCGACGAGTGCGTAGCTAAGCACTTTCAGTTTCGTAAGGGATTTTCCTCCAACATTCTTTGGCTAATCGGCTTAATGAGCCATTTTCGGAATCAAGTTCGTAGTAGAACTATTCTAACCTAACTACTTCAACGGATATGTCGGCTTATGTATTAGGTCGGACCGAAAGTTTCACCGTTTCAATGCTGCGATTGCTCCTGTTTTAGTTTGCGTTTGTTTTTTCAAAAACTGATTCGAGCTTTTTGAACCGTTATGTAGGGAAACACATCCAGTTTTTGGTTTTATGAAGTATAGAAGACCTCCCTCAAAATGAAAAAGTTGAATCCACTCCTCGTGAGAGCCACGTGCGATCTTCGTGTTGTATAGTTTTACGGCGTAAATTTCGAAAATCTAAGAACAGATTTACATCGAAATTTAGGTACCGCGTTAGGAAGGCGTTGTCTAAAAACTTGGCAGTATAGTTCTGACATGGGGTACTTCGGCCTAATAAAGGGTGGACCATGTCCAATAAAACAAAAATGTTCGAGAAGGATGGAGAAAACTTAACTTCCTCAAGTCGTCGCGGAGCTTCTACGTTACTCTTAGAAGGTCGCTTGTTTGTTTTCGAAGATTTGATGCTGTATTTGATTCTGTAATAGAACAAAAAGCTAGTAGATGTGGGAAAGTCTGGTGATAAGAATTTATGGACAGTGTGTGAAAATCTGTTGAAAATATATACTGCTACGGTAAAAATAGGGCTTCTACCCACAACTCTAAACGTGCAACTTCAAACAGCACGTCGTTGATTTCAACCGTACAAAAATGCAGTTCCTCGTTCAGTACCAAGTCTCCTTTACAGCGTTATTTGCTCCCGTTTTTTAGAAGGTTTCAGAGGAGAAATCCCACACCGTATTAAGTTTAAGCGCTTGGTCGGGCAGCGCGCAAGTCAACAACTTCGAGCCACATCCAAGCCTCTGAAGACGATCAAACAGCCGAAAAGTCAGGCCTAAAGTAAAAACGTCCACCTATAACAGCATAGGATGAAGCGATTGCCACGTGTATACCACACGGTATTATAAAGTTGGTGAACAGCAATAGAAGTTCTGGTCCAAGTTGGACTCGAAGCAACGCTACTCACTTTCCGGGTATTCCTTTTTGTAAGCAACAAACGTGCTGTCCCAGAGCAGAAGTAATACTCGAGTTTTGTTAGTTGAATTGTGCACAACGATGAAATTGAGGTATGAGCAATAAAAATATCTTAGCCAAGTTCTCGTCACTTGTATGGGAGCTCTACTGTTGCGTTAACGAATCTTCCAGAAATCCTTAATCACATTTATAACACTGCTATGAGCACTGGGAGTTAGCGTGCAAATTGAAAGGTCTTGAGTTTTTGGGTGTCTTTATAAATGCGAATGAAGTGATCAAATGTACTGAGGAGTAGTCGGAAATGCCAACCTTTTGCGCAAGGCCATTAATCATCAGGGTCATCACATTTTAATTCTAGGAAGACCCATATGTTATGAGGAAAGCTCCGGATAATCTGGGGATGCAAACCTAGACCATGAGCTTATTCACCGAAAAGCAGGTGCGCAACCACGAAACATGGCGAATGCACTCGGAACCTTGCTACAATTTGTTCGCTTAGTGACGTAGTTTTCCAGAATTTAGCTCAGTAAGTTGTTACGATTTGCGCGGCCGTTGTATCCGGTGGTGATTATACAATGCTTCGTTATCTGTTATGTTTTCTTTGCGAAACGATGCGATTTAGAGTCATTTCATCTCTCTTCGTTTGCTATTTCTTAAACTCTTTGCTGGCTAATCTGTGAGCTTCTAAATGTTCGAACCCATTAGTTCTCTAGAGTGCGTCATTTGTTTCTCCCTCATAGGTCTTCTGATCCATTTTTTGACGACACTGTCAACATTCATCCACATCTGTATATGTATGCGCATACTCTACTGACTGTGCCAAAGCTGCGTGCTCCCTACAAGCTTAAAATACTGCGAAATAAAGCGGTTATTTCGAATCACTTTGAAGCGTACGGTCGGAATTTTCATCGACCCCATTCGGCAAGGCTTCGCCGTCGTCTGCTATTGCAACACTGCGTGAAAGCCGTGTGCAATAACGGGCACGTCCTTTTCGTCGTCGACAACACCTTTCGAGCTGAGGTGTGTGCTAAGCTCCGGGCGTATTGTTTACGATTTTTTTGCATTTTTTTAAAGTTTTCAGTCAATCGTTAAATTTCGTTAAAAAATACAGTTCGCTGCGTACCATTGTTTTATATGACGTGGAAGCCTTTTACATATGTTCCATGTTCACGTGAAACTGGCGCCTTTTGAAAGAAACTGAATACTTCGATCAAACTGGGAACTTCCCAAGTAAAGACAAATCTTCTTGAAAAGACTTTTTCAGAAGGGTAGAGACAAATTTTCGACTTAAATAAACGTCTATGGCTTTTATGGGAATTTATACTTCACATGCCCCAAAACGTGATTATACAGTTTGAAATTGTTTTGTTCCTTTATTTATAAAATTTTAAAATTTACCTGGAGCCTATTTTAAAATGCGTTGACCTTAGTGCGACTTCCATTTTACTGACAGCAAAAATTCCGTTTGCATGAGGGTGCACACTAGTCAATGGCAAAATAGAGAAAATGGAAGAATGGGTAGAAGAGATTGAAGAGCAAAACCACTACTCACCCGCCGTGGGTATAGGGCACGGTTCCTGTCCATCAAACGAATCGAGGTTAGAAGAACCCTGACAGACATCCAAAAATGTTGCTCTTCTAGCGTTCTGCTGATTCCGCTACCAACATGGAGTGGATTGAAAACGAGTGAAAGTGAAACACTTCTCCTGTAGTTAGGGGAGGAGGGGGAATGAGGAGGCCACACTCGCAGAATTTTCTTCGCCAGAGAGAAATAATGAAAAATTCCTTAATTTTGTCGAACATTTCTCTCGGAGTTTCATATTATTCCTCGTGACTTCGTATATTTTCATGACCAGCCATCAAAGTGGCCTCTGCGGCCTAGAGTATTAAGAATTTTTGACTTCTAGAAGCGCGTGGCACATTTCTCAAAGTGCACGAATGAGCGGTGAAAATACAATTTCAAAAAAAAATCTTGATTATCATTCAATAAGGTTTGAAAATACCTTAAATTCTAGGAACGCTTTTTTTCATTGTGTTCCAATTCCTAGTAGTATTGTAGTAGTATTGTAGTTGTAAATGCAGTCGAAAGTTGCTCCCTGTGGTGTTCAAAACTAAGATGACCTCCTCTTCCTTCTTGGTGCCGTTCTACTCATCATGTCAGCCGTGAATTTCACAGTTATTCGGCTCTTCTCCTCCTCTCTTTTTCCTACAAACGTATTGATTACAGGTGTGTTTGACAGCACGTTACTCGCTCTATTTTAGAGGCGGCTCGGATTAGCTCTAGTCCTGTTACTTCCTCCACAACGAACTTCTCAATCTGTAGCACCAATTCTCGACTTGTTAATAGTTTACAGCGCTTGGTTTTTCTATGAAATAGTGACGTCTGCCCATCTGCTTGAAGTAGAAGGTCCGGATCCGCTTTGGGCCTGAGGTTTATCCTCGCGAATATAGTGCCATTTTCGAAGCCTTAAACGAAAACACCGTAAACTGGCATTTTGAAACACTAGAAGCGTTCCTGGAAATTAAGGTATTTTCAAATCTTACTGAATGATAATCAAGATTTTTGAAATCATATTTTCACCGCTCATTCGTGCACTTTGAGAAATGTGCCACGCGCTTCTAGAAGTCACAATTCTTAATACTCTAAGCCGTTCAACCCAGAATGGCCAAATGAGACGCTGCTTCTGGTCCAACCTAATATATCGCTTTATTGCTCTGAATGTGCTCTTTTAGAAATGTTCTGATCAACAGGTTCATAATGCAGGTACCATACTTCAGAGTCGTACAAGACCTATACTAAAATGGAACAATGAAAGGCCACCACTCGTTTCCCCTTCTAACTCTTTAAAAATATTCTGACACAAAAGGGGCTATCCAATCCTTCCACCCTTCATAAGCCAAAAGGGTTAAATTCTAAATCATTTTTCGGCTAATCACTGCCGATCAGTGCGTTCAAATTGCCTTCACGGCATTCCTTCAAAGAATAATGCGCTGCCTGTCCCAAGCGGCTTTGATTAACTCTATTTTTTCATTGGGACTCCGATTCTTTCGATTCCTAACCTTCGTATACAGTAGCTACTTCTGCTATTTATACATTCTATGCGACTGGTAGCCGGAGGAGGCGCCCGCTATCGCGAGCACCCGATTCCATGTTCTTGGTGCGGGTTTCCTCCCCAAGCCAACCAACCCTTCCATCCCTTCGGAGTTGGCGAATAAATTCCGACTTGTCTAGAGATGATTATACGGACGTTGGCAATTCCAACGGCTGGTCACTCCAAGTCATTGAAAGCCAAATACGCCATCTAATCGCTTCCCTGATGCTACATTGAAGTAGATTGCGTGGTGTGTCCTCGAAAAAATATGCCAGGAAGGGTTGAAAGCTTAGTTTAGACTCATAGGCAATGACTGTCGCGCAATCCGCTTCAGGCTACTGGAACGCGCCCATGCTATGCTTTAGAAAGCGCTTTCATTTTGATTTAAGTCGAGGGCTACTCCTGTGTAAGGGCGTAAACTTTAAACGAATGATTAGTAGTTGCGATAGAGTATTTCAGTTTACGGGGCTCGAGCTATCGCCCTCTGCTTTCAGGGATGCTGTGTTTTGTTGGACAAAACTGGTGGTGTAGGAGCATAGGCATTTGACCTTCTAACCAGACGGCTGCAGTGTAATTCCTGCTTTGCACAGGTTGTTCTTTACCGCATCCGAACATTCTCATAAACGGGATGAACACAGTTGCAAGTGAACGTTTCCAGCAGACACACTCAGTGGCTATTTTCTAGCTAATACCCCGCCTTGTCATGTACTTCCATTGCCTCGCTTCTTCATTGCCACTCTTTTTCTAATACGTGCCGTCGTTCGCCACATTTATTTGTTCAGCATGTGATCGGTTTATCTAGTACTCATCGTTACTGAAACGATCCTTTGCCCATGGAACTCGCCACATTGTAAAATGGTTTCTTCTTCCCCACTTGCGTCCCAAGAGACGGATCGACGGTTTTTTTTTTTTGACGTTTCCGTTATTCCTCTTGATACGTAAGTTCCTAAAAGCTAATCACTACGACGTTGCTGAGCTTAATGTAATGTAGTCTTTGACTTCTCCTGCTGTTTGTTCTCCTACTCTGCATTGTTACAATTTCGCGTTGATATTTTCAACAGCTTCTTCGTTTACACCGTTATTCGTCGAGTTTGAGATTACTGAAGGTGTCGACAACTAGTGTCATCTAGGTGAAATGCTTCGACCACGACCGAAGTAGCAAGCGATGACCATCTCCTACACACTGGACGTCTCACAGACAAACATTCAGAGCTTTGTGAAGCTCCTCTGTAGATGGAGAGGGAGTGTGTGGAAGGTCAGTTTCGCAACATTGAAAAAAATTAAAAACTGATTTTACCTTCTGTTCGAAAATTATTGGGTACTTACTTTAGCGGGCTGATGTCCGCACATCACCAGCAAGGCATGATATTAGGTTGGGAATAGGTCTCTTCTTTCTCCGAAAAGTTTTTTTACAGTTCTCCTTGTAAACACACTAGCCAGTATTGATTGCTGATTTCATAATCCTATCTCTCTTGTCCACCGTTCGCACGCGGACACAGATCAAGACCGTTCTTGCACTTCGTTACCTATCCAATATTCCGGACTCAATGCCAGATCTTTGGGATCTACTACTCATCGCGCCTGTTATGAGGGGTTCGGAAAGTTTTTATAAGGAGATTATTCACTCGAGGACAAAGCAAGGTCAGGAAGGCCAACTGAATTGGACGACACTGAACTACTCCATCCTCTTTGTACCGATTGTAGGCAGACGACACGTCAACTCGCAGAGAAGCTCGAAGTGTCTCATAGCATAGTGGAAATCCATCTGAAGGGTCTTGACTTTGCATGGAAATTTGGAGCTTGGTTTCCACGTGCCCTGTCAGGCACTCAGAAAGGTCATCGCTTTGCATCGCTGCTGCTCTTCTGTCCAGATTCGAAAGAAAATCGTTTCTGCAGCGGATTGCGACGGCTACGAGTCCTGGGTTCTGTATGCCAACTTCCAAAGAAAACGACAATGGACACAAAATGGAGAGAACCCTAAGCCTGATCTCAAGCCCAATGGTCACGAAAGGAAGATTCTCTTGAGTGTTTGGAGAGATATCGGAGAAGTGATTTACTGGGACCTCTCAGAAGTGGAGAGACACTTACTGTTGCCACAGACAGTGGTAACTCCACAAAGTTGCCGCAGCTCTCCAAGAAAAGAGGCCTGAGAAGTCAAGGGTGATGATCCGGCCTCTATAATTGGATTCAGCAATGGTTCGACTCGAGACTCTCGCAGAACAATCACACTTCACGGTTTCTTTTCATTTTATCGGGTTGGAAAAAGTCTTTTCATTTTTTTTTCAAAGATTTATTACTTCACAACTACAAGGTGAAATCAATTGAGATAAACTCTATTTTGTTCCACTACACTTCTCCAAAGACTGGGTACATTTCTAATTCTTCTCGCTTAAAGGACTGCAATTCTGGAGTCGTTACTGCATTGCTAAATCCAATTTTTGAGGTCTTGATCCGTTTCAAAATATTTCTCTCCAATTTCTTGCTTGAGAGCATGGAAGAGATTGTAGTCTGTAGGGCGAGGTCAGGGATATACGGTGGATGTGGCATTACCTACCAGCCCAGCTCCTTTATTGTTTCTCTTGTGAGACTTGCAACGTGTGGTTTTCATTGAGTGTCTGACAGGACATGGGGAATCCAAGCTCCAAATTTCCATGCAAAGCCAGGACCCTTCAGATGGATTCCCACAATCCTATGGGACAAGAGTTTTGATCGTAACAAAACATCCTGTAACAACTCCTTCTTCTTCTTCTTCGTTTCGATAGTAGGCAGACGACACGTCAACTGGCAGAGAAGCTCGAACTGTCCCATAGGTTGTCAAGAAGAAGGAGTATTCAGTGTCGTCAAATTCAGTTGGCCTTCCTGACCTTGCTTTGTCCTCGAGTGAATAATCTCCCTTTAAAAACTTTCCGAAGCACTCATAACAGGCGCGATGAGTAGTAGATCCCAAAGATCTGGCATTGAGTCCGGAAGATTGGATAGATAACGAAGTATAAGAAGGGTCTTGACCTGTGTCCGCGTACGAACGGTAGACAAGTGTGATGGGATTAGGAAATTAGCAATCAATATTGGCTAGTGCGTTTCCAAGAAGAAAGGTAAAAAAAATTTCGAAGTGTGAAGAGACTTTTTTTCCAACCTAATAATATTGTTAACACTTTTTTATAGCAGTATTTGACCTGCATATAGCGGCACCCTAACATTTATCGTCAGTTGTCCCTTCGCCCCCAAGGACCGAATAGTGGACGGTATTCGTTTCCCTTTTCGACCAGATCTTGAAACCATCGGTTTAATTAAGGAGGAAAAGATTAGGGAGACAAACACTTGGTCCTCATTATTGTGTAGGGCAGGGAAATTAGTTTAATGCCTTCAAGGCGGATGCCGTTGGAATTTCCCACTCTTTCAAAGGTCGTCATATTCGATTTCTTCCCGAGGCATTAGTTTCACCAACACCCTTCTCTATGCAAGTGCCGACAAGCTTACAGACAAGTTATTGTAAAGGCCTGCGAGCAGTGAGCTGGTCTAAAAACTGATTGGTTTATTTACTAAAGTTTGTGGGCAATATCGCTGACAAGCATCATGACGATGATCATTTGGTGATAGCTTAATCGGGAGCCAATGCCATTTTCTGAAGCCACTGCTTGGCTCTAAGAAGGAATGAGCAGGTCATGATCAATGGTCGTCCGTGCAACATTTCTGAATGAGTACCTCAAAGACCGGTAAGCAGTGCACCTTGTTGCTCTCGACATCTTCACCAATACGAAGTTCGAAGATATCTGTCCTCCCACTTACAATATGGACGTTCCTGCCGTAGAGCGCCGCGAATCTATCCTGATGTCGATCGACGAGCGCTTCTGCAGCTTTACGAATTCTGAAGCTTCTGATTTAAAGACAGTCCTCGAATTGCCGGAAGATCAACTTGGAACTCACCGTCAGCTCGAAGAAGCTAACGATAAGAATGAAAGATCTATTCTGGTGTCTGTCGTGCCTCATTACGGTACATAGTAGGCTACTACCTCATACAAGATATCCACCACGGAGTAAAGCAGACTAATCAAAGCCGGAGAATATTTCTATGGTAGCTTGTTCCTGCAAACGATTTCTTTTTTGTTTCAGTGTTACTTGTTTGAAAAATTATAAAAATTTGGGTACTTTTGCCTCTTCTGATTTTCTTCAGCATTGAATCCATACGGAATTCATTCTGCGGCGTTCTGTATTTTGTCCAATTCACCTTCCATTTGCGTCTACTCTGTTCTTTTTTGTGTTAGAGGTGAATTTTCTAGCAGTCCAATTCTTCTATTTGGTTGGCGGAAAACTTCGAGCCATTTTTCAGTTATTCAAATTTATTTATCTTTTTCACTACTATCAAAATTATGAGTTATATGAGTCACCATTATCGACAATTATATGAGTCACCATTATCGACAACGTATGACCATTTATCAGATACTGTTTGAGAACAGTTATTGTCAAAATCCTGGGGTTTTGAAGAGAAACCTTCGGTGCACTTTTCTAGTTGTTCCATATCGTCAAATACTTGCCCGGTAGTTGGTTGGATAGCGAGCGAAGCAGATGGTAGTCCGTTGGCGCTGAGTCTTGTGAATATGGTGGGTTGGCCAGTAAATGCCATCCCAAGCGTCGGAATTTTCCCGGGTCTTCTTCGCAATATATCGACGAACGTTGTTGTGGAGGGAGAGTACCTTGTCTTGTTTTCCACTTACAAGGGAAGGGTCTGAAGGGTCTGTTAGAACCGCAGCGACGCGACCCAGTAGCTTGCAGGAGACTTCGGCGGTAACAGCGAAGTTTGCTGGAAGCAACTTCCAGTGGGCGTTTCCGCTGCAGCTCCACCAAACACTGAGCATTGTCTTCAGAGCGTGCAGTTCCGGCTTCGGCATTGATATCCCAGATTCTCCATGTCCGGGCCACTGGCGCCTTCGTGTGTGATTTACGCAAGCAACCCGCTTTTCGTCAACAGCAATCCAAGTTCTCGAGCCTTGCGCAATTACGAAGGAAATTCAAAAAGTTTGTCCACGAATCTCTGCGCGCTTGAAGTTGGCAACGCCTCAGTTCATTGGAATCCATGCGCCATACGTCCCATTGCCTTCGAAGGCGATACAGATGCGCTGCTATTGTGTAACGGTAGCACTGGAGGTCCTCAATCAGCTAAAGAAGGCGCTTATCATTCACTGCAGCCGTTCAACCAGATAGTGATTTGCCGCCCAAGTCAGTCGCCGTTCTTGAACTTGTGAAACCAAACTTTTGCCATGTCGTAGAAGACTGTAGAAGGGTTCACGTAGCTTTCTTTTCGCTTGCGTCGCTGTGCTTACTCAATTCGTAAAGCAGGAGCAGGCAAAACTGCACGTAGTCAAGGACCATATTTTCAACTATATTCGCAGCGAAATACTAGTATATTTTGGGTATATTTATACTTCCCATAGCTTGGGTGCTGTGACCAGAATAAGAAATGTAAACCAGCCTGTCAAGTGATGTGTAAGTGGCTGGCTCAAGTGGGTGGGCTGCAATTGCATTCTCTGCGAATATTGGTGCTCCAGAACACTCAATGGCGAACGCTATGAAGCAATGGCCGGGCCTGTCACCCATTAAGGAGCGAGTGTTGAGGCCTGAGTAAGGTGCAGTAACGGCAGCTGCACGCTGTTCAAATGGGGATGCCCAGGAGGGGAATCAGATGGATGTGGATGATAGCATTGCGCATTGAAGAAGCCGGGGCTGTGATGAAGGTAGCACCAGTTCCACTAAGAAAAGAGGGGATCTGTCCTATTTTGGAGGGGTCGCTCTACTATAACTTTTTCGCAACGGCGACAAGGCGGAAGGTAAACTCAACGATACCCAGAACTAGTCTATGAGAGGACGTCTTGTTGAGATAAGACCCGGAAGAGGCCTATTACTTACGCTTGTTTCGCATCTGTAGCGGTGTTCACTTCAGACTAGGTTAGATCGATGGGTGACCGAGATAGCATGGATACAGCTCGGCATGACTAAACAAGCACTTCCTGAGATTTTGACGAGATTTTGAACCACCTGGCTGGAAAGCAAACGACGAATCCAAGGAAAGAGTAGCAGGACGTCATTAGGAAAATCTAGTCTACAAGTCTTACCGGAAACCTAGGCAACAAGAACGTCATACATAGGGCATTTCCCTTCTGCATATCCTTGCACTACTATTATACAAGGGCTATTGTTCAGACTATGTTCCACACAACTGCAATACTGTCTTTCAATGATGAATTTAAGTCTTCATCGATGGAAATGCTTTTCGCACTGCTTTGTCTTGGGTGTGTGCCCGACAACATGTAAGAGACGTTGTCGACCGTCAGCAACTCGAACACGTAGCGCTCAAGAATAACAAGATTCCTTTTCCAGTGCCCTTTATCACGATGCACTCAGCTTCCATGTGCGAGAATGGGTTCGCAAGGCCGAGCTAGACGACCTCGTAAGGGTCGTTGAGATACCCCACCAACCTTAAGGCGCAGCTTGTTAGAAACCGTCTCTATCGCGCATGTACTACTCCTTTCTGCATGGTCTGCCCGCACGGTCGGTAAGGCGACTGTAGAGTCTCGGGTACGGTGTACCTCATAACTTGCAGTCAATGCAACGAGGAACATCTGTGAGAAGGGCAGGCCTCTTTGGGTCCGAGTGAAGGAGCACCTGGATGGACTGGACAAGTGCAAGGTTTCCACGCCTCTGGGGAACACAGACTGCGGAGTCATAGTGGTGCAGTGGTTGGCATAGCGGTCACGAGCCTAGCGCGTGAGTACGATATCGCGGCGCGCAAAACCCTGGAGGCGTTGTGGATTGCGTTCAAGAATTGCGCATCACTAGGAGAGAGGAACGGGTGGCCGTAACCCAGGAGCTGGCCGCATTTGCCGATCCCTGTGGGCTTGACCCTGGAGGGCGCCAGCCGGAGGGCTGCTGAGGGGCTGACCCGAAGGGAGAGCTCATTCACCCAGTCGTTCTCCATCCGAGGGTGACCAACCAGCCTTTCGGATGTTTCCATAAGGTCAATCGGGTTGCCTTACTCCCTATTCGTTTCATTCTCTCATTAACTTTCGAACTCCTGTAGCTTGAAATGGTCCTTAGAAGAGCAATTCCTCAAACTCATTTTGTCTTTTCCAGGCTCTGAAGAAGGCGATTGCGCCGAAACGGAAACCGAATAAAGCTATCATATTAATAACAATCTTGGCTCAACTGCTTCACAACATCCTGCACCACTGTTAAATGACGTGCCAAGCTACAGTATGACATGGAACGACGGAGATGATGCAGGCAGAAAGCAATCTTGATACATAAAATGCACAGAATGACATGGTAGTCGACCTCAAGAACAGTGGCTCCTGCAGATCCACGGTACGAAACGCCCGCGACAACAAGAAGAGCGGCAAAGCCGCAGGTGAACGTCGCAGTCCTTTGGTCGATGTACGGATGGGCAGTATCATCATGATAAACATCGCCTTGCCTATCATTGTACAAATAAATCAAGCCAAGGCTGTGGCACTGGCTAAAGTAATTTGACCTCGAAAGTTTCAGTTCAAAATGGACCGAAAAATTTCCCTAGTCCGGTGTGCTCCTTTTTGACTGTGAATGAGGGACGTTTCGCCCACATTCTTGGCTCTTCTTTTATACCCTTTCTTCAGTTAGATCAGTATATGCAGTTGATGATTACGTCTGTATCTTTCAGAAAATTATTGTGAATTTAATGAAGAACTTGTACGAGGGATGTTGGCAAGGGTCGCAACGAACCTCTAGGATAATCTCATTTTCTGGTTTCAGGCGGTTTGCGGTCAGCTACTCATCTGGACGATAGCATTCCTCCTCATCAGTTGCGTGTACCGTTACATGCTCAATCCGGATCAGCAAAAGTGGGTGTTCGCTACGGCGTTTGTGCTTCACTTCTTCGACTGCTTTTGAAATGAGTTTGCCACCCGTGTAGATGCAGGAAGCATCTTCACAGTGAAACTATTCAAAACGCTGTGCTCAGCCATACAGATGCATTCTTTAGGCAAGTAAAGACAAGCAGTAAGATTAAGTAAAAAGAAAAATAAAATAGGAATAAAAGTAGGAAATCGTGAGAACTGATCCCTAGATAGTGAGCTTCTCAAATCAGGGTGTACTAGCACAATTTGAACGAAGCTTCCGTTTTCCTTAAACTAAAATTCTCCTCATCATGCACGAATTATTTGACTAGGCATTCACGTTCTCCATTTCAATTTTTCCTATACGTAATGTCGGGAAGGTGATATGGATAAAAGATAAAGGGTAAAGAACGGCGTTACTCAATCATTTTTGGGATTCGGCACGCATTCACGCACTCTACTTCTGCAGGATGTCGTAGAGATTTGAATGCGTATCTGCCCATACAATGACTTGCAGTGGCCAGCCAATGAACAAGTCAGCACTTTGTCCTCCCAGATAAGTCTGGTACCAATTCAACGACCCCGGAGGGATGGAGGGCTTGTTAGAACTGGGTGGGAAATCCGCACCACCAGGAACCTGGTATCGGGTGCCTGCGACACTGGTACCTTCGATATCTCATTGTTTTTCACCCTACTTTAGTATAGGCGCACTGTAAGCACAGTGCAGAGGTCCATAACCTGCTGCTCATGAAGTTGTTGAAGAATTATGGAGCGTCTGTGAACACGCAGAGAAATAAAACTTTGAAAACCTGTGGATTATGGGTTTGCGCCCACACTGCCGCTAACTTTTTTCAGAACAGAACAGAACATTTATCAGCCAAAATGTGATACAAAGTAAGTTTTGTTCAAAAGGATACATCAAAAGTTGGCTTTCGAAAATTATCAAAATCAGAACGTAGAAATTTGTTGAGCAAAAAGAGTAATACAGATCAGTTTCGCACAAAATATTATGGCAAAATTCAACGATTTAGTCCTTCAACGACAGCAAAAGCGTTTTGTTTCCATGCTCAAACTAAAGTGAGAAACGCTTCTTTTCTTAAGAGTGATTCCGTGATTCATAAACTGAAAAAAGTTGTTATATGTTAAAGCAAGGTATCGTTCATTTTGCCTAAAAACTAATTTGCAGCTGATCTCACAAATGTACTCTTTGTTTAAGAAAGTTTTCCAGTTTGTAATTAAACGTCCCAGGTGAAGAACTGAGAATCATTGCTGGAAGTTCATTCCAGATTTTAATAACACGAGCCAAAAAGGATTCTCGAAACATTTTTGAGTGCGGTCTTTGCGGTTGAATTCTAAGTTTGTGCCCTCTCGTAATCCCATTGAATGAGAAAAGGTGAAGAGTTCATTTTTATCAATATCCAAGTAATCATTAACTATTCTAAAAACAAGGTTCTGGTCGTAGATTATTCGTCTTAGTGATAACGATGTAGTACCGAGACGAGCCAGTCTTTCAGGGTAAGAAACTTCGAATAGACCGTTTCTAATGAACATTTGCTTTGTAAATCTTTTTTGTACACCTTCTATTAGACTTATACTACTTTGTTTTAATGGTGACCATACAGGTGTACAGTATTCTAAAAGCGGCCTTACATAAATAGAAAAAGTTTAAATAACGTTGTCATACTGCGAGTTTGAAAGGCTCGTAATATACAGCTTGATTTAGCATGAGCTGTAGCAACAGTCTTCTCAATATATTCATCAAAAGTTAGTTGGTCGGAGTATACAATTCCTAAGTCACGAACAGAGTTTGAAGTATGCAGTTTGTAACCAGCTAGATGGAAGAAGCAGTTTTTGGGATGATGACGCCCAATAAGCATGACAGTAGTTTTATCGAGTGAGATATCTAGTAGCCATTTCGAAGACCATGCTGTTAGAGAGTTTAGCCCTTCTTGAAGAGTTTTGTAATTGTTTATAGAATACAGTTTTGTATCGTCTGCATAAATAGTACAGTAGACACCAGAAGGTAAGCTGTTTGGCATATCATTAATGTATATCAGAAACATTAACGGTCCAAGGCAAGTTCCTTGTGGAACACCACTAGGCGTTTCATAACACTCAGAAAAAGCTCCATTAACCATAACCTGTTGGCTTCGTTTGTACAAAAAAGATTGCAGAAATCTTAGAAGGCAGCCTTCAATCCCGTACGCTTCAAGTTTTCTACATAAAAGATCAAGAGGAATTGAGTCAAAAGCTTTAGTGTAATCGATGTAGCATACACTAACGTATCCATGCGAGTCAAGCACCTTTTGCCATTTTGGGATTGAGTTTATAAGAGCCGTAAGAGTGAACCTTCCTTGAAGGAATCCATGCTGAAACTTTGTGATTAACTGTTCAGATGATAAATAGTTGTAAAGTTGCTTGCAAATTATTCGCTCCATAACTTTGCTAGTTGAGCATGTAAGGCATATAGGTCTGTAATTTTCTACATTAGTTTTGTCTCCCTTCTTAAAAACAGGTTTAACGAAACTGGTTCGCCAAATTGACGGTACTTCACCGTGGAGGAGAAACCTATTGAATAAAAGATTGAGAATTGGGGTCAGCCCCATTGCCGCTTTGTTAAGAAAAATGTAAGGAATATTGTCGGGTGAAGTAGAGTTGCTGACTGGAAGCTTTTTTAACGTCCTGTAGATGTTATCACTGTTGATGTCAACAAAGTCTAGCCTAGAAGGAGTAAATGATTCACAAGACGTTTCATTGTTGTCATGTCTTTTATAGACCGTTTTGAAAAATGAGGCAAATGTTTTTGCTTTTTCTTCCTCAGATTTACATAGCTCACCAGTAGAATTCAAAATAGTCCCAATACCCTTAGGCAGGTTAAGTTTTTTATTAACGAACTTATAAAACATGGTATTGTTTCGACTACATGCTATTTTATCTTCATATTGTAAACTAAGTTTTGCTAATTCGCGTTTAAGCTTCCTCGCGTATCGTTGATACTTGTGTACGCCTACTACGAAACGCGAATGGTATAGTCTGGAAACTTTCGCCTTAAGCTTGCGAATTTTGTTTGGATAATGATTTAGAATTGTATCGCTCATTGGTATAAGAGGGACATATTGCTCTATTAGTATATTGCATTGTTGCAAGTAGACTCCATAACATTCGTCTGAAGTCTTACAGTTTTTTAGCAAGTCTCTCCACTTCACATGAATAAGATGATTACAAATAGCAGTGTAATCTGCATTCTTATAATCACGATAAACGGTTCTGGTGTTAGGCTTCGCATGGCACGAAGTTAATGTAAAAGAAATTGTTCTGTGCTCTGAGGTTGAGAACGGAATAAGGACCTTGAGGTCTTGAACAATATTAGCATTGTTTGTTAAAACCAGATCCAAAATATTGAGGTCATGAGTCGGTACAGCAACGAGTTGGTCTAGTGAGTTTCCAACACAGAATTGATGAAATTCACGTGCAGATCCATAAAGCGAGTTTGAAGTAGTAGTTGTCCATTTGATCGTGGGAAAATTAAAATCTCCTAAGACTATAGAATTTGCATTTTCTTTCAAGAAAACTGAAATGTTGGTAAGGGCATTACGGAACGACGATCTATCACAATTTGGACTACGATATACTATTGTAACATAAGTTGGGGTAGGTGAAGTATGAAAGCAAACAGTTAAACATTAACAATATACAGAAAAATTCTTGGATGAAATGAAGTGATGCGAAATATCACGATGAACCATTACTAACACTCCACCGCCTGTCACAATACCACACCTATCACATCGATAAATTTCATAGTTTGGTTGTGGAGAAAGAGCTGCTTCAAGTCCTGAGCCTGGTTTGAGCCATGTTTCTGTAATAAAAATTGCGGACGGATTGTTGTCTGAAATGAAGTAGTGAAGATCTGGAATTTTATTGCCTATCGATCGAGCATTAAATAAGAAAATATTATTCAAAGAAGTGGACCGAGTTTCTAGACTCCTTTGGTTAAAGGGTGAAACGGGTGGGCGGTTCTCGCTGATATTCGAATTTGATAAGCACTTGGCACTGTTTGTAACACCATTTTCCAATAGAGGTCTAAATAAGGAAATGAGGTCTATCAGAGTCGGTTACCCGTTGAGACAAGTTAGAACTCTTTGAAGTCCTGCTGAAATTAGAAGAATGTGAATTTACTGGCGCTACCGAACGATGTGGTAAGTCACGCGGAGCCTTAAGTTTAATTATGTCAAAATCACGGACAATATACAATAGCTTTCCGGCTTGCGCATTCAGTTGACCTGCCTCTTTGCGTAGTGCTCTATCTAACTGAAGCTCCTCTTCAGTGTGGTCCCTACGTGCAAAGGAGTGTACATATTTTTGAGTTAGGCTCAGTCGACCGCACCGCATATGTGTAAGTAGGGAGTCCCTAAGTGCTTGGTTAGGTAAGGTTATTTTTATGATACGCCCACGAACACCTGGTTTTCGAGGTTTTCCTACGGGGTAACGACGTGAAATGATTTGCCCTCTTTCAAATTCACTCCTCAATTCATCGTCTCCTGAAGTGTATATAGCTTCTTTTAGGATTTCATGGTCAAACCGTCTAGTTGCTTCCTCGTTAGCTTGTTCATCAATGCCTATCTATGCAATCATCCTCGATTTCTCTTCAATTTTTTGACTATCGTTTTTGATTTTTACCATGCTTGAATAAAGTAGGCTTTTCTGCGACGATGCTGAATGATGTGAGTCATTCACCTTTTTTCTATTTCGGATAGCCGTTCAATTATCAATTTCTGTGTTTCTTTAATACTCTGAATTTCTCCAAAAAACCGTTCAAGCGTATCCGAAATAGATCGCTGCATCTGACATGAATAGTTATCAAAACGTTCGATTAACATACTTGCCCATAGAGGCATTGACTCCTTCACTTCATTTCCATTGATTTTCTTGATCATTGATTGCTTTGCCATTGTTACGAACGACAGCAGTTGAACAGGGCGACCGCACAGTAGTACGTGACCGAGCAGAATAACACTTTGGACATCTTTGGACACCATCATCTGTGAATCAGCTGATTTCTGTTAACGTTGTGCCGCAAACTAATCATAATACATACTTTTTTAAGTCACTTTTAAAATCTAGAATTGAATAAGGAGAATTCGCCAGAAGTTATTGCAGTATGGGGCCTTAAAACCATGGGCACTGATCGAATGGCCATAACTTTGGTGCCACATTGTTACCAAATCTCTAAGCAAAGCAAAGACTAGAATGAAAAGCAAAGAACGGAAACGTTATGTACATATGTATTATGAAATGTTCAGATTGCGCCACGTATTGCTTCAAAATCTTCAATCGCGCATGAACGTGGTCCGTATTTCAATAACTACACGAATTCAGTTTTTCAGCAAAGTCACTCCATCGCAGTTTCTTACTTCCGTACACCCCTAAAATACCCCGTAAATAAATTCAAGCTTTTCAAGGTTGCTGTAGGTGACGGTGCTACTGCAACGAATTCTGTAGTGCAAGTCCAAGGCAATGAGAACGCTCGTAGGTACTTCTTGGCTTAATCTGTTATAGTGTGGAAGACGTCTATTCATGACTTCTCAATGATAGAGCGAAACAAACGAAACGACGGTTTGGTTAAGTAACTGCAATCTTGAAACGCAATGTTGAAATTTGATTGTTACATCGCATGTTGATCATCCACTTCCACAAGCTGAAAGTTTGCTAGGGATCGGGCGCAATCGTAGCATTACTTATGCATTATATATCTTTGACGGACAGTTCTGGACAGCTAGCACAGTCTTTGGAAGCACTTGCTGTCACGTACACCTGATTCCAGGTTCCTGGTTAGGATTTTCCGCCCAGGCCAACCAAGGGATTTCCCCCTCCGGGTCGGTGAATTGGGACCAGTCTTGTATGGAAAGACAGACCCTTCCATCGACTGGCCTCTGCAGTCTGATGTATGGAGGCTAAATGCGCATTCAGGTTGTCTCCATGACATCACGTAGAAGTTGGGTGCCTGACGCATCATCAGAGGGATCGACTAGCGCCGTCCTTTATCATTTCCATCCTCAGCAGGGAGCCCTTGAGCATGTGTAGTCTTGGCAGCATAAACGCTGCTAAAACTAACTCTCTGCACCTTTTGGCCTTTTCATAACAGACGAAATCACTATGAATATATGCATTAGTTTCAAAAAGGTACTCCCATAGTGCCCAGTGTTCCATGAGCTGCATCCCGCATGGCTGCAGTGAGTGTATGAGGAGAAATTATGTGGGTGGGAAGCACTGAGCAATTGCCCAATATTATCCGGCGTCAACTCTTGCATAACCAGGAACAAACGTGGTGTAAGGGGAGTACATCTTGCACTACTTCTACTATCCCGCTGTATAGCGAGAAGTGTTACAGGAGATTTAGGTGTACTTACACATGACAATAGCGAAAATCCTTAAACGATCTTCCTCTGTTATGAGATGTTTTCTAGACATTCTCTTTCAGTTGGTTCGAGAGTTTGGTGAAGTATCTCGATTCGAAGCTCGACTCAAACATTCCGCTCACCTTCATGCTCGGTTTCTTCGTCTCGTTCGTCGTCGGCCGATGGGGTTCGATCCTGAATGGCATCGGTTGGATCGATGAGTTGGTGCTTTCCGATGCTCTGGTTAAGAGAAGGCGAAAAGAGTCCTTCGCAGAGTTGCTTTAATCGCAGTTATTGTGCACTCACTTCAGCGCATCGATTCTCTTCGCTTCCTACATACGTGGAGGAGAAGAGTCGACAAGGGTGTTGCGAAGAAACCTCGTCAGGTATCGACTGATAGGGTCATTCCCGCAGCTCGTGCATTTTTCTGGCGTTTCCAGGTATATGGTGCTATGCCAAGCGCTGGTGCTACGCGACATCTCAATGCAGGTTCGGAAACGGTTTCCGACTATGGACACGCTCGCTGCTTCGGGTGAGTCCAGTCATACTCGCCAGCTGTTGGGCGGACAAACGAAGCTTCAACCTAAAGCGGAAATCCGCTTCACACTAGTACCTCACTTGTCAACCAACAGTCAGCCGCCCTAGCACCCGATCTGCCTGCTGGCGGGTGTAAGGTCAAGAACCAGTAGCAGGTGGCTACTGTTGTCTGAATTATCATCTGGTGTACTGGCCAGCAAATTCGTGTGATTCCCATGAATGACCGAGTGGGTAGCGATACGGATTTGAGGAAGGTCGTCGAGCGCTCCATTCGGGAGGTGTGGTTCCCAAAGGTTAAAACTGGTCAAAATTTTATATTATTCGGCATTGATTGTCCAATACAATACCGCTCAAATTCTTTGCAAAAAAGACGGTTTGCGACGGATTAATCCGTCACAAAGCGTCGCCTTGCCATAACTTCCTTTAAATTTGCTCCTGTGGATTCCAGTTAACACCATTCGAATCCCCTCTTCACTGCGCATCTGATGCTTCCAAGTTGTGTTTAGTTCGTCAACCTCTGACCTAATTATGGCGCATTTTCGTCTGGAGGGCTCTTAATTGATTTACGACCTCTCCAAAACTGCCATTGGCGTCCACTTCGGAGACTCCTCCAGCCGATTTCAGCGAAATCCGGAATTCTCCATTTCTCTCAAAAGATCTGAATTCAGCTTGTTGTGACTATCATAGTGACACTAAACATTGCTCAGTTTGGTTGATTTTGATCTCAACGCATATTTAGTCCAATTGCTCGCAAGGTCCACTTTCAGGACGTCCTTCCTCACCAACCACCCACTCCTTTGCAAGCATTTATCTACGTTAATTTAGCTGAGAAAAGCTCCTTTCACGTCTAGTAAAACAGCTTCAGGAGCTGAAAAGCGGCCGCTTTGATATGTCTTCAAAAACGCTGTTTTTCGTTCATTGTACAGGATTCTCCCATTTTGAATTCGTTGTAGTGTGTATAGAAAAGCAGTGAAGGTGATCCAACTTTTTTCAGTGGACGGTAGTAGGGTCGGTATTCCAAAACTAGCAGCAAATAATACTGGCTTTTTTCGGGGTGGTAATTTTGTGGCCTTTACTGCAATCCAAATTTCGTATTTTATGTCGTTTTGTTCAGATTAACCTTCGGGTTGTTCTTGAATGAGAAAATGGTTTGGTTAACCGTTTTGGCCGCGTCATCAGTTCTCCGGCAATTCAATATGACTCAAATAGGACATGGTTGAAATTTTACCCTTTCTGCACGCAGTCAGTTCTGGGAGTGGGACTTCGACTCGGCCCGAGCCCTGTGCTCGGTGTCCGAGTCGCGGGTGACCTCTGCTCGGTTCGCACCTCGGTGCGATACCCATTGGCAGTGCACTACCCCATTAGAGCAATAAAACCGACACCGATCGCTCTTCTGAGATCTGTTTCATGTTAGCCGTAGTGTCCTCGGTTTTTAATGATTTAATTGTTCTCACTCATTCTCAAGTTTCTGAAACACTCGCATGTCGTTGTTGCTGGTTGAAATTCAAACATCTCCCAATAAATAGCAGTTTTTCAGCCTAAGTAAAAAAACCTTGCATGCCTTTCCATCCCCGATGTCGACTTCGTGGTCGACCCAGTATTCAACTTATTAGAGTAAGAAATTAGAAAAACATGAGATTGAGTAGTAATCACTTTATGCGAAGTCTAAGGAGTGTGCTAGGTGCGAAAGTTCTCTCATGCCCTATTCAGGTAGTTTTTGGGTTCCGGAGAATCGATTCCCAAACAAACTCGAACATCACTGCAACACTGACCCTTTTCATACCACCATAACAAACTTTTCACTGATTTTGCAGCAGCCTGCAGGTATTCTACGGCTCGTGGGTTTCCCAAGCTGTCGCAATGCTTCATGCGACAAATAGACAAATAGGAAATTTTCAAAATTGGAGATCTGTTTTGTTCATCTTAGCCTTTCTATTTCACAGGATTTTGTTCAAAAATTTCCCTTCATATATTACAATTTATATTTAGAAACGACGCTGGAGCGCAGTCGGAGGGGGTGCCGGCTGTCGCGTACACCCGATACCAGGTTGTTGGTTCGGATTTCCCGCAAAATCCAACCAAGCCCTCCATCCCTCCGGGCGCGACTTGGTACCAGACTTGCCTGGGAAGGATAGGCACTGACTTGTTCATCGGCTTACCACCGCTCACTGCAAATGCCAAATGCACATTCAAACCACCTCCACAATATCCCGTAGAAGTAGGAGACGTGGCGCATCCCAAAAGAGATTGGGTAGCGTCTTCCTTTGTTCTTTACCCTTTATATACAATTTTCACGTCGAACTGGACACTTTCCAAATCAAATTGGACAATCTTCTAAGGTGGCCTATAAACTTTGAAATCAAATTGAACATCTTCCAAATCAAGATGAGGTTCTTACAAGTTAAGCTAAAGACTCTCCGAAATGGTTAGAATAATTTTTTGCTCAAGGGAAAGTTAGAATAACTTTTTGTGAATTTTTTTTTACTTCAGCTGCCGATTGAGTGAAATAATTTTATAAAATTTTTATATTTTGAGAAAAAATAATGAATTAAATTTTATGTTAAGGTGCAGCAATGTAGCAGTCATGTCGTGCATTAAAAGACTGGATCGCGCCATGCACTTAAAAAGTTCAACGCATCGTTTGTTTGATGGAATGTGTAAATAGCGCTTACATGCAGTAAGAAAGTTAGGATGCGTGTGTTTTTTACAATTGTTTGTGCTGCATCGCTTGCAGGTGTGAAACTGCATGCAAACAAAAGTTTTGCTATCAATCGAATAAAAATCACGAAGTTTCGGACGGAGGCATGGCGCGATCTCTTTTTGGCAGTATAGAATGGATGCCTTCCTGCTCTTCTAAACAAGCTTTGAATCATTGTTCTTCCTCAAAAAATAAATTTTTGATAAAATTTCAAACTATGTGTTCGTGTGTGTTGGGAAGAAAATTAAAACTTCAAAGTAAGATATACTTAAATTTACCTTGAACAAAAATATTTCAACATTTTTGAAGAGTCCCTAGTTTAATATAGAAGAAGCCTATTTTGATTCGGAGAGTTCGCTCTGATTTGAAAAGTCTTAGTTAGCTTGGAAGAGTGTCCAATTCGACGTGAAAATAGTATATCGAGAACAACAAATTTGTCGATGGACACTCAATCCAATGCAAATTTTCAAAAATACGCTAAAAATTTTGCTAAATTTCTGAAAATTTCCGTTAATTGGTTAAACCAGGTTTTAGCGGAAGATGTCGTTAGTTTGTTAAAAATGTCAAATCATTAACCTTTCACTGTACACTCCTGGGACAGATCTCAGAAGAGCGATCGGTGTCGGTTTTATTGCTCTAATGGGGTAGTGCACTGCCAATGGGTATCGCACCGAGGTGCGAACCGAGCAGAGGTCACCCGCGACTCGGACACCGAGCACAGGGCTCGGGCCGAGTCGAAGTCCCACTCCCAGAACTGACTGCGTGCAGAAAGGGTAAAATTTCAACCATGTCCTATTTGAGTCATATTGAATTGCCGGAGAACTGATGACGCGGCCAAAACGGTTAACCAAACCATTTTCTCATTCAAGAACAACCCGAAGGTTAATCTGAACAAAACGACATAAAATACGAAATTTGGATTGCAGTAAAGGCCACAAAATTACCACCCCGAAAAAAGCCAGTATTATTTGCTGCTAGTTTTGGAATACCGACCCTACTACCGTCCACTGAAAAAAGTTGGATCACCTTCACTGCTTTTCTATACACACTACAACGAATTCAAAATGGGAGAATCCTGTACAATGAACGAAAAACAGCGTTTTTGAAGACATATCAAAGCGGCCGCTTTTCAGCTCCTGAAGCTGTTTTACTAGACGTGAAAGGAGCTTTTCTCAGCTAAATTAACGTAGATAAATGCTTGCAAAGGAGTGGGTGGTTGGTGAGGAAGGACGTCCTGAAAGTGGACCTTGCGAGCAATTGGACTAAATATGCGTTGAGATCAAAATCAACCAAACTGAGCAGTGTTTAGTGTCACTATGATAGTCACAACAAGCTGAATTCAGATCTTTTGAGAGAAATGGAGAATTCCGGATTTCGCTGAAATCGGCTGGAGGAGTCTCCGAAGTGGACGCCAATGGCAGTTTTGGAGAGGTCGTAAATCAATTAAGAGCCCTCCAGACGAAAATGCGCCATAATTAGGTCAGAGGTTGACGAACTAAACACAACTTGGAAGCATCAAATGCGCAGTGAAGAGGGGATTCGAATGGTGTTAACTGGAATCCACAGGAGCAAATTTAAAGGAAGTTATGGCAAGGCGACGCTTTGTGACGGATTAATCCGTCGCAAAACGTCTTTTTTGCAAAGAATTTGAGCGGTATTGTAGGTATTGCTTGCCGTTGTGAAGCCCGTCACTGACGGAAATATTCAGGTGAATTTTACCTCAGAGGGGTTGCTCCGGTCAGGAATGGGTACTATCGATCAATATTGGCCTATTTCCCAGAATGAACAGTGAACAGTGAGGTTATGAACAGCCAGTCCGAATACATCAAACTCACAAGGAAAAAGCCTTGTGGGAACTGGCTCCCTTTCCTCAATGTCGGATTCAGGTGGCAGGGAATAGCTATATCACCGAATGGTATCGAAACCCCAGCTGCAATAAAATAATTGTCCATAGTCGATTGGCACACCCACATCGGACAAAGGAAGCGGTAGTAAGGATCATGTTCCGAACGGCAGCTAGTGTGTGTACAGGAAAAGATATGCGGAACGAATCCCTGGAGGTGGCTCGAGAAATAGCCATTCTCAACGGCTATTCTTTCCGTAAACTCTCATTCAGACCCAGAGTGAGGGCGGTTCAGGAAAACGGCACTACCCCAACTACGAAAATTCCTTTTCTGGTGCTGTTCGTCTCCGATGAAGTGAGCACTTCTATACGGAAGTGTCTGAGGAGATCTGGGCTAGCAAATTTGATTGCGGTCATTGATCTTCCACCTTACAACCTTTAGACCAGGTTGGTCCGCAATCGACTATATGACCGCACTTGAGGGACCCCCACAATTGTGTGGTTTGCCATGGGGAAAGGAAGGTGACTGCACCATATCGGGTGTAGTCTACCTGATCTTCTGTCAAGCTTGTGGCGAGGAGTACATCGGCGAAATCGGCCTGCACGTGAGGATAAAGGAGCATCTGGATGGCATGGAGAAGCTTAGGGCATCTATTGCCCTAGGCCACCACAGGATCAATTCTCATGGAGGGGAGGATTTTGGAGTTGAGGTGAGGATTCTGGGACACGAGGTTCAAACGTCGGCGCGCAAAGCCCTTGAGGCGTTCTGGATCTATTCCAGGGGTCCCAAGGTCAACCGGAAAGGGGAATACCTGTATATAGTGCGTGAGCTCAAGCCCTACCTCACTCTCGCATTCGAACTTGAGGTAGGTGCTGTCCCGTACCCCTGCTCTACCCTGAGCGGTTTCCTCTGACTTCAGTGGACTGTGGTGAGGTACGGTACTTGGATGGACTCTTTCCTTTGTTCAGGCTTCCAAAAATTTGACATTGAATTTTGTAAGGTTGAAGACATGTTTGGTGGGTTAACTCCCAATTGATTTGAACCTTTCAGCCGATCCTGCCGAAACGTTAGCCACCAATAAAGCCGTTTACCAACCTCGTGCAGAGTTAGCAGCTCTACAGACAGTGAACGGATCTATTCTGAAGGCATTAGGGGGCGGGGGGGGGGGGAGGGGGAAATGCACTTAACTCCATCTGATTGACAGCGGCGGCAGAATTGAAAGTATACAATTTCACGATGACAAATGACAACACCGCGAGCAGTTCTGCAGGAAGGGGTTCGTTCCCAATCTGCAAGGCAAAAGAGGTCATACTATTTCCGTTTCTTTCGTTTCTCTAGCGGTGTCCCCTGACTAGGATAGATCCCAGTTGGCTCAGGGCGGAAGCTGATAACGATATATGAAACCCTTTCAGCGGAAGGAAACACGGATACACACACGAACGTGGTTCTGCTTTGATCTAGTAGGAGAGTGAAATGAGAAATTTGATGAGAGCTACAAAGAGAACCTGGAGAGCGCAGGAGTGGAGGTGGATCCGGACAGTTCTGATCCCTGCACAGCGATCGATGACCATATGAACTGACCATGTGGCGTTGTTGTTAACGGGACATCTACTAAGTGTCGGAGCGCCTTTATCGAGCTTTGAAGGATCTTTACTATATATAATCGGGAGAAGCATGAGTCATGTCTGAAGCTTCGCCGCGCTGTCCGAGGCCCGCGGCGACAGCAGGTCTGCCCTGCTGACGGCAAATGAGGTGTTGACGGGAGACGTTGATCGGCCTATAGCATCTACTGTGTTTACGGAGTCATCATTATCATCTTTATCATTATCACTACTATCATTCTGAAGCCCACCGCGCTGTAAGAGGCCCGCCGCGCTGTCCGAGGCTCGCCGCGCTGTCCGAGGCTCGCCGCGCTGTCCGAGTCCCGCGGCGACAGCAGGTCTGCCCTGCTGACGGCAAATGAGGTGTTGACGGGAGACGTTGATCGGCCTATAGCATCTACGGTGTTTACGGAGTCATCATTATCATCTTTATCATTATCATTACCATCATTACGAAGCCCACCGCGCTGTCCAAAGCCCGCCGCGCTGCCCGAGGCCCGCGGCGACAGCGGGTGTTTACTGCCAACGACACATGACCTGTAGATGGCGCATGTTGATCACATCTAGGGTGTTTATCGACCAACTACCAGAGGGATGGAAATCAAAGAACAATCCATGAGGTTTCGAATGACGTATCTGTTGGCGTGTGCTTCTTCGTTCAGCTATCTAACATTAGCAACAGCATATTGTTATGGCCGATGGTGTTTCGATCGGGCAGTTGGTCCTATCAGTCGCTCAGAAAATCAATATCGATTGATATTATCCATCGCTTGAGCGGAGCTATTGGTTCTCGCCAGACTTAATCGGGCGGATGTTCCGTGATTATGATGACCGACGGAAGGTTGACCAGGTAATCAGCCACCATGTTGAAGCTTCCATCAAGCAATCAATATCAACCGATATTATTGATTGGTCAATGTCATGGTCTGGAAGATGCTTCTTTTGATTTGGAAATTGTTCACTTTGATCTCAAGACCATATACTTCGCGCGCTGGATTACTAAGCTATTTCTACCTGCCCAGGTCCTCCAATTTTAAGGGGTGGACCAGGAGAGGTCAGCGAAGAAAGTTCGTCGGACCTACGCTCAGTTCGACTACGGTTTTAACCAAGTCTTGCTCCTTGGTCCTCAAAATTCGGCAGTGCTTTGACCAGTTTCCATACTATTATATGCAGACGAGGATAGTATTTTTTGTCTTAATTCACCCTTTTCGAAATTCATCACACCTCGTGGCTTAAAGCACGACGACTGGACAGGAAGGTCAGAAATTCGATTAGGCTTGACGAGCTGCAATAGGCTGTGAACAGAACCCCAGACGAAGCAGGAGTGCTGCGGACATTTCCCTGAGTGCTGTACTGTGATGTTACTGATATTCAGCAAGGCATCATTCGATCTGTAGTAGGCGTTCGTTTGAACATGTACGACTTCGACGCTAGGGATGCTTCCTTACCCAGCGTTGGTTGACGGCGAAGCTGGCGACCGGCGCTGGGTGAGGAATCATCCCTAGCTGGGTTTAGGCTACGTTCCCAGCGTGGCCCGCCATACTCGACGCCGGCGAAGCCGGCAAGCCTGGCATGGCCCGCACGTCCAGCGTACGGTGCCGGCGAAGCCGGCGACTGACGCTGGCTGAGGAAGCATCCCCTGCTAGGTTTAGGCTACGTTCCCAGCGTGGCCCGCCATACCCGAAGCCGGCGAAGCCGGCAAGCTTGGCGTGGCCCGCACGTCCAGCGTACGGCGCCGGCGAAGCCGGCGACGGACGCTGGCTGAGAAAGCATCCCCTGCTAGGTTTAGGCTACGTTCCCAGCGTGGCCCACCATACCCGAAGCCGGCGAAGCCGGCAAGCTTGGCGTGGCCCGCACGTCCAGCGTACGGCGCCGGCGAAGCCGGCGACGGACGCTGGCTGAGGAAGCATCCCCTGCTAGGTTTAGGCTACGTTTCCAGCGTGGCCCGCCATACCCGAAGCCGGCGAAGCCGGCAAGCCTGGCGGGGCCCGCACGTCCAGCGTACGGCGCCGGCGAAGCCGGCGACGGACGCTGGCTGAGGAAGCATCCCCTGCTAGGTTTAGGCTACGTTCCCAGCGTGGCCCGCCATACCCGAAGCCGACGCTGGCTGAGGAAGCATCCCTGCTAGGTTTAGGCTACGTTCCCAGCGTGGCCCGCCATACCCGAAGCCGGCGAAGCCGGCAAGCCTGGCGTGGCCCGCACGTCCAGCGTACGGTGCTGGCGAAGCCGGCGACGGACGCTGGTCAGGAATAAAGGGTGGAGCTGTTCAGCCCCAGTCAGTCCCTTGCGTCAAACACTCCTACCTCCTATGTAGGATAGACCACTGTAGGAAGGCAATGAGCGCATTGCTTTACGAGATACACAAAAATTTCATGTTGAACTTCAAGATACGGCACGTCCTGGGTTCATTTAGGAATTCCGTGCATTTCGCTCATGTACATCTTATTTCTTCATACCAGTCGTTCGGCGGCCTAGCGGCCGCCTACGACTGGTTGGGGGCTTCGCCCCCAAACCCCGAGAATAGGACGCCATGGCCGCTATGGGTTTCCTATTCTTTCCTAGGCCTTCTGACCATTATGTTAATCGAGATGGATCGGCTGATCTTCCTCGACGTGATCCTCAAAAAATCGATAATATCGATCGATATCGATTGATCCGACTTCAGATTCGTGTTCAGCGACCTCGATTACTCCCAAGGCCGAAGTGTCGCGCCACTTAAACGCCATCCTCAAAAAATCGATAATATCGATCGATATCGATTGATCCGACTTCAGATTCGTGTTCAGCGACCTCGGTTACCCCCAGGGCCAAAGTTTCGTGCCGCTTGAACGCCATCCTCAAAAAATCGATAATATCGATCGATATCGATTGATCCGACTTCAGATTCGTGTTCAGCGACCTCGGTTACCTCCAGGGCCGAAGTTTCGTGCCGCTTGAACGCCATCCTCAAAAAATCGATAATATCGATCGATATCGATTGATCCGACTTCAGATTCGTGTTCAGCGACCTCGACTACTCCCAAGGCCGAAGTGTCGCGCCACTTAAACGCCATCCTCAAAAAATCGATAATATCGATCGATATCGATTGATCCGACTTCAGATTCGTGTTCAGCGACCTCGATTACCCCCAGGCCTGAAGTTTTGTACCACCGACGTGTTCGGCACGTCTGTGGCTCGCCATGCACGGTTGCCGACGTGTTCGGTACGTCTACGGCTCGCCATGCACGGTTGCCGACGTGTTCGGTACGTCTACGGCTCGCCATGCATGGTTGCCGACGTGTTCGGCACGTCTACGGCTCGCCATGCATGGTTGTCGGCGTGTTCGGCTGCCGCGCCCCAACTGAAAGTGGGACGGACGGACAGTGTGACGGTGTGACACACACACACAGTGACACACACACACACACACGCTTGCTCCTTTATATATAGTAGGATTCCGAGCAGTCTTTGAGCTTTACAATGTTTTCTTGGGCAGTCAAAGGCATTTTGGGTGATCATTGAGTGACATAGGAGATAGAGGTTGTTAGAAGGATGGGTACTTATGAAGCAGAGGGCCCGTGGTGCCGTGGGGCTGCCGGGAAACATGTTAACGCGGCAACGGCGACGGAAACGCGGCAACCCACGGCACCTGAGGACGGGCGCTTCATAGGTATCGGCCCCGTGGTGCCGTGGGTTTGCCGCGTTAACATGTTTCCCGGCCACCCCATGGCACCACGGGCCCTTTGCTTCACAAGTACCCATCCTTAGTTTAGTTGCGATCAAAAGCGTTGTGCCAGGCGAGACTCGTACCCTGTCGCACGTCGCAAAAGTTTTGCTCGCCACTAAGCATCTTTCTAATGTTTAACTGTGAAGATCATTCCCTTAAACACCATTTCATCCTACAGAACGCTCTTCCTGAGGAAGTTAGAGACAAGATCCAGTCCATATCCTAGTTGAAACTCATCATAAGAGCGCTGCGATGTTGTTAGACTGCCACACACATGTGGCTGGCTGAGATTCAGACCTAGACCAATTGAGTTGAGTTCTATTGGGATCAGATCAAGCGGACCGAAACTCTATCGCTTTGCTGGCCACGCACTTATGAACGAAGGGAGGTCTGTCCGCTTCCAATACGTGCTTTGCTCCTAACACGACAGGATGTGAACCACCCAGATCTCCTACAATCCCCTTCACTCCGATTAGGATAGAGTAGACAAGCAGCAAAAAGGAGTCAGAATTCCTTCCTGTCTTTTCATCTTCCTGTAATGTTGCAGTCCATATTGCCTACTGGCACCCACGTCGGACGGTGTTGATCACGTTTTCATCCGTATCTGGTGTGCAGGTTATTGCTGTGTCGTGGGACGGAAGGAACAAACTGCTTTTTCCACTTCTCCACGTCAGCGTTTCTGGCTGGTTACCAAATGATGACACTGAAGACGCACTCCGATGAGCCCCTGTGGTCGCCGACGTGTCTCCGAAGTATAACATAGGCCTTACTATGCTCCCGCGATTTTTAATCCTAAATTCTCTAACAATCGTCAAACTTACGACAATTAGTCGATCCTTGGTCATCTATGTGATCATTCTGCATTCCTATGAGTCTCTGTGCATCTGCTATTAATACCATTTCAGGGTTGATGACGGAAGAAGAGATGGAGATCCTTGACGAAATCAAAGACCCCTACAGCAGGTTAGATTCAATTGGTACTAGAATAGTATTGTAACCTATTACTGTGAAACGCCTTGCTCGCAATTCACGAAACAGTTTTCATAAGCCAGTCATGCATAATTGTTTTTCATAAGTCATGTGTAATTGTCTATATTGTATAATTTATTAAAGAAATGAGATGTATGGGGATATATGCCAACTGTCGGTCTCCAGAGAAATGCACGAAAAGCTGCTGGCATACCCGAAAGTGTTATACGCCAAATCTTCTGCCAGCTGACCGATTTTACGATCAGAGTGCTACAGTGATTGCTTGGGAATGAGAATCTTACTACTATTGGCTCCATAATAAAGAAATGCAGAACTAAAGACTGCATAAAGCGGAAAATGCTCCTCAAGGGATTAAAAAGTTTTCTTTTACTAAAATCTTAAGTGCAAAACCAGTTTTTGCCTATAGCATATGAAACTGTCGGGCTCCCGAAAGAGTACTGTCCGCTCATATGCACTCAATTGCCTAGATTATTACCTGCACTTTTTCCATTTTTTCGGATATTATGCAACGTTGTGATGACATTTTTTCTGTCCCTTTTAGGCAATATGTATATTGAGGCAAGCTCAAATACTTTGTTGGCCGCTTTTGAAAAGGTTTGGAACGAACCTATCTCGTGTAATAGCAGTAAAACGAGAACCTTGAGAACAATAAAGAATGAAGATAACAACACGCGAACATCAGAACTAATGACTGTTAATGGTCGCCATCGAAGGCGGTCCCAGTGAAACCTCGCAAACATTTCTCTAACAACACCTCGCCACTAGTCGACACTTTCCATTTCTTGGAAATTGGAAAGCTGCGCTCACTCGACTGTTGGTTAACCACGAGAGACGAGGAATCTCAATGAAGTGAGGTTCAAGAATCAAACCTTAAACTGTTGGCTTTGTACGAGCCCCAAAGATGATGAACTCCGAAGGAGAAATTGCAGAGATCTTGAAGGGTTAATAACTTTCTGAATAGTTCTGCTCTTTGAAAATTGTATTCGTACTCTATCTTAACTCAGCGGTTCATCCAAATATCTTCAGGCGTTGTGAACAGTGGTTCCTTTCCTTTCATTTTTAGCAGCATTTTATCATCACTACTACAGCCATTGACAAAACGCTCAGCAATTGCTGGTGTTCCTGTTCAACAAAGGTCAAGAGTTTATGTGATGCGTTTTGATATTGGGTAGATCCTATATTACAAAAATACACCAACAACTGGACAACTAACGATGATTGAAATTACGAAGCGCTTGGTCAGGTGAAACAGTGCCCAAAGGAGCATGATTAGGCCTGCAGTTCCTTCGGTGTTTCTTGAATCAGGACTAAATGATATCGTTCGTCAAGTGCAAGTAGGGTGTCCACGAAGCCAACCTGAAATTGCAAGGAGTGCGTTCAGCGGCTATCCATAGAAAGCAGTGCATTCGACACTCCTTTGGGACAAGACCCGCTCGTCTCCCATACAGCACTACAAGAGTTGGACAAACTGGATCACCAAACAGTGACTATTTCGAGACAATCCCTTGCCACCAATCCTTTGGACTGCTGTTATAACGATGTACTGTCGCGATCAAAACTCTAGCGCCTTTCGGGACTCGAACCCGTAGCTCAACAGCGCCGGCAGTGTAATAGCGTAGAGCATTCCCGTCCGGTCAAGGAGAGGTGCAGGTTCGAGTCCCGCCTGGCGCTAGAATTTTGATCGCAATGTGACATCGTTATAACAGCTAACAGTCCCGATTTCAGCCACTTGAGGCTTTAAGAAAATGGCTTAATCACTTGGACAACCCTATTGACAGCCTTACTTTCGAGAAATGTTTCGCTTCTAAATCTTGGTGACAGCGGCGTTCAACAACTGCTTCGGTTCATGACCACCACCCTTCACGTTAATAAATGGGAAGAGAGTCCCCCACTGGCAGTGATTAATCGGTTCTGGCGTTTTCGGAGGAAGCTGTGAAATTTGTTGCATGCTGTACACGGCGACTAAAAGCTTGCATTACTTTCCAGACAACATAGCGTCGCCCCTGTTATGTGAGACCAGCTCGTTCAGGTACTGGGCGCCAATTCAGTGGAGCGTGAACCTGGTGTACGAGTGCAAGGCTCTCGGCAAAATCGAGGACTACTACCTCATGAACAAAATAGTTGAGGTGAGCTGCAGAAGGCTCTACACGGCCGGCAGATAACTGCCTCCATAGGCTTCATGCGAAGCAAGGCATGCAGGTTAAATCCGTTTAGGAAATCAGCAAATTCCGTCATGGACTCGCTGCTCTCCTCAAGTACGACTGGGTACCAGTGCCGCTTGTTTATCCACAGGTACGTGCTGCATGAGCCCTGTGAGACGTTCGGTGGCCTCCCCAGTCAGCTGAACACGTTCCAGGTTATCTTCCTCGCGGTTCGCTTCTACTTTGTGATCTGCTTATTTGGTCGCCAGTTTATCGTTACGGGAAAGAATCCGAGTGGGGTGAGTACCTATGCCTTCTATTCGTTGCTCCAATTTCTCCAAGTCAGTGTGTTCATAGCTGATTTTCAGATCGATCTGTGGCTACCGATCACCACTATGATTCAGTTTATAGTGTACATGGGTTGGATGAAGGTGCTTTATTTTCGAGTGAACTTCGTTTATTGTTTTAGGCATAACATTCTGGCGCTTTTATGGTATGTTGCCAAAATTTCACACTCGATGAAGTGGCTATCAGCAGCAGTGCTAGGTCTTCGTATTCTTGCTTTTGTTTTCGTTCCCAGCTTTTCTCCTTGCAAAGAAATCAAATTCTTTTGAGGACGCTGTGCACTGAATGGTGTTGCGCGTTAATCAACCTTTTCTGGAATGCGCCATGCTTCCTACATCGTCTCCATGAAAGCTTGTCGCTGTGCCACACATAGACATTATGAAGAACAGTCAACTTGTAAAATCTCTACACTTGAAAAGGCAAAATAACATTCTAGGAACGATTCCCCAGCTTGAAATTTCTTGAAGACAGCCGGGTGCTGATCTTTGTGTGGAAACCGACATACTTCACCAGTCATCGTTCAATGGTTGTTGACGTTAGCGAAGAAGAGTACAGCTCCAAGGATCACCAGTTCAATGCACCTCCTACTCAGACGGCAATAGAAGCTCACAAAGATCGACTGCTGTCGGGGACCACTGAGGTTCAGAGCACGGCAACATATGATTGTGTGGGCTTCACTGTCCTTGCACTGAACGCAACGTACCTGATCGAAATGGCTTCGAGGCATTCTAGATCGCGTGCTCTATCCCCGAGATTAACCGCAAGGACGAGTGCATGGCCAACGCAAGAACTGGACCCCTTTTTCAGCCGCTGTGGAATTTGACCAATTTTGTAGGATGTCCCTAATGCGGGTAGTCCCTAGGGCTTCCAATTGACGTCTGTGAACCTACCCCAACGGTTCTCAACAAGACCTATATGGCGGCTAACAAGGAGCACAGGGATGAAATTCGTTTTTGCTGGGAGCCACTGGATGTTCCAAAAATGGCACCAATTGGTCGACCAGTAAATCCTCTTCGACTTGCTACATGCTGGAGGAATGGAGACCACAGAGCTGACTCGTGTGGAAAAGACATTCTGGCCCACATTTGGGTTAAAAATGAAAAGCATACACGAATTCGGCTTAAAGGGAGCTCGCTTAAGAGGCCAGCACTAGTTGCATGGGGAGGATACATACGCTTCCCGGACTTCCTGTTCATGCGTTATTAGACAAAGAATTTTTGTCGTCTTTGGACCACACAGTGTCCCGTCCCTTGTTAGCTCGAGCCAACAGCGTCGACTTCCTTCTATAAGTGATCCGTGGAACACATTGCCTCCATCACAGCGATTAGGCTTAGCCATTTTTTGTCAAACATCGCATATGCCCATTTGTCCTTCAAGTTGTTTCTGTAAATTGGAGTTTATGTATGGAGGAGAGGAGAGGGGTAGTTTCTCAAAAAAATTATTCGTGGTTCCCAGGCTCTGAAGATGGCAAAACCATCTAAACGTAAATCGAAAGGGATGTTTTATCGTTCTTGACTTGCTACACAATTTTATGAATTGCTGCTTCAACAAGGAGGACTGGTACTAGGATTCAGTATAGCATGGCCGTTTCAAACGGAACTCGCACAATCAAATCATATTCTGCCCCTCTTCCGGGTAGCACGTCGTTAGACGCAGTTGGGTCGAGGAGAGCACAGAAGTCGGCAAACGAGGAATTCCGTGATGTGCTTCACCCAAGCCACTCGAGTTAGAGGTTCCCGAAAACCGAAGTTCCAGTGTGATAGGTCAGCCTGAGCGACTCAACTCTGAGCTCGCCGATCGGGATGCCATTCAAAGGGGCGTACGCGGCCGGTGCTTTATTTGATTGGCTGGTGCGCTCCCTCCTCCCATACTGAGAACTCGTACCTAGAGATTCCTCTTCCCCAACTTAATCCTCTCATGACGATCAATTCTCAGCAACATTGCTGGAGATGACATGCGGTGTTACAGATATCGGCGTTTCATTGGCTATCATACGCCATGACGTATTTCAGGTTGCCGAAGCTCTCCTGAATCCTCTTGGGGAGGACGACGACGACCTCGAATGCAACTACGTGATCGACAAAAATTTGATTGTGAGTTGAGAAGGAAACGGAGATGGTGTTGGACACTGCTATATTGGGAGCAGTACCTTCTCCCATAACATGTAGTAGAGAGTTGTGACATGGTAGAGATGAGTGTGCATTTCGTGAGCGACATCCTGCTTAACGGCATGACAACCTTCCCTTTGCGGAAATCGCAAGGCGGACGAGCCGGCGAATTCCGTGATGTCCGTTTTCTCCGTACGATTCCTTCGATTTGGCATTTTAGACAGGCATAGCCATTGTGGACACGATGTGGAAGCCAACGAAGGTGACGAGCTTAGACCCCTTCTTCCCTCGCTGTTCCTCTCCTTTTGGGTGGCCATCAGTCGAGCTGTGCACATCGTTGATCGCCATTCAAGTGCTTTCCTGCTCTAATGTTTCCGCATAACCCAGCATCATCCTAACCCTCCTCTGTTATTTCTCTCAATTTCCATCTGTCGTCCGTCTGTCAAGTCGAGCCATGCGTCACAATAACATCTTTTCACAGAGGTGGTCAGTTTCGAGCTACCATTGGGCACCACTGTCTGTCGGTGTTTTCTTGAAAAGGAGCTTATGCACTTCTGGTGCTTCACTTCGGTGCTAATGTAGATGGCAGGATATGAATGTAGTTTCCCGGTTGGACTCCGCACATTGTTTCGGCTGTTTAGACCGGCTACTCGATGGTGGAGGAGAATATGGCAAGGATTCCCGAGCAGAAGAAGGACGACTTCTGGGGCATTGACAAAATCGCGCCGCTGTATAGCATCGAGTCTGCCGAACGTACCGTGCACCCTTTGGTGGGTAGTGCGAGCAGTGTAAAGTGAGTTGCAGCATCTTCCTTCTATTTGCAAAATATGGTGAGGTTTTTCTATAGAGACGCATTGTAGCGTTGAAAACTTTTGCCTTAGTAGAAGATCATCCTACAATAAGGCGGAGTGGTGTATATGGACTGAAGCGGTTCTGCCTCAGAAGTACAATGATACAAGTATCTCGACCGAAGTCGTGCAAAGAACAGAGTTCAGCCGATGGTGCAATAGACTCTTGCAGTTTGGGATTTACGTCATAATCAACGCCAGCGATGGTGACCTGGGGAATGCGGCTGGACCGCATATTTTGCCATGGCAGGGGGTCATATTTATGTATCTCGGCTCTCTATCACATCTCCGTATGCCTTGCCAAGTAATCATTAGCAAGGCTCCTTCGTTCAGTAACTCAACGAATAGATTCATAGGGAGCAAGTGCTCAACCAAATCCAGTGATATTGTTAGCGAATGCAGCTACAATTACAATAACAATCCATTTGTATCTGTACATTTACAAGCGTGCAAACCGAAGTCACAACCACCCCCACGGCTTCTTTTTTACGAGTTAGCCACGCTAACCTATTGACTTTCGCGCACCGGCTCGTAGCATGAATTAGATCTCAAACCAGAACTAGGAACGCCAGTGCACCATAATTTTGATCTTTTTTTGATCCAGTCGGGACACTTGTCTTTCTGAGAGATAGGCTCTTCTTTCGATATTCACCACCTCCGCCGTTCAGACCTACCGTTGTGATATTTTCCTGGTTAGGCAGGACTGAAGCCATCAACCCTTCCCCTTCCAATCGAAGACACGTGCGACTCTTGGGCGAATTATAACCATCATAAAAGCTTCTTCTGGCTTCAATAAGGGAAGTGATTAGAAATGCGATGCCTCCATGTGAAGGGAGGGACCCGGACATCTTGTCCTTGGTGCGCCCCTCGCCCCCCCCCCCCTTTCTGAGGGTGGTGTATCCAACGACTCTCCGCCCAGTGGTACGATTGTAAATATTGGCGAAAATGGAAAAAAATCATCAGTTGAGAATGCACAGAATGACGTAAATGGAGATAATCTAGGCGAATTTGATATCAAATAGATCAACATGATGAGGCAAAATCTAAAATTGGCATGAAATACATTTTTGTCAGCGTTGAAAAATTTTAAAATTCCACTTGGCAGGTCCATTCCTGTCAGCGGGCATAACTAGTGGAGGCTAATGAGCGAATGAGAGGCAGGTCAAGACAATTAAGGGTTCGACAAATCTAGGTCATCTGAAACTCAAGAATTCCAAAGTCTTGTCGAGATTTTTACGCCATTGGGTGGATCATGTTGCTCTGATTCCAACAATATGCATTTCATTCGGTACAATCGATTTTGAAGGAAGTTAGGCAAAGCGGCGGAAACGGCGGATTAATTCGCCTCCGGCCGCGTTTTGGCGGATGTTTATCGAGGGTACTGTACCATTTTCACGTCCAATTCGAATTTTTTCAAATCAAATTTTTTCTAGGCAAGCTTGTCGCTTTCGAAAACAAACTGAACATCTACGAAATGAAAGCGAGCTTCTTCCACATTAAAATGAAGATCGTCCAAGTTCAATTTTTTTTACCCAAAATGTATGGTGGCTTTCTTCGAAATATTTAAATTCACCTGCCCCAATAAGTGTCCAATGAGTGAGCAAATTGCTTGTTTCTTAATTTTTCGTTTTAATTTTCTGTTGATTCGGGTCTCCGCCCAGGCCAACCAAGCCTTCCATCCTCCCCGGGGTCGGTGAATTGGTACGAGACGTGTCTGGGAAGGACAAAACGTAGAGTTGTTGATCGGTTGGCCACCACAAGTCACTGAATGGCCAAATAAGTATTCACATCGCCTCTACCATTCTCTTTGAACGGGATGCGTGGTGCATCCCAAAAAGGATTGATTAACGCCGTCCTTTACCTTTGTCGTTTCATTTTCTAAAGAACAATAATGAATTGAATATTGTTTTAAATCGCAAGAAGGCAGCCATTATTTTGTGCATCAAAAAGAGATTGCGCCATGCGCTGCACTAGACTTTCATTTGATTAGTGGCGAGCATTCTGATTGCAGTAACGCAGATGTAACATGTAGCAAAAACAGTTGTAACATCTCTGCTCACAATGCTTTTTCAAGTAAACAACATTCACCCTATCAATCGAACCAAAGCCGCTACGAGCTAGTCGAGTGCTTTTAATAAACAGAATGTTTGCCCCTTTTTGGGCTCTAAAACAAATTTTAAATCCTTATTTTCCCCTGAAAAATAAAAATTTTATAAAATTGCGAACAATGTTTACACTTTTGTACAAGTCTCCATGATCGATTGTAATTAAACCTGGGCATTTTTGGTGGAACAGATTCAAATCTTCTCTGCCAAGCAGGCTTGTTAAAATTCAACTTTATTTCGAATTTATAGAAAATTCAACTTTATTTCGAAGTTATCGTCGTTATCAAAGGCCTGAAAGAAGTTCGGTGTTCTGCGGACTGTGCACTCATACCGTCAACTGCTCTAATCTTCCCAACCCTGCGGCATTTCTCAGTCGCATTCCGTCACATCTGACAAATACGGGACAGTCTCTGGATCGCTTACGATCGAGCATGCTGAACGCAATTGCGTGATAGAGTCGCTTGACATGACAGCACTATACACCAATGAAGACAAGAACGCAGCTCTGCAGGCACTTTGGGAAATGCCTGATGAACACGAAGGAGGCATTGTTACATTTGGTTTGAGCAAGTCGCATGCAATGACTCTAGTACAAGAACGCCTGAATTGTAACGTATTCAAGTGGTCTGGAAAGTATTTCTCACAAAGTAGAGGACTTGCAATGGGACAGCGCCTAGCACCTAACTTAGCGATCTGCTTTATGAGCAGAACTGATCGCAACATCCACGCTATTTTCGTGACCCATCAGCCACATCTCGGTTTCTATGTAGTAAACTTCATGTGTGCAATAGCTTAAGAAACAAAATATATCAAATTCATGTGCTCATAGATAGATCGGGATGTGAAACTGAAAACATCTGACAGTAAGGTGGAGCTGTTGCATGATTCAAAGTCTTACAGTCGGATGCAATTGATCGCAAAATGATAATTTTCCTTTTTATTGAAGCCGGAAGAAGCTTTTATGATGGTTATAATTCGCCCAAGAGTCGCACGTGTCTTCGATTGGAAGGGAAGGGTTGATGGCTTCAGTCCTGCCTAACCAGGAAAATATCACAACGATAGTTTTGAACGGCGGAGGTGGTGAATAGAATATCGAAAGAAGAGCCTATCTCTCAGAAAGACGTGAATATAAGTGTCCCGACCGGATCAAAAAAATCAAAATTATGGTGCACTGGTGTCGATAGTTCTGGTTTGAGATCTGATTCATGCTACGAGCCAATGCGCGAAGGTGAACGGGTTAGCGTGGCTAACTCGTAGAAAAGAAGCCGTGGGGGTCGTTGTGACTTCGGTTTGCACGCTTGTAAATGTACAGATACAAATGGATTGTCCTACTGTAAGGAAATCGACAAAATGCACCGAAAATTGCGCCAAATTCATTCAGCATTGGTGAACAGAAAAGGCCTGATTCTTTTGCAGGATGACGCGTACCCACGCGTTTCACAAATCACTTTTCGAAAACTGAACAAATTAAGGATTGAAATTCTGCCTCACCAGTCACACTCTGAACACCTCTCGCGAACCGACCACCTTTCCAAACACTTTCAGAACTTTCTCGCTGGTAAAACCTTCACCAATCAAAATCAAGCAAAGGCAGCCTTCGTAAGCTTTGTCGAATCTTACCCACCTATTTTTTTGCTGATGGAACAATTCGACTGGTGGCCTATTGGCAAAAGTGTGCTGATTCGAGCGGTGCTTACTGACTAAGTCCGATAAGATTTGAGAAAGTTATGGTTGCTCAAAGTGAAGCACTAACGCTGAGAACTTTCCGAACAACCTAATACATAGTCTCATATAAAGACGCACTATAGTTCCCGTCGAAGTGAAACTTAACAACACAATTTGCTTGGCGACACCGAAGGAATCCTCATTCACCATGGGGCCACAATCTTAACAACATTCCTTAAATCACTATGGTTCCTACCTTCGAAATGCAAAATTGCTTTTCGGCTTCATCGGGCAAATCTTTTTGCAAACGTTCCGTTCGCTTCATTTTGGAGCCCGTTCTATTCTGGTTGTGACCGTTCTCTATCGCAGCTACTATTGATTAACTGTTTATTTAATTAATTTATTTATTTATTTTATGAAGACATGCTTAGAATTTGGGAAAACAGACGAGGAACAACTATCTAGAAATTAAGAAGAAAGAGGGCCCGTAAAAACATTAATAGGTATGAAAAGTGGCAGTGGATCTCTTCAGTTATTGAAAACATGCGTTAGAGACTAATCGACGGGGACCCTGGAGGTAATTTTAAAATGGAAAAGAGTATAAGATATCGTCGCATTCAAGTTTAAAGCTAAAACTGAAGCTTTCGAACAAAAAAATCGACATAGATGTCATCTATTTTGATTTCCTGAAAGCTTTCGATAAAGTTGCGTTTCACGGGCTTATCTGTAACAATATAGGCATTCACCTGAGAATAATTAATCGGATAAATGATTTCATAACGGGAAGGTCTTTTCAGGTTAGAGTAAATGGGTCATTTTCTGAATCCTTCTCTGTTTCCCACAGGGAGGTGTGTTATCTCCAGTTTTCTTTACTGTTTACACTTCGGAAATTCCTTCCTTTGTTAACCATTATGGTGTTCAATTCAAGATGCTTGCGGACAAGAAGACCTATAACAAAGGAGTAGGATCATGTTGCTCTTCAGTCTGCCATAAATGCGGTAGCGGATTGGTCAGCAGGATGGAATCTCCCTTTCTCAGTTCGAAAGTCGAGAGTGCTCCACCTGGAACAGCAGAGTAAAGGAAAAGCTTGTTTGACTGACCACTACAAAACTTTCTTTCAAGGGCCACTGTGAAACAATAGCGAGAAAGCCTGGTCGCGCTGTGCACAGCCTTTTCAGATCTTTGCGAATGAACTCTGTAAGCTATTAGGGTGTCCCATAAGTCTTCGCCTTTTTTTTCGACGATTCACTGCAGATTTCGCCGGCGGTCTCCTGCATAGCGCTGCATAGCTTTCGAAAGAGAATGATTTGTTCTATCACAACATGTATTGCATTTCTTTTTTCATCATGAGTTTTGTCAATTTTTAGGTCGTTGAAGTGAAAAGTGAAAAAGTGAAGAAGTAGCCATTTGCGCACTTGTTCTCTCCGCTTAGGTTTGTAATTTTTTGCGCAGTTTTCCATAGAATTTGGAAGACAATGCTCTGTGCTACAAGAATATGTGTTGGTCCTATTTTCTCACTTGTCCTTTACTGATTTTTAGATCATCAAATTGGGACGTCCGAAGGAGGATGGTTATTTTTGCCGACAGCTCCTGCTCTGTGGTTGGACTTTTTGGTTGGTGTTATCTGTCATTCGAAAGAGAATGTCTTGCTCTATAAGAATATGTGTCGCGTTTATTGATTTCTATTGAATGTCAACAAAATGCCAAAAAGAGAAAAATCGTCTTCACCAACAACTCCTTCTCCTTCTTCAGTTGTTGATATTCGACAGAAATCAGCGTGAGCCAATAAACGCGACACAAATTCTTACTGAGCAAGACATCCTCTTCCAAACGACATATAACACCAAGAAAAAACGTTCAACCACAGAACCGGAGTTTTGGTAAAAATTCGGACGGAAAAGTCGGAATTCCCAATTTGATGGCCTAAAAATCAGTAAAGGACAAGTGAGAAAATAGGACCAACACATATTCTTGTAGTACAGAACACTGTCTTCCAAATTCTATGGAAAACTGCGCAAAAAATTACAAACCTAAGCGGAGAGAACAAGTGCGCAAATGGCTACTTTTTCACTTTTTCACTTTTCACTTCAACGACCTAAAAATTGACAAATTTCATGATGAAAAAAGAAATCCAATACACGATCTGATAGAGCAAATCATTCTCTTTCGAAAGCTGTGCAGCGCTATGCAAGAGACCGCCGGCGAAATCTGCAGTGTATGGTTGAAAAAACGGCGGGGACTTATGGGACAACCTAATATTAGATTCTCGCTTTTAAGTCCTGCGTGATACCCATTCTAGAGTACGGCACGACAGTATTTAGCCCTATGCGTAAAAGAGAAACTGCTAGGCTAGAAGCCGTTCAAAATAGCTTCGCAAGAAAACTGCGGACAAGGATGCATGGATACGATTACATCAGGCTTCCTTCGGGCACTATAAGAAATAAAGTCTACGGCCTGCCAACACTTGCGCGCCGTAGAAGGAAGTATGAGTATGCTGTAATGATTTTTAAGATGGTAACTGGTATGTTAGGCATCTCAGTCCAGGAGTTCTATTCCGCCGTTTTTTCTTCTAACATTAGAGGTGGCCAGTGGAAGATCAGAATCCCAAGGGAAAAATGTAATATGAGATTAGGTTTCTTTACTATTCTAGCAGAAACAGTTTTTGAACTCTCAAGGAAAACGTTCTAATTACCTCTTTGAAGCAGTATGAAAGGCTCGTTGATGGGTATCTCCAGGACACTTCTTAGTTTATCCCGTTTTGATTACTTCAGTTCTTTTGTTCACTGTTGTTTTAAATGCTATTTATTAACCGAATTTTATATTGTTTGGTACTCCATGTGCAAAATAAATAAATAAACAAATAAATAAAGTAATGGTTTCTTGAGTCACGTTGATTCTCCGAATTCGATTTGTCTCCATTTTACCCTCATTGTCGGACCAAAGCCAAATTTTCCCCTGGTGCGTTCGTTGGGCCACCGCTGAGCCTGCTGACTAGCCCTGCAGGTTTCTTGCAAGGATGCATGTTGTGTGCGACGATCAGCAGATGAGAGCAGTTGTTTCAGTTTGGTGAAGAATCGCCGCGAGATTGTTATGACGCCACACAAAAACAAGCTGAGCGAGTTGACCGAGGAGGAACAGGTGAGGCCGGCACTCTTCTTTCCGAATTCCGCCCATCAATCTCATTCATGTGTCAGCAGCAAGCCGAGGCGCGTTAGTCACTGTCACGAACCAACTGGCGCCATTTCGACAAGAAAAGTTCACTTCCTGCGGCCATCCAATGAGGCTACCCATCAAAAACTTTTAAAGGGCTGTACATTTGTTCCTTCCCAAAGCTAATGAAAGCAGCAGATTTTCTGGAACTCTTCAGCAAGCACTGGGTGTTTAAAGGTGGACAAAAACATTGTAGCTGATTCCATAGCGAACAGCAGTTTAGAATTGGGACACTCCGAACTCCCAGTCTTGGATAAGACCCTGTCAACCTTCAAAATACGGTATTTTAGAAGTCGTACTTGCGGCGAGTCGGTGTGGCGGCGCACAATGCTCGCCACCACCGTCAACGGACTCAGGAGAGGGCGAACAGTCCGGACACCTGCCTGTCAAGGGTGCGCACGAGGTCGAAGTGAGTTCTCTCGCCTTCTTCCAAGGCCTCCACCCTCCTCAACCTATCCACACCTGTTGTAAGGCTCCTATGTCGTTGTCCGCTTCTCATTTGGAGACTCCTAGCGGTAGCCGCTCCTTACTCTGCTTCCATAGCGACTTTTGCACAACTCGGTGTCGCTTTCGATAACCGATCGCTAGTGGTGAGCTGGAAACGAGGAGGAGCTGCATGCCTAGTGTGGTGTTGGGATTTTCATTCCGAATGTGGAGCTCACTACACTGAAAATGTGCGTTTCTTGTTCGTTCTAGATCCGAATTGCAATTCATTCAATTCTATGAGAAGTAAGTTGCACGAGCGTTCAGTGGTGTGCCGTGTAGTGACACATATGTAGTATGGTATTTTGGCCGTTTCCCAACGCTAATTCCCTCTCGCTTTCTCTTCAGCGGCAAATCCCACACGGTGTCGTCGAACGGGACGAGGAACGGCGAGGACCCATGGCAACGATCTGGTATGTCGCTCTTCTATTCGACCTGTACAGTTCTTCGAGTTGGTCCACAGCTGCTTTAGCGGGTTTGGCAAGCGCCTAGCGCCAATCTGTTAAGTAAAGAACTAAAGTCGTTGATTGTTACAAGATGTTTTGTTGCAGTCAAAACTCTTGCGCCAGGCAGGTAAAATATTCTCGTTGAAATTTTGTCGAAGGATAGGTAGCACCGCCTAATTCAAAGGCAATTTTTCGTCAACTCGATGAAGGGCCAAAAAAGTTTGGAGAGGATTCAACACGATCGACCACATACACACCATTACGAAGCTCATCGAAGTGCCGCGAGCGTACAAGCTGCCGCTCTGCCTTACGTTCATCGACCTGAAGAAGGCATTCAGCCCTGTCCAAACTGAGGCGGTCATCGAAGCCCTGCGCACTCAGAGCGTTCCTACGCAGTACGTTAGAATACAACACCGCTATTAATTCGTGTACAATCGACGTTTGGCGACAGATTTTTCCGTCGCAAACCGTCGCTCTCGCACAACTTCGTTCATAGCGATTTTCGTAAAACGAAACTTACACCAAGCGAATTCTTGCTTCAGCGCTAATCCACTGGTATGTGGAAAAATTTGATTTTTGATTAATTTGATTAAAAAGTGGCTTAGTTGCAGATAATCTTTCTTGGAGCGGTCGTTAATTGTTTTACGACCCCTTCGAAGTTCACGCTGGTGTCTCCTTAGGATATGGCATGTACAGAATAGTGTGAGATTTTAAAAATGTATTTTTGTTATCAAATTCGTCCTCTGCGTGCTGTGTCCCTCACAATGATAGCAACTTCCACAAAAACAACAGAAACTGGATTGTTCTGCAAAAAACACGAGAAACGTTTTCTTCACACTTTGGCCTTCATTTCGCCAGCCAGCATTCTCTCTCACATAAAAGTGACCTAAGTAATGCATGTTAAACGTGCTTTTCCCACTTCTGTTAGATGAACCCGCTGCTTGTCACGGAGGTGAGCAAAATTAGGAGTTGGTAGTGCGCCAACCAATCATAACAAATCAGAGCACTAACCAAGCACATTCCAGCCAATCCGGTTACTGTAGGTACACACCCTTTCTCGATGGCACGCCCATTCGATGTGATCTGATTGGTTGGCGGATTACTTGGGCGCGTGTAGCGCAGTCGGAGGAGGCGCGACTGTCGCGTGCACCCGATACCAGGTTCCTGGTTCGGATTTCCTGCCCAGGCCAACCAAGCCTTCCATCCCTCCGGGGTCGGTGAACTGGAACCAGACTTGTCTGGGAAGGATAGAGCGCTGACTTGTTCATCGGCTGGCCACCGCAAGTCATTTTATGGCCAAATACGCATTCATATCGCCTCCACGACATCCCGTAGAAGTAGAATATGCTGGCGCATCCCAAAAGGGATTGAGTAACGCCGTCCTTTATCCTTATCCTTTAATGCAGCCCACGCTCGCGTCATGCACCAAGAACCTCCACAACTTCAAGAAATATCCAAGTTTTATAGCTTTCAATCCTTTCTTTTCTCTGTTCAGCAAGTAGTTTTTGAACATAAGGATAGGGACAAAAGATAAAGGACGGCGTTACTCAATCCCTTTTGGGATGCGCCAGCGCATTCTACTTCTGCGGGATGTCGTTGAGGCATATAACTAACTAACTACATATAACAAACTTTTTTGGACATATAACGAACTATGTCTTCTTAAGGAATAGAGTAGTGGAACTTGCTTTCATCTGTGCTCTACGCAGGCAGCTTCAAGACACTGGTCGTAGAAACGTTCACTTCTTTGGTAGTCACTGTCTTCAAGCATCTTATTTTAGACAGAAAATCCCGATTTTCCTTTGTTTCAGAGTTAACTCGGTAGCTCTAGCTTCATTTGCTTATTTATTTTATTTATTTATTCCGACATGTGATACAACACATGTAAAGCGATCCATGTGAGCGAGCTCACCATCGCAACCAATGAACACAGTAACGTAACTTTAAAACAGTGGAACAAAAAATTAGTTATGTTCAAAAACGGCTTAACAACTATTGGCCGATAAGCGACTCCGCCCGACAGGTGACTACAAAAAAGAAAAAGGAAGCAAAACCGTCAGCAACGGCTAAGCGTGGTACCTTCCTACTCTATCGGGAACCTGTAACATTTTTACAAAATGTTAAAAGTCTTATATTTGAAGCCTACCTAAGGCAGCGCTAAAGGTTCGCGAGAAGGTGTCGCTCAGCGCTGTCGTTTTGCATCCTCGATAGGGCGCAGTACCACTGCGCAGTATCACACCAGGCGCGAGTGTCGGCTGGGCCATTGCGCGCTGATTCGGGTCAAGTCGCAGCGATCTCAGAACTCAGCAGACGCGAAAGCGGCAAAATATCGCTCCTACCAATTTCCTAAGCTGCTACATCGATCGAAAGCTCTCGTTGTGCTTGACATCGGCGGTACAACCGTTTTCCAGATGAAGCCAGAGATACCGAGTACGTGCTGAAAACAAGGGAAAATCGGGATTTTTTGTCTGAATTAAGATGCTTGAAGACAGAGACTAAGAGGGAAGTGAAGGAAAGTAAAGTTTTCTACGACCAGCGCCTTGGAGCTGCCTACATAGAGTACAGATGGAGGTAAGCTTAGCTCTGCTACTATATGTATATATATATATATACATATATACATATATATACATATATATATTCCCTAAGAAGACATAGTTCGTAAAGTGTTCAAAAACCACTTCCTCAACAGAGAAAGGTAAGGATTTAAGGCTACAAAACTTGGACATTTCTTGAAGTTGTGAGGGTTCCTTTAACAAAAGTGAGACAAAGCACGTTTCTTTCGTGCACTACTTAGGTCGGTTTTATATGAGAGATATTCCTGGCTTTCGAAATGAAGTCCGAAATGTGAAGAAAACGTTTCTCGTATTTTTTGCAGAGTAGACCCAGTTTCCATTGTTTTTGTGGAGATTGCTATCACTCTGGCGGCCACAGCATGCAGAGGACGAATTTGATGACAAAAATACAATTTTTAAAATTTCTTACTACCCTTGTGCATACCATATCCCCTAAAAAACACCAGCGTGGACTTCGGAGGGGTCGTAAAACAATTAACGACCGCTCCATGAAAAGTTGTCCACAACTAGGTCACTTTTCAACGAAATCAAAATTTTCACATTCCAGTGAATTTGCGCTGAAGTGAGGAGTTGCTTGGTGTAGGTTTCATGTTAAGAGGGTCGCTATGAACGAAGTTATGCGATTGCGACCGTTTGCGGCGGATAAATCTGTCTCAAAGCGTTGATTGTAGACGAATTAGCGGTATTGTAGCATGACGCCAACTTCGAGGTCTTCCTCCGTATGCGCGTGGACTCTGGTGACCCACTGCAATGGACTTCCTGGGACGCATTCATCAACGACTTCCATCAATTTAGCGGAGAAAATGCAACCAAAATCCCTGATAACGCGGCTTATCAACAAGCGATGTGGTGGAATGTTTCACTTCCTAGGACTTGGCCTTGCCGTCAAAGGGTTCCTTGACCGTAAGAGGATTGATAACGCTTTCTGTCCTCAAAAAAAGGAATGTACCCGACATTAGTTCATCGTAGCTCTTTAATCTTTGCGTTCTCTTACTCGAGTTCTTACATTGCACTTTTGGACTTACAAAGTGTGTTAACCTTTGCAAAGGATTGAAGCTGTGTTTAGACCGGCTTTAGCCGAAGGATTTCCCTAGCTCTCTGTCAAAAGCGTTTTCAGCGTTTTCAGACAGTACAGAATAATAAATAAAAAAATAAAATAAAATAAATACAGAATGATGTCTTCCAAACAAGGTCTTTAAGCAGGATTATTACGTCACTCCCCTGAAGCACAGTTATTACGTTTTTTCGCACAACTTCATAACTTCCAAGGTTAGCAAAAGGTCGCGGTTGACGATAAAGGAAGTGCGAGTACTTGCTGTGATTCCGTGCTCTCAGTGTAGCGTAACCCCATCTGGCTCACTAACATGCCGTCTTTCTACCCTTCACCTGAATCTTCTGTGTTTAACTTATGGTTAGTAGAGACCACCGTTCTTCGGATCAAGATGGCTGGCGTGAGTGCTGTTCTCCGTTTTCCCTTGAGGATGCCGGATCATCGCCAATCGTTGAACTAGCAATGCAACTCACCTTCCCTTTACTGCGAATCCACCATTCAATGGTTTGAGTCTCATATGAATTATCATCATCGGGGTACATCAATTTTTTCACCTTTCCAGTGACTTATGTGAGTAGATCGAGAACGTTACGGGAGTGGATGAATTACATTGTTCGCAGTTTCCTGCCACGGTTTTCGCCATAATTGCATCTTCTGACCGTTTTCAGAGGTGCCAAGGGGTAGAATCTGCACAACCTCATCTCGTTGCGCTAGTCCAATATTAGCCCATGAGCGGCAACAATTACATTGGCGCCTTCTTGCTGGTAAAACTAGTACGAGATAGCCCCTGAGTAAGATGGTACTTTAACTTCGATGGCATGTGTACTAGTAAGGGGCACTGAACGATTTTGGGTGAAATCGGTTGAAAATGAAAAAGAGAGAACTGTGAAACCCATTCTTCTTTCCGTCGCAAATAGAGCACGGAGAGTGGATGTCTTCTGTACGTGAAAATAATATGCCGCTCACGTACACACCTAACCGCTGCGCTCCGTGATGGATTGCTTCGACGAGGAGATGAACAGGACGCTCTTGTGAGCACGTCTCAGAACATTCGCACGCGCGATACATCCTTTGCATAGGTACATACACAAACGCAGCTGTCGGAAGCGCGGCACAGAGGCGGAGGTGCTCCGAAATTGGTGAGACGTTCACGCGTAAGACGCCGTGACATCGACATACCTGCTACTACGTTCTTGGCCGAAAAACAAACAATTCGTTTTCCTTGGGAAAGAAGCCGAGTTGCAACAGAGCTGCTACTACGATCCCCATATTCAGCTTTTTCAACGCTCTTCTTAACGTATCACCTGCATAGCCTGTCGTCCTGTAAATCAGAGCTAGTCAAGGGAACATCTTCGTTTTTCTCTGCCGCGTACCTGAGTGACCCATTGGATCCTCGTCGCTCGTGTGGCACGAAGAGCGTCATACGTTCCGTTCAAGGCCTTCACAAGGAAGACCGGCCTTTACGTTCGTTGATCTTCTGACATTCTTCGGAATCCCATATTTATGACTGTTGCCCAGCAGGTGTCAACGAACTCCAGTAAAAGAAGGGCCCATCTTATTCTCACAACTTGATGCAAGCGACAGCAGCTTTGATCATTGAACGTCGACGAAGATCGGGATTCCGTCTGTTTCTCTTGCATGGATCGAGCTACTCAGAACATCGTCCTCTCGACTCCGAATTCTTCGACGCCGATCGTATTTTCGAAGAGCGCACATCTTTAAGGCCTACACGGGTGCATGAAGAAACGGGAACCCAAATATGTGAGCACGGAGCCGGACGTCCTCGCATTCTTCACTACTTCTTTGACACTCATGGAAGCTCTCCAAGCTCCTCGTTTCCTCCTGTCCAACTCCAGCACCTAGTCGTTGGACAAGATGACTTCGCGACTTATTAAAGAAAGAGGAAGAGCACGAGATGTCAGAGACAGGAGGAGGTATTACGTGAGCGACGCAGATATCGAAGATTGGTTAAGCTGCCCACGTGGTCTGAGTGAGATGCTTTATGCTCTTTTATTCCTTCTGGAGGGAATACCCGATGTCCTACTTTGACACTGGGATGCAGGATGGCAGCGCGCGCGCCAACCAACTGTATGAAACGAGGCAGGACATCATATGTGATTTGAACGAGAGATGAAGGAATATGCAGACCTCGCCACCATTTTTTCGCAAAAAAAACGTCGCTGAATTGGTGTTATTATGTAACTGTGATTCTGCTCCACTATTGGGAGTTGTTCTCTTGAACACTGAGGGTTTGCGCACCTTCTTCAGGCCTTTACTCACGACAATGAACGTAACTGTCGCCATCGAGTGAGTATATACGCATACAATCCCTACAGTTGGCTAAGACAAGTATGAGGTGTTCGTTGCACCCAGCGCGTTTGAGCCGTGATCTTATGGGGAGTCGTTCGGAATACGGCCAGCCATTCTAGCGGTCCGACAAAGGCTGAGCCGTCTATATCTCTTGGAACCGAAATGCACCATTCTGCTGAGGTAGAAGCGGGGTGTGCCACTCTTTGCCGAACTGGTTTACTCCGGATTCCTTCGTGCTCTCCTGTAACGTGAAACAACCTCCTGGCAGATTTCAAGCTGACTTTATCAACGGCCGCCACATTTTCAATCGTTTTATTTTTCCCTGAGGCCGCCACAAGTAAGATCTGGACGTTGGCTGTTAATTAAACGGCACTTTCTCTCCTAGAAAAGCGAATAAAATAACTTTTGATTGACAGCCAAAATATGTTTATTACGAGCTAAAAACATAATTTACCATACGGTCCAAAGACTAAAAGAGTTTAAATAGATGCGCTGTACTATGGTCATTACCATGAAGGGTAAAGGAATGTCTTCTTCTTTGCTTTTCGACGACACTGAAACGACGGCACTAAATGCTACCAGGAGTTGAGTGTAGTTGGGAAAAATGGCTTCAAGAAACTTCTCTTCGAGGAACTCTCTCGAAAACATGTTCTGGAATTGTAATCAGTTGATTCCTCTCAAGCCTGCTATTCTTTCATCCCTTCATTTTCGACGCAAATTGTATGGAATCATACCAAGCAGGGGTGTGCGCTGACTTGCCGCCGGAAAACATTTTACCGCAAATTTTTAACGCAGAAATTCGCCGGTAAATTCGGAAAATCCGTTAATATTTAAAATTTAATATTCCCTTAAAAACAACTGGTTTTAAGCGGCGGTAATGTAAAAAAGTGTAAAGTTTTTCGCCGAAACATCATCACGTTCAGAAAAACCATATCATCTTTATTTTATCATGCATACGTCATCCTAAAGCAAACAAAGCAAGCGGAAGCCTAACAATGCGCAAGTGTAGTGGTCTATATTGCGAGTGCTTTAAAAAAGATAGAAGATTAATTAAAACTCTAAAACAGTTTAATTAGACTCAAAAACATTTCTGGAACATCCGACATTTAATCGATACTGCTACTGCTATACTTCTTTTTGGATTAACAGTTTAACTGTTTTTTGAAATTATCACAATTATCATCGTTTCATTCGATGAAGGAATGATTTACACCTTACACCACCACATTTTTGAACTACTAAGCTGTACATTGGAGCAAAGCCAAGCACTTCAGATAAAAGAACGAAATGTGACATGATAGCGAATTTCTTTCTCTTCTTATATGGAAAAACAGCTTAAGGCCGGGGCATACTTCCATCGCCGCGATGGCTTCCCGCGCCCATATTCGTCGCCGGGATTCCATCGCGGCGACGGGAAGTATGCACGAGGCCTAAGAGTCCACCAGATCAGGTAGACTAGCGGACTACATTCCGATACCTTACATCTTGGACTAAATTACAGGAACAAGACATAGGCGTATCTTCTCCTTGTTCCTCTGGCGATCGTCTATTCTGAGAGCTTCATTATCTCGGTCTACGGAGAAAATGCCCGAATCTCACGGCGCGCGTTGCGTGCGGAGAAAATGCCCGCAACCAGGGGAGAAAATGCCCGCGACCAGGGGAGAAAATGCCCGCAACCAAGGGAGAAAATGGCCGCGATCAGGGGAGAAAATTCCCGGGTTTGCGAGAAGAATCTATTGCACATCATCATGTGGTGAATAGCGAAAGCGCCGTAATAAAGAAAACAACTTTGAGCGGTAGTCACCACTTAGGAAACAAAAAAAAACGTTAGGAGAGCCTTAACGGGACGTATCGTTATTATTGTACAATGGTCTACTTCCACAACGTCTCATTCGTATCAAAGCTCTAATAAGAAATTGATCGCAAAATTTCATGTTCGAAAAACACTTTATATTTCGAGAAGGTGTCCTGAAAGATTTTTGGCGAGGGGCTACACCGTAGGTTCTGGTCATTTTAATAACGTTTTTGGTAAAACCTATGTTGCAGCTAACCATTGCCCGCGACCTGGAGAGAAAATTCCTGGGTTGACGAGAAATCCTTTATTTAGATATGTGGAAGTATCAGAAAAAGAGCAACATTGCGAAGCAAAATAGAAGTCTAAGAAAACTTACGTACTGAGAAAACTTTAATTAAAAAAAGCACAACAAGTGTTTACGATACCAATGGTGTATCAAATGAAAATCACTTAAAAAGCAATGAATGTTGAAATATCTATGTTCAAATCCTGTTTTACTAAAGAAGGAAATGATTGGCCAAAAATGAAGACTTCATCAGAAAGACTCAGCGGAACCTCAGTAAAACCTAAAAACCATTTTGTAAATAAATTCCCAAATAAGTACTGCCATTTTTCATCTTCTACTTCTCATGACTTTGAAGTGCATGTACCTACTGTTCACTCCATGTGGCGTTCATGTGGCTCAAAAACAAACTCAAGTATTGAGGTGGCCTACAGTTCCGCAGCTCAATGCTCCGAAAAGTAATTGTTTACCAGGTTCCGTTGATGTGCTTGTCTTCTAGTTTTATATGCTAGAAATGGAGATCTGGACGAAAACTCTTCTTTCGCTCTTTTCAGTGTTTTCAAGTGTTCTTTTCACGTAAGGCACCGTTGGTACTAATCTAACCGTTGAGCATGCCTGTTGTAACGAGAATCTTTCCTCATATTCTCCAAAGCTTCTCTATCACGGTAATGACATCAAGTCGGCTAGGGAATCCAAATGATGGTGCAACAGTTCCAATTGCTACGCCCACGATTTCTCATGCCCTTTACTCGACGCCATGAGAAAAATGCCGTATCCCTGTCCACGTGATTACCATGTGTTTTGTTGTAGTGGTTGTTGTAGTGGACCCTATCGAAAACCGTTCAGTGGCCGCAGATATTTTCTCCCCCGGCTGCTGGCATCTTCTCCCCTGGTCACGGGCATTTTCTCCCCTGGTCGCGGGCATTTTCTCCCCTAGTCGCGGGCATTTTCTCCCCTGGTCACGGGCATTTTCTCCCCTGGTTGCGGGCATTTTCTCGCACCGAAACAGACGCGGCGCGGTTCGGGCATTTTCTCTCGTAATCCAATATCTCTAGTCCAAATTGGGGACTGTAGGGAATGTCAGCGCGAAGTACTATTCCAGTGGAGCGCGCTTTCACATTGGAGCGCACCGCCTCCGCTTCCTGATATGTTTTAATGAGGTTGAGGACCACGAACGCTCATAGCAAGTTATTAGAGAAGATAGAAGCAATCACTTCTAAACTGAAATCGGTAGTATGTTTCCTTCTCCATTCCAGAGATAGGAACATGATTTTGTTCGAAAAAGTCGTTAAATTTTCCGGTAAATTTGGGAAATTACCGGAAATTTTCGTTAAAAGAATTTATCGCGAAATGCCGGTAAATCCGTTAAACCGGTAAATCGTTAACCGGTAAACGCACACCCCTGATGCCAAGCTGATCAACGGCAGGTCACTAGTAGTTGTTCAGTTCAAATACGCACTGCTATCAGGAATCCACACTGAGGTCGAGTACTTACCGCTAGTCATAGACATTGCTTAGGGCCTTTCTGGTCTTAAATGTGAGCACCGGCTCAGTCGTCGTGTAGTTGGCTGCGTTTGATCCTTTCCACCATTTAGCGATAAAGCAAATGTAGTCTGTACCCTCCAGCTTAAGGTCAAGGAAATGAAGACAAGATAATACTTCGGTCATTTTAATGACTCGTGCTCATTCGGTCTTGAGCTACACCTTGCATGTACTCATTAGGAACTCGATTACCTCTACATATTTATTTCCTAGACGTTAGACGTTTTCTTTATCCGGTCGAATTCTTGCGTGATAACACTCCGAAGGGTGGGATCAAATAGCCAGAGACACTTATCCTGCGATACCCTTTCAATGATGAGCCCTGATCATTCGCTGTAGTAGAATTGCAGTGGAGCCGACAGGGTTTAGCGTACGCGGCTCTACGAGAAAGCTCTCGTAGGGTTGAGAGCGGCTCGAGTGCTCCACTCCTCGCACTTGCAGCCTGTTTGAGGACAACAACTCTGAACTGGAACACCATGCACTCCTTCGCAGAACGAGAGCACGTTTCGAGCAATTTCGCTCGCAAAGGGAGTGTTTGGGCGAATCGGTGAACACTACATTATGTCTTCTGCTTCAGGATCCTACACCAACATCTACCAGTTATAAATCGCGCCATGAGGTTTGTGCATGACCCCGTCGTTGTGACTACCATAGAGACAGTGTCCGTCGGAGATGCACGAACTCCTCTCAGTGTTCTATTAAAACTACTCTGACAATATGCCCAGGTTTCATGAAAGCCGAACATGGAGAATTTCTCTCAGTGTTTTCGTCAGTAGACAACTTAGCAAATCGAAATTTTGGTCGGGCTTTAAGGTGCAGTTTACAAAACACCAACGATCCGAAGAAATGCCTATGCGCTATCTAACAAATACCTTCTGCTAGACGTCGTCTGGGTGTTCTGTCTTCAATTTAAACGGATGGAGCAACAGGGTTAGATCTGAGATATACTATCGTGGACACTTCGGTGGCTGCCCACGCAACATGGGTCTGGCGGTCTGCGACGATGGCCAGGTGTACCGTCCCTTCCTGTCCCTCCGCGGGAGTGTTCGCGAGAGTATTCTATAGACCGTACACGTCCTTCTTTCATGGAACCGCTGCGCACTCTTCACTTTCAACAGATTCTTCTTTTGAGACGCGTACTTGTATCAGTTCGCTCTTTCTTTCGGCCTAGACCATCTCGCGTGGCAGAAGACGAGTGTTGGTCTGAATATTAACATGCTGCAAAGTTCCCACAGTGCTGAAACCGGATTATCAAAGACAGTTTGTCACGAAATTGCAATTATTTCGCTATGCGATGAGATTTCGGAAAGAAAAGAGCGGAGCTCTCGACGTCGGTCTCGATAGACGTGCCGTTGCAGTGATCTCTAGCCGATAAAATGCCAGCTCTTGAGAAGATATGTGGAGAGTACTTTTCATCATATCTCTCCAGCACCACAAAACCTTAATCAAGCGTTGTTATGGTCATGTTACTGCCGTTATCAAGGGCAGGAGCAATCTGCTTGGTAACATTTCCAATCTTTCAAGACAAATGAGAAACACTTTAATAATACTTCAAGTAGTTTGAAGTTTCCAAATTGTTTTGATATTTTCTGTTATCTAGGTAAAGAGCATCGAAGTGGTAGCGATTTCTCAAAACGTTGCCTGTCACCAACTTTGGCTTTTCTTCTTCCGTTTGTTGCGCACACGTAAACATAACCAACAAGCAAGGAACAGAGCGACCATGTCATGAAGAACTCTCGTTGAAGCAGCGCCAGTTGAGATGCTGAGACTCTCCTTGACCTCTACATTGGTGAACTTTCTGTACATGTCGCGTAGACGCACCGCCAGGGTTCTGGAACACGCCGTTGCTCCTACGGCAATCGCAGCAGCCAGTCATGTGCCTTGCCTGAGCCAATACCTGATTGGCTGCCGTGGTTCAGTAGGATCAACGCGCGTTCCCGCATCGACTCGGCGCGTCTTGGCGACATGTACCGAACATTCCCACTATAAAGGCTTCTTCACTCCCTAACTACCGATATTGACGCTAGGGAATCCGGGCTCGTGTGACGAACGTCCACGTTACGGCAGAATCCCTAGTGCTAATGAATTTGTTCCCTTTCTGAACACAAGGTTCAACATACCATGATGAGGAAAGAGCTCTTGCTATCCACAACATCTGCGTATTAAGCGTCATGCTTCATTCCACAATGCTCGCATCCCTTTTATATAAAAGTGAACATGATAAGAAGCCTCGCTAGCAAGATAAGATATTCGCTGTAAGATCAGGGATGCGCCACGCATTCTACTTCTGCATGATGTCGTGGAAGGGATTTGAACGCGTATTTTGGCCATACAATGACTTGCGGTGGCCAGCCGATGAACAATTCAGCGCTCCACCCTTCCCGAACAAGTCTGACATCAATTCACCGACCCGGCAGGGAGAGAAGGCGCGGTTGGCCTGGGCGGGAAACCCAAACCAGGAACCTGGTATCGGGTGCACGCGACAACCGGCACCTATGACTGTGGTACACGCGCCCATCAGTGTAGGTAGAAGCGGAAATCTCGACCATATTTGAAAACACCATTCCACCATCCGGATTCAACAGAAGCCAAATCTCGGCCCCCCCCCCCCTCAAATCTCGGCGACACGCAGCGGACGTTAAATAGTCGAGTCGCAGAAGCGGTAGAACTTCCCAAGGAGGTTGTCTATCGTCTCACCGTTTGGAGAGGCTGCTAACAGCATTAAGGGTATATGAAGACAGGTATGGTCGGAACGAATACATATTCTGTGCGTTCTAACTGGTCATGGTGTCGCGAATGATGTCGCCAGAACTACGAGGAAGAGAGAGTCTTCTCTATAGACGCTTAGATCACCATGTAGGAGCACTGTGAGACCGCACGGTCCTGCAGCCAAAGTTACAGTATTACATCGCTCGCAGGTAAACCCTATTTAAAGTAATCTGATAGAAGCCCTTGCGAAAAGGCGGCTAATCCCGAAATGCTGCGAACCTCGGCAGGTGTCCACCCTGGGTTCTTTCCAGAACTGACAGGTTTGTGTTAGCTGACGCAATACTAGGTATCTCTATAGTTAAAGTGCCTCCATTTTAAGTGGTATTCAGCGAACTTTATGGATGTTATGAAGGATGAAAAAACTGTACCCCTCGCTCTAATCTTGCATTCCCTGAAGAAGCTGTTATACGTAGAATGCTTGCCAACGTGGAAGTCAGGAAAAGTCTCAACATTTCAACTGAAATTGGGAACACCAATATCAGTATCATTCAAGGGGCATACATCCCGAGCAGAGCACACAGCGTCCGACGATGAGCTTTGCACAGAAAATACTAAAGAACAGTAGTATCGCATTTCTTTGAATAGGCGAAATATGCATTTCTGGCCATCCAAAGTGAGGAGGAGTACATGGTAGTACACAGTACACAGTTCATCCCCAACACTTTTCTTTATACCCAATATATCACCTCAAGCCTTCAGAAACTGATTTTCACAGAAATCCTTATGGATGCACTCTAGAGGCCTTCCTAGAGATAACAGGAATAATGGTCTACAGGACGCTTCGCCAGTGCTGGGGATCTATCGACCAGTCCTTTCGGTGCATGATGTTACATGGACATGTTTTTTAACTCGGTTCAGGATACTGATTGCAGTGGTGTGAAGAGCAACTAATAACATGATTCTCTCAAGCTATCCAACTACTGTTTCAGCGACCGACATCGAGATGAGTTTGCCTACATTCCATATCAATAATCAGGTACACCCCCAAGGCCCCACGGATGCGACGTCAGAACGTGAGTTGAAGAACAGAACCCTTCGTTCCTTATCAAGGCAGTGGATGTCCTTGGGTTCTTAAGCATTGTAAGAATATTGGAGAGTGATCAGAACTGTCGCGTCTCGCTGAAGTTGAACCGATTCGGGCTAGGAGGCCGATCTAGACAGATATTGTAGCATTGAGGAAGGCTTTTGAGTGCACAAGATGTCAAAGAACGTTGGGCTGAATCGAGCAGTTTTTTAGTTCGCTGGTGAACATTCTACCTGAGGGGTCTCTTCTAGTTCCGGTCGAGCAGGCTGAATCGAGCAGTTTTTTAGTTCGCTAGTGAACATTCTACCTGAGGGGTCCCTTCTAGTTCCCGTTATCAAACCAACAATCCACTGTCCAATAATTTTGCAACACTGCACATCTGCTTCCCCTAGTCATGCTTTGCAAGACGAGGCCGAAAGTGATTGTTTCCTTAGGGCGGAAGTCTTTCGAATTTTACTGTTCATTATTTTCAGCGGAAGCGCGGTCCGCGCGAAGGTATTGAACGCCTTCAACGACCATTCAGAACTGCACGCATCCGTGTTGTCGGCCTGCTCCCGTTTATTTCTTGTACTTCCACAAATCTTTTTTGAATTGGTGCACTCTGATTATCGTTCCCAGTGGCCTTCGAACCCCGTATATTCATTTAAATAGCGAAGTACTGAAGTTGATAGGGCGCTTCTGAATCCGGCCACAGGATCCGACGAAGAAGCTCATATGGCTAGCAAAAGCAATGGTGTTTGACTTGTTTTAAATGACAGGAAAGAGAAATTCTTGTGATGAAGTTTTTCGTTGGGATTGCGCCACAGTTTCGCCCAGCCTCTACATGTCGCTGTTTACCTGATTGCTAGTACATGCGCTACTTACGCGCAAATTTGCCGTTGAAGAATGTACGATTTTTGCACCTTATCCTTAGCATCCTTTATTTCAAGCCACAGTTCTGCCAGCTTGTCAATTATCCATAAATTTAGAGGAGGAAATAGGGCTTTTCGGTGACCTACAAGTTGAGAGCGCATGTTATTTTTTTAATTAGAAATGTGGTTCTCTGGCCTACACCAAACATGCTCAAAGTGCAGTAAAGGGTGGTGAGTTGGGCTACGATCAGGTAAATGTTGGACTTTCGGAAAATCGGGTAACTGACGCTCTCTATCATTCGTACCTTCGACCCTTTGACTGTGTAACTTCATAAACCTTTCACTCGAATTTCTAGTCGACCACTAGCGTTCTCCGTAGCTTTTTTATCACCAGAAGTTTCGGAGACTACCCAAGACAAGAAGCGTTTTTCATGAATAAAAAACGACGTTGCCACCGAACTTGAACATTTACCTCCGACCATTTCAGGTTCAATATTTTACGTAAGCTTTTATATAGTAGAATCTATTACGCAAACTGAAGGCTTAGCTGAGCCAGGCCAGGTGCTAAATATAGCTCACTTTCAATGTACAATACCCACCATAAGGATTGGAAAAAGGGCGCGGTAGGCGCGTTTTCCGCGTTCTTTCTGTTCTTTTGCTGCAGCCTTCTTGATCTTCATCCTTTTTAGAAAACTCACATACCATCGTGATCCCCTTGACGAGATCTACCCAGTGCCACAAAAACATTTTTCGTTACTCCATTTTTGACCGCTATTTTTTCGAAAGCGCCAGGGGATACTCATTAGCGAGGGACGTCTCCACTAATTGCGCCCAAAGGACATTTAAGTGCTCGAGCTCAAATCCAGCGCAATTGACAGTAGGGTTTCTTTAGGAAAAATTCTGTAGACTGATAAGTTCATAAGACCACAGATGTATTGTTCTACGCTATTTTATTTATTTATTTCGGTTATTTTAATAGGCATTAGCAAGTCTTTCCGTCATCTACCGATCACTGGAAAAAAATTGTCTCTATCTGGTCAAGCTAAGGGAAATGGTAAAAAATAGATAGAAGACAGGGCAGTCAGTTCCTAATCGGGGCGCGCCATGTGGCTGGCCTGGGCTGCGTCGAAATCTAGAATCTCGACTCTGCTGCATGCGACAGCCGGCGTGTCCACGATCGCGCTACCACTCGTAGAAGAAATCGGTAATTATGTATTATTGACAGAAAATCCGTGTAGAACTTCCATGCTGGAAAGGTATCAAATCTGGAGGAATTACCAGGTTTCATATCCCCAACCCGTCTTCTTTCTTCCTATCAGTGAATTTTCGCTGCGTAGCAGGCCCTGTAACTTTTTTGGAAAGGAAGTTACAAAGTTGAACTCTACTCTGAACTCTATAACATTTACATTGAGAGCAGGTGGGGCCATTTCAAACTTGAAAAATATAAAATTTCTCTAGTCATAAATCCACTGTGCTTCACTCTCGGTAGTGAATTCTCCCAGTTTCACACGCGGTATATCCTTTGTGAAAAAGGCGCTGAAGCCTCGAACGTTTTCCTATGTTTGGAAAACATTGCTATCATCGAAATGCAGGAGGGAGGAGGAAATGGAACACCTTGGTTTGAGTCGGCGACGTCTTCTTGTGGCCACAAATCAATTGCGTTCCATGCTCAGCAATGGATTTTCCCGACTTTGCGCTCACTGTAACTCTGTAGAAAGGAAAGTTAGGATGCTAACGCTTTTCATGTGCAGAGTAGGCTTGAGCGTCTGTAAAACTGTAGAAGTGGAGGGATCCGAGTTCAGTCGATTAGAGTCATATACGTACCTAAATTCGTAGAAAATCTACGACATTTTGATCCCACTTTGTTTTCTCCACCTAGGTGTCTGGGTCATTCAGTACGCAAAATGCTTAGGGCAGCACATCCTACCATTTCAAGCGCTTTCTAACAACGTAGTTTTATAAAATTTCAAGAGAGTCGACATTTTGCGCCTTTTCCGCCGAGGTCGACTTCTAGGCAGCATTCGCCTCGACCTGGGCTCGGCGCTCATCGCCTGCGTCCGCTGTGAGTCTTCCTCGCACCTGGGTGCGAGACCCAGTGGTACTAGGCCATTTCTAGGGAGCGGCACAACACTACTGGACGAACGGGACTATTGATTGTCCCTACTCGTGACATTCTTCTGTTTCAAAATTTTTTCGTGCATATCATTTAACAGAAATACTTTTTCTCTTTGAAACATGCCATGTTCCGTTACCAATTTATCGACCACCAATTTTGCATGTGTGGAAGGGCGAGGTCCAAAACTATCGCCCGAGTGCAGGCTGAAGGTTTGGATTTCTTCCAGAGCAAGGCATTGTTCCATCTTCCGGGATCATTGTTTTGGTACCAGAGACGTTCGAGGATGACAGTGATCTGTTCATCATTGACCACCATAAGTCGTTGTATGATCCGCATAGTTATTCAAATTGCCCCTTTGATAGCCCGTAGAATTAAGATGCGTGGCTCATCTTCATCTTTCTAATCCCTTTATTCCTTTGACCTAAGAAGATAATCCATGGCTTCTTTCATACATGTTGGCGAAACACAACAAGTCAGCGTTGAGAAATATGTTACGAGATTTTTTTCGCGCTATTTACACGACTTTGATTTGGTCTGTTATATTGGATGGAATCAATGATGTTGTACCGGCCTTTTAAAAGCAACTACCCTTCCGATCCCCGTTTCCTGGTGCAGATTTCCCGCCCAGCCTAATAAAGCCTTCCATACTTCCGAGGTCGGTGAATTGAACTATATTTGTCTGGGAAGAATGAGCTTTTGATTTAGTTGTCCATCAGCTGGCCACTGCAAATCATTGTAGAGGCCACACACGCATTCATATTGCCTTCAAGGCAGCCCGTAGAAGCGGAACGCGTGGCGAATCCCTCAAAAAGATCGACTAACGCAAATTTTTATTCTTTACCTTCCATCATAAATATCCCGAAGTTCTATTACCACAAATCCTTCGCAAAATCGCTTTGGACCTTCATCAACTTTTTTCAAGAATTGAAAAAGGTTAGCATCAATCTATCACCATGTGGGATGAGTCACGCATTCCATGTACTTGTACCGTGAAGAACATATGAATGAGTAGTTAACCTATAAATACAATGACTTGCGCTGATCATCCAATCTACAAACACATGTAACAGAGATCTATCTTGGTACTACTAGATTGAACCCGGAGGGTGAAAGCCCTTGCCTACCATTTAATCCAACATGGATTCATGCAAAGGCGACTTTCGACTCCTCCTACAGTACCAAATACATATATGCGTCCACTAATATTTATTTAATTAGATTACTTTCGGCCAGAGTTAACAGTTAATTAAGGCTGTTTTTAGTGCTACCTAATATCTATATAATCTACTGTTTAGTTAAAATATAAAGAATGAAGGCGATAGTCAGATCCTGTATGGAATGCGCCACACGTTCTACGGGATGTCACTCAGGCAATTCGAATGCGTATTAGGCCTGCCCAATGACTTATGGAGCTCTGCGAATAGAGACTTTAGTGCTTTACTCTTTCCATACAACGCTCTCGTCATCCTGGGAAGGATGGAAAGCTTGGTTAGCTTTCAGGACAGCCGTAACAAGATTCTGTTCAGGACGCACCCAACAGCCGACGCCCCTTTCGAGTGTGCCACCACGCGTTCATTAATGTTATACTTTATCCTCCAATTCTAGCTAGATTTTTTTCTCAAATCAATTTGCTGAACCAGGAATACAATGTTCACTTCGCAACGTTCCTTTTACATACAGGCAATAGGAAGTCAACGTGCTTAGGAGATTATTAGAACTGTTGAAGTGAAGAAGAAATATTTTGCCATGTTTTGGTACCTTTTATATGGAATTAGTAGTGTCCATTTTGTTTAAAAAGAGTTGTTCGTTTTGGTGTACGTTTTGGGCGGAAAGCCATCGTATGTAATTGATGAAAGGCATGTCTAGCTTAAAAATTATTCAATTTTAAATGAAAATGACACATAAAACTTTAAGATTTACCTTTACCGAAATGTTGCTCACGTCCCACAGGAGCTGTTTATTGGCATACTATTCCAATTGTCAGTTAATCACGCCCCATATATAACTTCTGGTAAATATAGAGACGTCAGTAGGCAGGAGTGTATGCACCCAAAATGAACAGCATTTCAGAGAACCAGAGAATGCCTCGTATAGCGACAACCTACCACCAAAATTTACTTTACATAAAGACAAAAGCAAGCCATAGAGAGGAACAAGGATTTCAATATTTTCATACCCACCGTAAGGATTGAAATCTTGTCTAAATGTTTCAGAATTTAAATGATGGGGAATGTAGGTACAATGTATGAAATGAAATTAAATGTATGTAGGTGCAATAGTTTTGGACCTCGCCCTTCCACACATGCAAAATTGGTGGTCGATAAATTGGTAACGGAACATGGCATGTTTCAAAGAGAAAAAGTATTTCTGTTAAATGATATGCACGAAAAAATTTTGAAACAGAAGAATGTCACGAGTAGGGACAATCAATAGTCCCGTTCGTCCAGTAGTGTTGTGCCGCTCCCTAGAAATGGCCTAGTACCGCTGGGTCTCGCACCCAGGTGCGAGGAAGACTCACAGCGGACGCAGGCGATGAGCGCCGAGCCCAGGTCGAGGCGAATGCTGCCTAGAAGTCGACCTCGGCGGAAAAGGCGCAAAATGTCGACTCTCTTGAAATTTTATAAAACTACGTTGTTAGAAAGCGCTTGAAATGGTAGGATGTGCTGCCCTAAGCATTTTGCGTACTGAATGACCCAGACACCTAGGTGGAGAAAACAAAGTGGGATCAAAATGTCGTAGATTTTCTACGAATTTAGGTACGTATATGACTCTAATCGACTGAACTCGGATCCCTCCACTTCTACAGTTTTACAGACGCTCAAGCCTACTCTGCACATGAAAAGCGTTAGCATCCTAACTTTCCTTTCTACAGAGTTACAGTGAGCGCAAAGTCGGGAAAATCCATTGCTGAGCATGGAACGCAATTGATTTGTGGCCACAAGAAGACGTCGCCGACTCAAACCAAGGTGTTCCATTTCCTCCTCCCTCCTGCATTTCGATGATAGCAATGTTTTCCAAACATAGGAAAACGTTCGAGGCTTCAGCGCCTTTTTCACAAAGGATATACCGCGTGTGAAACTGGGAGAATTCACTACCGAGAGTGAAGCACAGTGGATTTATGACTAGAGAAATTTTATATTTTTCAAGTTTGAAATGGCCCCACCTGCTCTCAATGTAAATGTTATAGAGTTCAGAGTAGAGTTCAACTTTGTAACTTCCTTTCCAAAAAAGTTACGGGGCCTGCTACGCAGCGAAAATTCACTGATAGGAAGAAAGAAGACGGGTTGGGGATATGAAACCTGGTAATTCCTCCAGATTTGATACCTTTCCAGCATGGAAGTTCTACACGGATTTTCTGTCAATAATACATAATTACCGATTTCTTCTACGAGTGGTAGCGCGATCGTGGACACGCCGGCTGTCGCATGCAGCAGAGTCGAGATTCTAGATTTCGACGCAGCCCAGGCCAGCCACATGGCGCGCCCCGATTAGGAACTGACTGCCCTGTCTTCTATCTATTTTTTACCATTTCCCTTAGCTTGACCAGATAGAGACAATTTTTTTCCAGTGATCGGTAGATGACGGAAAAACTTGCTAATGCCTATTAAAATAACCGAAATAAATAAATAAAATAGCGTAGAACAATACATCTGTGGTCTTATGAACTTATCAGTCTACAGAATTTTTCCTAAAGAAACCCTACTGCCAATTGCGCTGGATTTGAGCTCGAGCACTTAAATGTCCTTTGGGCGCAATTAGTGGAGACGTCCCTCGCTAATGAGTATCCCCTGGCGCTTTCGAAAAAATAGCGGTCAAAAATGGAGTAACGAAAAATGTTTTTGTGGCACTGGGTAGATCTCGTCAAGGGGATCACGATGGTATGTGAGTTTTCTAAAAAGGATGAAGATCAAGAAGGCTGCAGCAAAAGAACAGAAAGAACGCGGAAAACGCGCCTACCGCGCCCTTTTTCCAATCCTTATGGTGGGTATTGTACAGACCGTAGGTGAATGGTACACGTTCACTGCTTATTAAGTAAAACTTCTACACATGAAATAGTGTGCGAGGCGCAATCTCAAGGGAAGAGCAACAGAAAATTTCCAATCTCATGCTCTTAAAGCCAGGTGCTAAATATATATAAGAGTTGTAGAACACTGCTTCAGCTAATGGAATGATAATTTTATGGTGGTTCAAAAGAGATAACATTTTCGGAGACACTCTGTATACCCGTTACTCATGATGTGTAAGCGATGCTAAAGTAGTTGAGGTCAAAAGGGTTGTTACATGCAGCAACGATAAAGTTATTAGTTTGTGTCAGAAGATCCAAATTCTAAATCTTAATAGGTCACGGAATTTCCACGTACGATTGAAATCTTCCTGAAAAGAATTCATTTTGGTCAAAACCTCTGGCTTTACGGTCTAACAAAGGGCAAAGCTCCAAGATTTCATGAGAACACTAACGAGAAATTTCTTTGCAACGGGTCAACGTCAAGTCCTGGCCGGAGTTGGGAATAGAACTCACAACCATCACGCCATTAGCCGCACACAGCGTTATCACTTACTCATCGAAAATGCATCGAAGATGCTCCGCAAGCGAGATAAAATAAAATTGGTTCCATTGGAGACAGCAATTCAGCCTTTACTTTCACGTTGAAACGCCATAGCGAACGGAACGTCGAACCTCAGCCTTGAAGGTTCTGGAAGCGCCCTTTCGTTCGATTCTAGGAGACTTCTCGACTTGGCTACCCTAAGCACAGCTCCCTATGAGTAAAGCTTCTGAATCCATCCTCAACGGAGACGAGGAGTCTTTCCCTTTCTGTGTGTGGAGCTATGAGCGAACTCTCCGATTTGTCTGTGATCCGTTTCTCCTTGCCATTCACATCGGTCATGTTGTCGGAATATTTTATTGTTGCAAATATATGTATATTGTACGTTACTTTGCACAAGATGAAATACGGATAAAAATACATGAAATAAACATCTCATCAAAATGTGTCAACACAAACAGCGCACCCGTAGCGTTAATCCTGTCAAATTTATGTCGCGGCGAAACATTGAGAGGAAGAGAAAATGACAAACGAACGATGTAAATGAGCAAAAGAACACGAATGACCAGGAAATTTCGTACGGCAAAGGGTCGTCATCACAAAGGGTTTGTTTCGGAGTACCGGAACCCGGTCCTCGGTTCGGTGGGATACGGGCACGTGAAAACATAAAAACGGTCGTCATGAAGAACGTGAAAACACAAGGAGGAAAAGCACACACGATCGAGGGGGTTCGACACGCGATGGCGAAGCCGGCGATATATGAAGCTGGCAAACGCACGCGAACGACAACAGCAGGACCCGACGGCAACTCGACTCTCGGCAAGTACGAGCTCGACTCTGTAGGCAACTCGAAGGCACTCCAGGCCGTCGAGTCGCCCACCAACAGACACCCAGACACACTACCGCTACCACTACTTCCCTGTTCAGGTCGAATGCCAGCGTCACTTATGACGACTTCTCGGGCGAAAATTGGCGGGAGTGTGAGAGCATTCATGCGATTTGCAATGATGCGGCGTTAAAAAACGGCCTCTTCTAGGAGGTAAAACTCGACTACTGCTACTACTAGTAGCGCGTTAAGCAAGGTGATGATGAAGCCGGGGTGACGCTTCGAACAGCAGGCACAACTGTGAGTTTCTAGCAGAAGCGCACTTTCGACGAGCGACTGAGAGAGCGATAGCTACCCGCGCCAAACTAATTCCAGGCGAAAAACACGGAACAAACCCGGCACTAATGCTACTGCCGTACTGATACCGATCTACAGTACTCTACGACGGGGGACATAGACACGAGAGCTTTCGTCGTCCGACTCCTCCTGAGCACGTCCCCATCGACGTAGACGACGAGGCGCGAAGAACGATGCCTGCGTCATTGGCTTGGTAGGCGCCACAGGTTTGAAGTGGTCCTCTGGCGGCGCGGCTGACGTCTCCGGGACTATGTCGACGCAGAAGTTCGCGCCCGAGTTGCTGTCCCAGAACTCGCCGCCGTTCGCGGCGAATCGCACGCAGAATTGGCACTGTCCTTCCTGTAATTTGTCACGAGTTAGCAGACAACTTGCGAAACCATGGGGTTTCGGGATCCTAACTCCTGTGGGTGTGGGTCTGCATGGGAAAATGGTGGTAAATGGTAAATTTTCGCGGCTCAGCATAGAAGTTTTTTTTCCTGCTGAAAGGATTAGAGAGTCAATTCGTGTCTTGGATCTTCTTATCCTCTTAGTATCGCGATATTTGACCTGGTCCCGTGAGGAGTAAACCCTGTTCCCGCAGTTGGAATGCAATAGCAAGGAAAATTTCTAAAAATGTTCCTGGCTCTTGTTCATAAAAAAGTAGACTCCTAAAAACATTCCCGTTCAGCCCCTAACGTCTAGAAAAAGGCAGAGATTGCTATACCTAATATTACCTATTGGGATAGCTTCCCCAACCTCAGGCAGAGAGCAAAGGCAAAAGAATCAGCTGACCAAGAAGAACGACGTCAAATGACGAGTGTTGCACTTAGCAGCCTCTGTCAAAGCCGGTGCCGGGGCCGCCCGTTGGTCGATGTAAACCGTTTTTTAACGAACCTTCAGGTCGGAGGGAAGCATGATGGAGAAGACGAAGGCATCGACGTTGTTGGCGCCGAAGACGTTGTGGCCGTAGGATGCCGCCACCTCGTCGAATGTGGCCCAGTTGTTGGTCGTGTAACGAATCGCTACCTGGGAAGGCATCAGTTAGAAGCGAATCGAATTCGCCACCTCTTGTGAGAAACGCACTTCTTTGGAGAAAGCGATGTTGGCGACGTTGATCTGGCCGTTGATGGTGTGCCCCTGAGTGCGCAGCTTCGCCAGGCACACCATATTGTCGCGGGCACGTTGGTTGTACTCGGTCTCGGAAAGGTAAACGAAGTTGGACAGCACCAGGCGGTGTCCGGGGGTTGGAGAAGATGGTGGAGTGGGAAACCTGAAACATTCCAGTTCTTCTACGGAACCACAGCATCTGAGTCACCTGAAGCAAGAAGAGATCACGTACGGGTTTGATTCCTTTTCGGTGAAGTACTGACGTTTTTCCAGGTCCAGTCCAAGGGCGTCGGCGAAACGCACACGCTTTGCGCATGCCTTCGATCGCGATCGGCGAAGCGCTGATGGCAGTGTGCGGCTTCTTTGAACGCTGAAAAAGCATCTTCGTGTCATTGTGCTTCTAGGGCTCCCTTTTCACAGTCATTGAAATTCTTAGAAACGAATAGACGTGGTGGTTGCAGTGCTGAAAATTCATCACTGCACGTAAGAGAACAGCTTTAACGCAGAGGTGTGCAGCTTCAATCCTTTAGCCGCAGTGGGGTACTAGGCGGGCATTTAAGACGCCCTAAGGACACATTCCGAAGCACCCAAATCAGGGTTGAACCAGGAATGGAAAAGCAATTGGAGTTGAGCAAAGAGCTGAACAGAACATAAGACCAGTTCCGTTGTTTTTAAACCATAAGGTGTTCAGTGGACATTGCAGAAATGCGTGACCATGCGCCCCGCGTAACACTGACGCCAACCGCGTAGCCGACGCTGTCGCCGAAGTATAACATATACCTTGCACGCGTCTAAAGAAACAATTAGATGAATCCTAGGCGACGGATGATACCCGGTGATCTTCCTCTCCATCGCTTCTCTTGAGCTCGTTTAAGAGCTTTCGTACCCGCTCCACGAGACATAAAGGCTGTAGGCAGGGCCCGAATTGAATTACCCCCCCCCCTCGATTAAACATCAAAGATAGATGTGGTGCAGTCGAAAGGAGGTGTCGGTGAGGACCTCTAATCTGGTCTAGATTCTGCCGACATCAATGTGAACCAACCCCTTCACCTCTTAAGAATAAGGATCAGGCGTGGGACACCATATTTCCCTGGGGAGGATAATAACGTGTTTACCTTTAGGCTGGCTACCCAACTCCTTGTTTAGAACTCAAAGAAGCGAGAAATTCCAAATAGGGAATCAACCGAATCTTTGCTTTAAGGACCCTGTTGCCTTTACCAACACACCGGCAAGAGGTACAATGTGAGATCTGTAGCTGTGTGCGAAAGAAGCTCCGTTCTAGCGCACCCAGAAGCTTTTTCCAAAGACTCCTGTGACATCTTGAAACCTGTCACAAGCGACAGCGCTCCTACAGATCGAATATGAATGTTTATTAGACAAGGAGCGGCAAAACCCCAACGTTGGTGCCCCATCAACGTTTTTGTGGTTCAATTAACAGAACGAAACTGCAGGACTTTACTGCGAAGGACGACTTCGCCTACAGGAACACTAGGTTGTATACTTTGGCCGAAACGAACAAGGCAAACACCATTTTCGAGAAACGACCATTCCTTAGATTTCGAACACTTTATCTGTATTCTTACAACATTGAGTTATCACTCACACGTTTCCTTGAAAAATTTGGAATAACCATTGTTCATTCAATCTCCAACGGAGCAGCTGCCCAATATACAGGGAAAGCGAGTCAGTTCTTCAATAGCAGCTTGCTTGATGAACTTCCAGAAGCTTTCAGGAGGGACAGGGCACATACCAAAGAATTGGCGACCTTATGCCACTTCGCAGCGTTCTCTCTGTTATTCAGCGCTTCAGAACACAGTGAATACTTGGAATTTGCTTATAACTGCATGGCTTTCTTTCGACTGCACTGTACGTGCCAAGAGCCCTTTGTTTCTCCACAACATTTCCAAAAGTAAAAGCGTTTACAAAAGTCCTTGGTAAACCTAACCAGAAGTCTGTAGTTCCTCCTTCACAAAGTGCCCAGCTCCCTATATCCTTCTTGCGCCGAACGTCCAGCTCCACCGCTCCACAGCACACGGTTCGCCAAGGTTCTCCACCTCCCACTACACCGTAGAGAGCTAGCCGCCGCTAGCAACTTGTGTTTTTCTCCACCAAAAATTGCCTAGGGTGTACCGATATATAGCGATGCGGTTGCCGCTCCTTCAAAACAAATACCACGCCGGTGGGGTGAGATAAATGGCTCGACAGAAAACGTACTGAGTACCGCGGTGGTAAACAAACAATTAATAATCATCAGTTCGCAGCAGTCAAGAAACTGGATCTTCTCACCACTCCGACACGCTACGGCGAAGCGACCGACCGCCAGAATAGGCTGAAGCGAAGCGGCCTCATCGTGTCACGGTCACAGTTATACTCCCCTCGCTGGTGGTCACTGATCAAGGCTGCCGACCTTGCTGGCGGAAGCGCCAGAAGAACGCGGACATTTTTTCATTTTTTCATTTGTTTAGGTGAAACGAGGGGTCACTGCCCTTGCTCTTCAGCGCCCATTCAGCAACTAAGCAGTCTGTTATCGCGCCCCATGAATACAGCCCTGGAAACCAATTAAAAACGCATTCAAAAAACAAAATCACCGACGCGGCGCGTATGTCAATCCGACGTAAACACTGATAGCGCTTGATAGCTGCTGATGCATTCTCAGCCGAAAACACTTCACTCTCCTGCTTAGCACGGTGGCGCCAGAGCTTCACGCGAACATCGCGTGGAAATCAGCCACCTTGCACCAGCAACACGTGCGAGCGGGTTCAGTTCCTTGAGGAAATTCTCATTGAGCATGGAACAGATGAGGCCAATAGATCACTGTACCCACTTAGTTCTGCCTCATAATTTTACACAGCTGAAGATAAGCAAAGCACTAACTAATGGCTGGTCCATTGGCTGTATGTCTTTTAACACATTCAAGACATCTAACACACGCTTTTTGTTGTGCATGCTGGTGAAGAATCGAGAGGAGCCCTCTTCGACGCTTCCGAACGTGGAAATGGCAAGTGGACTTCAATTCTTTGCTCAAGAAGCTTTTCAAGTCGCACCGAAGTGCCCAAAGTCACAAGGAACAGGAAGGGCAGAACAGCAGCCCCACAAACCTTGCGGAGACAACCTAAGGGCATCCTCAAATATCTTATCACTACAATAGTGGATTCACTACGCTAATCTACGAGTTCGGGTGTGTGGAAGGGGAGACGGAGAAGCCGCTGGCTGTGGCGTCATACGAAATCGTTATTGTTTCAGACCTTGTGCAGGCCAACCACCCCTCGGGAATCGCTGAGTTTGTATCAGCCATCTCCGGAAAGGAGAAACGCTGAGTTGTCCATTGGCTGGCTACCACGGGCAACTGTGAAAAGAAGCATTCGGGTTGTCTCCACGATATCCCGTAGAGCTAGGAAAGGTGACGCATCCCGCGGAGAGGTCGACTAATGCCGTCCTTTATCCGTTTATCCTTTAAGAGTTGGCCCGTTTGCATACATCTCTTGAACTGTTTTTGGAGGACCTGAGCCAGAAGATCGGCTGCACAGGGATGGGATTCATTCGGTGACACCAGTGTCATCCCGAAGATAACTTACTAGTGATACAGCTATTTCTGCACGGTGAGAATCACCATACCTTCGGTTGCCTCCTGCAACTACAGATTTGAAAATCTGCATCACTTTCGCCTATTTCTTCATTATGACCACTCCAACTAAATCGAACGATCTTGCCTTTTCAGGCCTCGAGGAGGACTGTTTCACAAAAAATCAGCCAGTAGAATCTCTCTAACACTATGACAAACGAGAGATTTCATGTGACTCTAGCCGCTTTCTCGAGCCTTAGTTAAGCCACTGCACAGCCACATTTGAGCCACTCGCTCATTTCTCCAGTTTTCCTACAGACCAAACCGTCGATAAATCACTTTGTTGAAAAAAATGTCAAAATTACCCGTGTGGCGCAAGAGGAGAGGCGTTCTCATCCGACGAGAAGCCGGAGTCCGGCGATGGTGGCTCCCTGCCTGTCGGGTTGCTGTAGCAGGGAGATGGCGGGTCATACTGAAACAAACTCCTTCAGTGCTCAGTGACAATGGAAGAATGCCGTCTAGTCAATTAAAGGCGTCCTTGGAGAGCCTACGTCTGGCCGGTGACGATATGCGTGACTTTCCAGGCGTCTACGAAAACACCATGACCTTTTACACGCCCGAATTCATCTAGTGAGTGAGTGGCACAGGACATGAAAAGGACCGCCTGAGTGCTGGAGTGAGAAATGCGACGATTAGGACAGCTGTCCTTCCTATCACAAGACGCCTGGCAACCTAATGAACCTGCGCTCGAATTTGTGGGCTGGCTCTTTACAAGTTCTCGCTTCATAAAAACTCGTCGTTGCTTCAGCATTTGGTGCCTATATGCCAAGCGAGTTGTTAGAGCAGCGACGGCTCCGCCGCGGTTTGCGAGGCGGCGGCAAGAAGTGGAAGAAGCAGTAGGGTCCCCGAACCTTCAAGGGCTATAGGGTAGACACTGGATCCGAAGCCGATTCGGATAATTCGGATCCGTCATTTTTTCAAACCTGGTTAAAAGGAATATGCGCATAATGACATTTTTAAAAATCCCGCTCCTCGGAATGACTCAGATAAGATCCGAACTTTTAAAAAATTCCAATGTTTGCGCAACTCTTTTAATCAAGGTTTTAGGAAAAAGGAGGATCCGAATTGGAAAGGATTCAATGTCTACGTACAGGTGTCGAAAGCGTATACCGCTCAACAATCTAAACCACTTAATAACCTTGATCGGCACAGAATCTCACAAGCTGAAGCAACGTTTTCACCGTAAGGGTGAGATTAACACCCAGAAAAGGAAGGATAAGACAAACACACTGATGTCATTCACTCGGCTCTTCGGCTATTTATAGAGAATGTATTATTCAGATTCTTCGATTTCGCACTACCTAATAACATCCACAACCGAGGTCATCGGTTAGAATCACTGATAGTGGAGCAATGCGTGAACACAGCCTCTGTCAATTCTATGATGTTTAATACGGGATGACCAATGACGAATCACCTTTATGGACAAAAATAAGAATTTGTTACCAAATCAGCATGAATGACATCATATGTGTTGCTCAAGGTTCGCGGCCCCTGTTAGTCAATTACATACCCGGAGATTTTCTAGCTATACACAACGACCTCTTACGCTTGACAATAGCAACCTCCACTAAAAACGCCTCCCGTCTTCTGTTCGGTAGAACAGCTAGTTTAAGACGACATTTGATTTTTCGTCGTCTACTCAGGAATGGGACCCTGTGTCTTCGCAAGCAGATTTGAAAGAACATGAAGTTGTCAGAGCCGACCATGACAAATTTCTTGAAAAGTCCAGAATGGAAAGTGTGGCAAGGACGTTGCGATGGAGATGGTTTGATGATCGAAAAGGGCGAAGGGCTGATCATGTTGAGTAGTAGGCTTTGCCATTGTTGAATTTTCGTCACAGCCGAAGCACTACCGAACGCGGAATTTTGAAATTTTTCTGTCCCAACCCTGAGCGAACATCAGCATATCATCGAGCAAGGTATTAGTCGGGAGCGCACCCAAGAAGCAGCGAGAAAGGACGTATTCGAAGCACCGCACGCCACTTACCTCGCAAGGGCGCTGAGTGTCAGTGACCAGCTTCAGCTCGAGCTTCTTTCGTGGCGAGTCCCTCGCTGTAATAGCCGCATCGTAGTGGACAGAGCCGACAGTCTCGAGAGAAGCTGTTTCCATCGACGTCCGGAGGGGTGCAGTCGCTGCTGAGTGATCGGTTCACAAGGCGGCCGCACAAAAGCAACGCGCCACTAGTCTGCAAAGAAATGCACCTGTGATTAATGCGCTACAGGGCGGAGAATCCGTCGTGGCAGAATGCGTGCCAGACGCGAGAATCACGAGCAAGTCAACAGAACGTGAAGAAAGGCAGGAGAGCGAGCGAGCGGGCGGCTTCCAAGGGCATCGTTGTGCCACCAAAACACGCACTTCTTCCAGAGAACTCCAGGCGGAACGAAGCTTCTGCAGTGTGCCGCATGACATCGTCGCCGTCGGCGAAAACAGCTGTAGCTGATGGTCAGGATGAGAAGGACCGGGCCGAGAATTGTAGGACAACAGCGTCGGTGGCACGCTTCTGCGTGAAAAGTCCGTCGTCGTGCGGAACACATGCACACAGAGGCGCTGCAGAAGTAAGCAGGCCGGAATGCGAGCAACACATCGTGGCCGCATTTAGCTAGCAGAGTGTGTATCGCTGATAAGCTGCTCCTCATGGGAGAGGAGAGAATGGTCGACCTCTGAAACGCAGTCCACATGGGATTGCTGCTGAAGGAAAAGTCATTAAGTGTGCTGCGCTAAGTATGCATGGTAGGTATGCTCTGTGTCCGAGATTACCAAGTACCGTGAGCTCACCCTGGTAAAGCGGTATAATTGGCAAGACGCTATTCATCAGAAGCCCTTCGACTAGCCTACCTAGATTTTTGAGGAGAAAAGCTGCCTCGAAGTCTACTCAGCGAGACAGTCAGGAAAGCTGACCTGAGGTCATATCTAGTTGATGAGATGTCATCAGTAAATTATGACCGCCTGCCCAGAAATATTTCGCTGTCCATCGACAAATTATGGTTTTTCTAATCTAGTCAACCTCAAAGTCGTGCAAGCTAATGTAGAGCTCGACCAATTATTCGTTTAAAAAATGTGCGCGAGTGTGAATCCTTTCCCTTACAGAAGTCCTGCTTTGGTCTGCTTACAACTAGGTATTCATACAGTTTTAATAATAAACTCGGAGTTTGTTGCTAGAATGGCACGCAAGAGCATAGAACCTCTACTATCACTGAATCACAATGGAATTCCGAAAAGCCTATAAAACCTGCAGCTGTCAATCGAACTGTTCTTTGGGTAGTGTACTTGGCAGCGTCTTTTATTCTTCATCGCAACTGTGGGAGGATTAGAAGAAAAGCGAGGAGTCCTAAAACGCTGACGCACATTTCTCCTGTTGAGGATAATGGAGAATGGATCAAGCTAATTAGTCGCCTGGGAATGCATTTTTCACGGGCCATGCTGCTTGGAGGCCAGCTGGTAAACGGCTCTGTGCTCTGCCGTTGTCATGATGATGAGAAAGATTCACATTCACGCAGTGGGACACCGGTAAAGAAAAAATCGAACACACACAAAATAGCGTCCCCGCACAGGAAACTGCAAAGCACTGCCCTCCCATAAAGGATACAAAAGGATAAAGGATGGCGTTGATCAATCCGTTTTAGGATGAGCCACGCTTTCAACTTCTACAGAACAAGTTGAAGGCAACTTGGGTGCGAATTACAATGACTTGCAGTGACCAGCATATGAACAAGTTCGTGCGATATCCTTCACAAACCAGCCTGGTACCAATTCACAGACCCCAGGGTGATGCAACGATGGTTGGCCTCCGCGGGGAGTCACGAAGCAAGAACTTGGTATCGGGTACATCCGACAGCCGGCACCTCCACATCCTCCGACCGAGCTCCACGCTTCCTCTGCCTGCCCCTCACAGCCTTGATTAGTGCACTACTCTTATAGAACAGTAAAGTACCCTCCTCTGGGGTAGGATAAAGGATAAAGGTCAGCCTTAGCTGTTCCCTTTGCGGGATGCACCAAACATTCCGCTTTTACAGGATATCGTGGTGGCCTATACTTCCGGTAGCCAGCCAATGGACACGTCTGTGTGGGAACCTTTTCCGGAACGGTAAGGACTGTTTACCCCCCCCCCCCCCCCTTCCATTCAAGGACCAACTTATTCGGTGCCTGTCAGATAGTCGGATACGCACTCACAGCTCCAAGTTCTCAGTTACCATCAAGGCACTCAAAGCGCCTCGACGATATGGCATAGAAGTAGAATGCCTGCCTACATCGTATGGGAATGTCATCAAAATTTGTCCCTTGCCTTCAAGACTTGAAGACGCTTCTTCGGGCTTCTCAAAAGCTTGAAACATTCACTAGTCCGATGAGAGAGGTTGATACGGATTTCAAAGTATACCCTCAACGTCCTTTTTGAGCTGGAAAGTTGGTTCATTTTTGTGCCTCACAAAAGTTCGAAATGCGGATGAGGACTGCGCTTAACTCGGAACAACTAGCTGATGAATCATCGTCAGTGAAAACGTAGGGTTCCGAAGTACTGTTGGAAGCCTCACGATTGAGCAGAACGTGTTCGCGTCGAATTTGACACGGGCCCCTTATAGATGTATGTGCAGTTCTACCTGGCGAGAGCGTTGATCAGTTTCAGTGATGCAAGGGAGCGTTTCTCGGCAGTAAATCGTGCCACAAGTTTTTCTGTGTTCGCTTTGGTAGCTCCCATGAAACTGATACGAGGAAGTCGTGCGGCTGCTGAGAAGAGAGTACCGTAGGACACTAGGAAGTCAGTAGTGTGATAAACACCCAGCAATAAAGGTCAACGAATGGCTCGATATACGTGAGAAGTCGGAACAGAAACAACTTTTTCTGAGCAAGCTAGCAAAACAGTATTAGCCCAAAAACCCATATCCTCAGCAAACAGAAAAGAACACCACTCGAGCATGCTCTGTTTATATTCGTAAAAACGAAAACACGGTTCTACGGGCAGAAAGATGCCGCGCAAAAAGATCGAGAGTGTCTGCTGAGTTCAGCGATGTCGGGTTCAGCGAAGCGGAAATCAATCTGAATCGCTATATCCCCATTCCTTCCCATCCACCGAAAAAGAGATCAAACATGCCGACTGTCATCCGTGTTGACGAGGCCCCCATAAATTCTGATGTGACGGTATATTTCGCGAGAACAATGCGAATGCCCATCGACCAGAGCGTAGTAAAGCATCGGCCGCAGGCAGTGAATGACGAGGGCATCGTCGGAATTCCATCACAGGCCGTGGAATTACGATGCGGAACATTCCCGCTGTGGAAGCGGTCGACAAGAACAAGGGCAGGGCGCGCTTAGGCATTGCTGGAGTTTGGAAGCTAAAGTCAGCGATTCGACACTACATAGAAACCGCCCTCGGACACAGCTTAGTCAGCGCCCTGACCAGTCGTCGTCTACGCTTTGGCGTAGAACAACACTGAGCCATGTATCAACCGTTTACCCTCGGTCACGCTGTAGACCAAATTCGATTCAAAAGTGTTGCAAAACAGAATAGAAGAAGAAGGATGCGTCATCAGAACACGGGATCAAATGTCAGGCAGAAGGCGCACGTGGGCAGCTCGATTCGCTCGCTACCAACGAGTCTCGCCTTCCTTTCCAGTAACGTAGACGAGCACCCCTACGAGATGCAAAAAAGAAGCATTCAGCACTGCGTATCGTCCTATCAGGGGTCAATCCTAATCGGGTGGGGTGGTCCCCAAAATGTAACTAGTATCTTTTATCATGTTCTTAACAATGATTATTTCCCACCATGTTTTACTCCCTACTTTACCTTACTACTCTTTTACTGCATGACCAGCAGTAAGTGTTAGATAGCGCTCTGAACCTGGATCGAAGGCCTAAAATTAGCAAAAGGATTCTACTTACTGGTTGCATTAATGGCGTATGCTAGTCTTTTACGGTTTCAGCTGTTATCCTACGTGCAGGTTCCACGAGGGTGGTTGGTGTACTCGCTTCCCGAAGCTCCAGCAATGACCTATGACAACTAACCGCTGGAGCGTAGCATGACCGACTGGTACGGATAAGAGCCTTTTTTAATGGCAGGCTGCACAGTTTGCAACTATTTCTGGTAGAATCATCAACCGATTTGCGCCGATTTTCTGAGCTTTCAGCTGAATCTGGTCATCACTGTTCTTTCTTCTTTCAACATTTTCGTTTTACTTGAGCTAGTATTCAGATTTATTGATTTATTTGAGGCGCACCTGTTTAGTGTATAAATAAATGAATAGCACAATTACATCACTCTCATTTCGCGTCCCACCAAGATCTCCCTCTCCATACTGTCGCAAACCTACCACTAACGATTGAAAATAATCGACACTAACTGGTAATCTCTGACAAGGGAAGGGTCCGAAGCGTACGACTGAACGGGAAACGGGTTAGATAGCGCCCTATTTCGTATAACAGTGTGTTTCACTTTTGTCAAGTCGTTAAACCAAACGAGTAGGGGAACCCCGAATTTACTACGGAGTCTCGGCAGCGGCGCTCAGGAGCGCTCACTTGTGTACCTGCGATGTCCATTCCGATTCGCTTATGACACTCTTTCCCAGCTCAGACATACCAATCAGTCCTTCCTGTGTAAAAAGAACGATAATGGAAATGCTTAGCTCAGGTCCTTGAAACGCTCTTAATCTAGCGGTTACTGCTAGTTTGAAAAAACCAAAAACTTGACGGAACTGTGTCAAAATACCGCCAAAATATGAGCAATGTCAAGACGATTTTCTCATTCTTCTCCGATGTTCCAGCATCAAACTTTTGACTAACTCACAACATTGAATAAAAGCATAATCAAGGTAATTGCACTGCTAGCAAGGCAAATGGATCCATGCAGTGCTTGCGTAGGAAATCCTTCGATAATGGACTGGATATATAGCGACGCACGATAGATAAAGGAGAAGGGTCGCCACCGTATGCGCGGAACGGGCAACAGTTCCTTTGCCTTGAGCAGCTGCATCTCTCCGATTTTGTCAAAGCCACACGCGACCCATTTTAAGGCCCTTGGGCAGTCTGACAACCATTTCCATGGAAATGTTTGCTCTTTGCTCTTATGCTTTCTACTTTTAGCAGCATAACTTCTCGCAGACAGTGGCCGAGCTAGATCTGCACAAGATGAGCTGTCCCTCTTTGAAAAATACCTCTAAAATTATCATTGTTTTATGACTTCCAGAAATAAACTCAAAGTTGGAGGATTCATGCAGATCTAGTACCCCACATGAACATGAACTGCCTGCCATCAACCCCATTAAATCTGCGCGAAAGGCCTGCCCGTCTTTGGAAAGTCTCGGTTGGAAAGCATGAGCCATCTGGCCGGCGCATACTGTAATGGACGAGATGGAAACGAATGTGAGACTACCGTAGACGCTGGTTGACTCCGGCGACCCACAGCGTCAATGTTTTTCATGAGCGCTCGACACCGATACTGAGACGACGACAACTCAATCAGTGCCGAAGTTGCACTCGAGACGGCGCTAGCCGTCTAAGGCTTCTGCAGCTCAGCATCAGCAGAATGGATGGTAAGCCCCCCCCCCCCCCAGCAGTCTCGTCGACGCATACTCGGCGCTGCTCGTGTTACACCCCGACGTGATTAGTGTGCTTACAGGCTGGGCTTAGAACACGCTAATGATTTCGAGGCGGGAAAAGGAAGCAGAAGAAGGCTTGCCCGCGCGCCTTCACCTGAAGCAAACAAAAAAATCTGACAGCAGTGCATTAAAACCGCAGGTTTCCCGCTAGAATTAGCCAGCTGTTTCACAAAAATGTGCTACAAACGGCTCATGAACTTTATTTTCCAAAAATATCAGTACTATCCATTATCGCCGTGAGAATCTCATGTATATCGCCAAGAATTCGACGTTCCCGTTCTTATGTAGGAGCCCGTAAACTTCTTGAAGATTTCATTCGACCAGTGTCACCCAGAGTTTGAAACATTATTCCCCACATAACATCACAGCGGTAAAATGATAATCAAAACATTGCGGAACCATCCGTCATTTGACGGACACAACAATCGCAAAAATAAAGACTTGTTTTGTAGTATGCAATGCTCTCGACTCCCATGTTCGAAGAAATGATCATCTGAAATACTGACTTACGCTGTTGTCAACCAGAATTTTCCCCGAACGATCGCTAAGTATTTGCTGTGCAAAAGCATCAGCGATGAAGAAAAGCTGTCAAATAATCAACCACGTGTGCATCGAATACCTACCTGATCGACAAAAAAAGCAGACAAACTTGAACAAGGTTACAGGTCGGCAAATGCCGATATTAATGCAAGATCTGTCCGCTTCATACGCCGTCTGTTGCACTATCGGATAGCGCCGCGATTTCGCCGAAACTCGAAGAAATTTCAAGGAAATGCTCAAGGAGAGATTTTCCTAGGAAGGGAGAAATTTCTGGTATGCGCACAAAAGGAACACGGTCATTTCCTGGCTATGGAGGGTGTGGATCCTGGCAGGCTTGGCTATTTTCGATATACAGTCTGTGGTAGTTTAGAATATTTCGCTCTCCTAGCGGAGGTCCACCACCTCACTAGACTTGCGCTAGGATAGTGAACTCAAGTAGTTTGAGTAGGTTTGAAAGTAGTAAGTTTGAAAACAAGCATGGAAAATTCGTCGTCGAAACGCCTCCTCCTCTTCCCCCTCACCCGTACTGCGCCCCTTGGTTTGCGGCACTCTGCGATCAAACACATTACAACAGCATTTGAGGAAAGGAATGCAGCTCTATGTCAATCGGTTCCACATAGCACTGGCAATGCGTTCGACTTCAGCTCAACATTGCAGAAATTTATGAAGTAATAAGCACACTGCGCTGAGAAAAGAAATTTTGGCGCTATGGTAGTTAGGGGGGTCACCATGGCCTGCTGCGGCGGGCAGCCGCGGCAAGTTGCTACATACGGCGAATGTGAATGCAGTCTTATTTCCACTTTTCGATTACAGATCCGTGTTTTATACGCTTCCGAATTTGGCAAGGGAGGGAACTCCAGGATGTAGGCAATTTTAGCACGGGTGCGTCACTCGAGCCACATCCTGGAATCCCTTCCCCTGCCTAAATCTGTCGTCAGCGGAGGAGAGCACAGAACAGAGCTATAGCATTGCTTGGTTGTTTTCTTTACTATCAGTGTTGTTACCGTTTCTTTTTTTTCGTGTCTGTGACACTTTTTGCAAGGTGACCCCCTCAACTACCATAGCGCCGAAATTTTCAGCAACAACGCACGAATTTTCCCCATTTTTTAAATGTGTTCCCTTCCATCTTCGTCCTGAGCGACCTCGCCAATCACTTGGACACTTAACTCGTGTCACTGGTGTCGTTCCGGATGTCCATTAGGAGGACTCTGGAATAACCTACACCAGCTTTTAGCGTAACCAATATTATTCAACGGGATGACCAGAGAGCTTAAAAACATCCATCAACATGTTGGTCGGAATTCCTCGTAAACGTCCCTAAACAAGAGGATTGGTGCTCTTCGCCATCATACGTGAGCGAGAAGACACCTGGGAAGAACAAGGACGCTCCTGGAGCTCGTTCGGGCAACACGACGTTAAATGTGTGGCAGATGATGGTGAAGCAGATGACAGACTTCAGATATTATGGAGCAAAGCTGGACAGGCACGTGGTGTGTGGTCAGCAAGAGGGATGATATCGCGTGGCACAGTGAATCGGTCCTAAGTCCGCTTCGACTCCAGACCATCTAAGCCTTCCGCCACTACTGCGTCGGAGACTTTAGCGCTAAGTGGCTCGGAGGAGGGAAGCCACCTTGTAAGGCAGCCTCACAAAGCATTTTGAATTGCCGGAAATTTAAAAAAAAAGTGGCACAATACGGGAATGGCGGTGTTCCCTTATGACGGTGATTTTACATATTAGAGACCACTATTCTAGCTCAATCCTAGATTAGAGGTGGGTCTCAACCAAGAAAGCGAAGTATTCTATCCTACCGTAGCTACATATTGAAAATTTCCATGCCTACAAGGTACTGCTTCCCTCCTCTGAGCCACTTAGCGCTGAAGGTGTTTAACGTCGTGTTGCCTGAACGAGCTCCAGGAGCGTCCTTATTCTTCCCAGGTGTCTTCTCGCTCGCGTATGATGGCGAAGAGCACTAATCCTCTTGTTTAGGGACGTTTACGAGGAATTCCGACCAACATGTTTCTCACATTGCGCCAAAAAATTTTTGCAGCACTGGTGTATTGGGCTCCGGTAGTGAACTGACCTACCGACCTCTGGTGTAGTTGGACATTCATGTGCTTTTTTAACGAAGGCGGACAGTCTCTGAATACAAGGTGAACTCCGAGACACATTGCATCAAGAATTCATACCAGGGGTGACTGTGAAGAGTAAAGCATTGACGCTGATTTAAGAATAATTTTGAGGAGGCACGTGATGCGTTTTTCACCACTCCTACCATGAAATTGCTCACGAGGGTGTCGCTTTACGGTATAATTTCAACGGGGCAGGCACAAAAACGAGAAGCAATTGGCCCGGCTGTGGTTGACAGTCCAGATTAGGAATGCACACTAACTTTTAATGGTTGGCTAGTGTAATCACGAGTTCGTCAACGCTTACCTTTGTCACATATCGATTTAGGAAGCAAAGACTTTTGAACTGGAGGTGGGTTTTACGACAGCTGTGAAGAAAGTGAGATGCAATCCTAATGAGGAGGTCCATCTTGTAACGGGACGTGCGTTCAACCCCTCATCCTCCTGCCGCATCTACCCTTCCCCAACCCCCTGAGCTTCCTCGAGAGTCTAGCAGCTTCCTTATGTTGTACATTATGTTGCATGTGGTTCCATTTCAACAATTATTAAAATGTATGTAACGTAGACCCCCTTATTGGGATTGCAGTGAAAGTGATAAGGAATCCGAAGAGGCTGATGAAACAATCTCAGTTCACAGCTTGAAATCTCTTCAGGTCTTAATTCACACGCTAAATCCAAATCCTGAATTAAATCCGGAAATACGGTATGCCAAAACTCGACAACTCTCGCTCCCCCCCCCCCCTCCATCCCCATTCCGCCATCAGGAACTATTAATATGATGTCAGCGATAAAAGACCGCCTATCAGTACCGACATGAAGAACTACTATCGCCCATGAACTGCTGCTCTCGTGCCTTGAAGGCCACGAAAGCTCGTGAAGAACAGATGGAGCAGCGTTAGTTGGACACCACTCTTCGAAAGAAGTGAGGGAAAAGGAGGGAAAGAGCGCGGAGGGATGGGAGGGCGAGTGCGTGAGTCCGGCGAGGTTCGCCGCCTCGGTGCTCCTCGACGAGCAGCCGCCGCTGGCCGTAGCCGTGCTCCCAACACACCCGCAAGTTCGATTACCGACGAGGTCAACACGTCGGGCGCAACTGTTGCTTGAGTCGTCGCTCTCGCTCTTTGCTCGTGGCAAAAACGGCCTCAGCAGCAGCGGCGAAGAGCTCGACTACCCAGCGATTACATGAATGGGCGTGGACACGTGAAGAGCAGCGAGGCGGCCTACCACAGCGATTTTTTTGGAGCCACTCATCGATTTCCCAATTGTATCCACGGATCTGGACACTGCATTCCACAGCCTGATTGTGCACCCGGTCTCCGGACGCTCCTTTGTAGCCAAAATGAAGGGGAAGATCCCCGAAGCATGATAGTCATGGGGTGGAGGTTTCCGCCAGCATTTAAGGAAACATAACATATGTATTACATGATAGTGATCTGCACTGTCCATTACTTTTGGGATGCCTAAGAATTTTTTAAAGTTCCAACTTGGATGCAAGAGCTAGAAGGAGCTTTATAGCAGCTTCTGGATGAGAAGTTCGGGCTATAAACCCTCGCTCCAAGAACTGGTGGTGCAGGGCGCTTGTTGCAAATGCGTTATGTAGCCGTGCTCAGTGTAAGAATTTACTCGTCAAGGCCTATCTAGCAGTTCATCTCCGCAGCATGATCCTTTTTTGTCTTTGAAGACAGTGACATTTACTGTACTCAATGACTTCGCTAATGAAATGCCTTTCGCCCTACTTCACGAACTGGACTTGAAGGCGTCTCCTAAAGCAAGGTTCAAGATGCTCAGGTGCATGGTTCCCCCTCGTGTTGTTTCCAACAGAGCACTGATCCATTTCGTGGTGTGTTCTCGATGTAGGCAAAGGAAATAAACAGCCACAAGCCCGAATGCCGGCAGTGACAGGGAGCGCGACCGATAGACAAAGCCGGGCAATAGTAAAAATGAACACCTGCTTTTTTGACAGTTTGTTGCCAGCCTCACCGTCGCTATTTGTTTTCGGCCACTCTGCACACTGGCAAACAAGCTTGGACGGGGACGGGCGGCCTTATTTGTGAAGTCAGGTGCTCTCTAGAGAAGTACCAAAAGTATGGTTGTGGTGGACTGATGTTCTGGGATGAGCCAGAGGAGGACATTGCAGTCCTCGATTACTCCTATTTTATGTGGCAGCAGCCCCACTGCTAAGGGAGAGTAGCTACTACCAGTCGTTGTAATGTGAAACTTCATTGAAATCGGGAGAAAGTAGGACAGCGGGTAATAAAAAATGATGAAGCGGAAAAACTGCTTCTGAGATGCTGAGAATGGGAGAATTCGAAGAGTTCACTTAAGTGACCAGGAATTTTCGACTGACGCACACACCAAGCCCTATTGCCTGTAGGTCTACAGTGGAACGGCACCTCGATAGTGCTTTGTTGCCTTTGAGCTTTGGTGTTACCATTTGATTGAAGTATTCTGAAAACAGACATCTTATGGAGGCTCGGTAAGAACCCAGCAGTGTCCTGAATGCTTGAAAGTAGAACTCCTGCTAACTGATAGAAGGTCTTTTAATAGACAATAAGTCCGCTCAGAGTGTAAAAATGAGGAAGTTCCGTTGCGAAGAATCCACTTTTATTCGAGAGTGCACTTCTTTGCCTAGAAGTGGATGAAGGGACCACTTTACGGGGGGAGTCATTTGTGACCATCAGGAAGCCACTTGGATATGGTTTTAGCAAGAAACGCTGTAAGACAGCTGTGAGGAGGATGAGTAGAAAGGGTCGTTAGGGTCCTAAATGGTGCCGATGTATTGTCGAACAAATGGCGATCGGGGCGGTTTTTATGATTCATCCTGGTGCAGTTACAGAGCTCTCGAAATTCGCTGAAGAAACTAGGCGAGGTATGAGGTGGAAACCAGAAGACATATTTATTTATTTAATTTATTTTTAACGCACCAATATTGTGCTTGGGAAAAACGAAGACTGTAACAAGCGAAAAAAAAATCGCGAACAACTTCAAATAGTTAATAACACTAATGAGGGATAAGGATAAAAGGATAAAGGTGAACATCGTTCAATCCCTTTTTGAGGGGTGCCTGGCAGTTTACTTTTACTCTTACTAAGTATCGGCAGTCTACTTTTACTAAGTATATGCGATTTTAATGTGGAGGAGGCTTAGATACGCTAAGACCTACCTATGTTCTAGGCAACTGAAGAAAGAAAAAGACAACAGTGGCTTGGTTTTATGTATCTGAACACATTCTGCGCAAGCCTTGAGGACAAACTTCTGAGCAATCGTGCAAACAGTGGATAATCTTGTCGAATTTTGAGTGGGGATCCAGGAAGTAGGCTTAACAGCAGAAAACGCGGTATGTTTGCTCATGGAGGAAGGCACATGAACTGAAGAAGAGGATACAGGACAAGCATGGCTGAAGAACGGAGTCAACTCGCTTAGACTGCACCGTTGATTTTGCTTCTCCAGGATAACGCAGACCCTTTCAGGACGTGTTTTTGACCCATGTAACTTGAAGCGGTCAGCCGACAGGCAAACCAGTGTTTAACCTTCCTAGCTAAGTTTCGCGTCACGAAAGTACCGGCCGTAGAGGGATGGGCAATTTGCTTTGACTGCGCTAGAACCGAACCCCAAATCGAACAGGGTCCACACGAGACCGGCGCCTTCTGCCTACTGCGCCATATGTTGCACCACTCCGCGTCAGATATATTACGAAAAACCAATAGAAATGTAGGTGTTGAGCGCGAGGTCAGATCCAAGGCCCGTGAAGCGCTATCGACACTGGGATGTCCATCTTCTTTCGGCACAGATGAGATCTCTGTGGCGGGCCACTGCTTACTCGTGCCTTTCAACTACCACCGCCCGCTACCACATCGGCGTCTCAACGCGGACTTGGTCTTCGACCAGACCGTCTTCACGTGAGCCACACCGTAAGGCGTGAAAAGCAGAAGGTCTCGCTATCGCATGCTTCTCGCACGTGAGTCGACGACAAGGCGCCACACAGCGGTGACACGGAACGTCTCCGCACTTCGACACGCTCACACGATGCTTCGCTACGAGGAAGCATCTCGACATAAATGCTTCCTTTGTTCGGAAGGTTCTGCATTGTCTTTCCATGTTGATGGCAAAAAAACGTATTTGGCACAAGGAAGCTGTTCCCACTGTAAAAAAAGTTGAACTGACACCACCACAAACAGCAGGCACAGCCTTTGGGATGCGCCACGCCTTCCATTTCTAGAAACGCCGTAGAAACCATTTGAAAACGTATTTGCCCACCACAATGACTTGCGGTAGCCAGCCGATGGATAAACCAGTGTTTTACCCTTCACAGATAAGTTTTCTAAAAATTTCCCCGAGGGAGGATTGATTTGCTTAAGCGAGAAATCCGAACCAAGAAGCTGGTATCGGGTGCACGCTATAACCCGGCGCATCCTCCGACTGCGTTGCCACGCTCCTCCTCTCAAAAAAAGGAGCAGAAAATCATTCTCTTCAGAGGGATGATGGCCTATAGGCCTTTAGTTAGTGAAGTTCACCAGAAAAAGAAATACGAGAAAATCTCCTGCTTTTCGGATATCGAACCCTTTATAGTCACATGCGAATTCTAAAGGGAAGAAGAAGGATCTCACGTCTTCAGCGGAAGAAGCGTGAAACATGCATTTGAGAGAGGCTGATAATGCAGCCAATCAATTCGGCAGAATGGTGAAACCATGATGCACCATTATTACAAAAGGACGCAAAACAGATGAAAAAGCAGTGCAGCTGTTTCGCAACTGTTTCCCAAATTTTGAAGTGGAGCGGCACATGTTGGACTCATCACTGGAGAGTGGCCATGGTGAAGGGCCAGTTCTCATAATTCGGAAACTTGTGGCATTCCACAGCCACGAGGAATATGATAGAGGCACTGTGTGCAAAACAGTTACTTTGACCGACTGTCCGTCCTTGCGTCCACGCATAATAAAGGCCGCTGCACTAAACGGACTTCAGGGCCTTATCTACAGAATCAGACATGGACCTGCTGACGCTAACACGATATCTTCTGGATATTCTTTTCAAGAAGGGAAATGTCAATATATCAGGACCATCGATGAAAATAGTCTGTTTATTTCAACATTTATTTGTTCCAAGTGGGAATCACTCGAATACGATCGCCGTTGGACGCACTTCCGGAAAGGTACGCTGTTGATCACTAACAATGATTTTCCGGATCAGTTGTCTCCGGAGGTGGCCATCGTTAGAAAAGTGAAACAAATCTGAACTATGAGGCCTCTGCTGGCAAGGTAATTTCAAACAGAGGTCCTCTCGGTGTTGTTTTTGTGAAATAATAGTTTGTTTTCAGTTCTGCCGCAGACGAGTAAGACACACTAGGGTAGATCCGTTTTTCCTTCTATTTCACTTATCGCTCAAACATGTTGGCCTGTAGACAGGCTTCAGAATGATCAAACAATATCGATTAAGCAATCAATATCAATCCACTCTAGATAACGGCTTGCTTTAATCAACTCCGATGGAGTGCGCCACGAAGTTTACTTCCATCCCATATGCTACAGCGTATGGATACGTTAACAAAGTGTATATCGTAGCAACTCTCCCTGCACGGGGACTGCGTCCAAGTGTTGACGCGGAACGATATCTGTCAGCGTTGAGAGCATGCAAACACAAACGGAAGCGGAGCTGAACAGATTCACACAATGAAGGCGCGATATCAGGCAAAAAGAAGGGTTCGCGGCCTTCGAAAGATACAGGGCAGCGACCGGAGAGTGGCCAGATTAATCGCCTGTTGCTTCCTGGCCGACACTTGATAAGGGAACCCCCGCGAATGATGCGAACCTGGCAGAAGGTAGCTGCGTAGCAAAGAATTCAACGGAAAACTGATGGTCGGTTTCAGTACAAAGTGGAAAAACCGAAGTTGCCGATGAATCTCGAACTTGCGGTCAGATCTGTGGCCTATTCTCTCTTGGGGCGAACGCGCGGTTCTTGAAATGTATTTGTCGCAGCGCAGCCGAATCACACAAATAATGATGGACCGTAAAGCAATAAATCTCTGCAACTTCACACACGTACACCAGGTGTACGCGCATCCCCGTGATCGTCATGGGGACAGTCCAGGTCGTGTCGTCGCCAACACTCTTGGAAGCGACGGCGAAAAGAAACTGACGACGGAGAACGAGCGACGTGACGACGAGCACGGGCAGCGGCGACGACGATCTGCACGCAATAAATCACGGACGGACCTGAGGATATGATCGGTACGGGCGATCGCTGACCGACCCAGTGCATCGGTCCGCAGCAGCCGCTGCAGCCGCAGTGGCGGAAGATAAGGTATGCAGCGGGAACGAACGCGCAATCATAACATGCGGCGCCGTCTCGCCGCCAGGCTCGGACCACCTAACGCTGGTGGCGATGCGCTGCTATCATGGGCCATTCGAATGATAGCGGGTTTTGGGGGTTACTTCGGCTACCATGAATGCTTCGAGTCCTCCTCACCACCTAAAAAATCAAGGATCACTTCCACGCGACATGTGCTTGGCAGAAACTCGCACTCATATTATGAGACTTACTCGAAGGGGACTGACTAGCAACCGCGTGCTGGTAAGCTGTACTCATAGCTCTCCCGTCAATTTTCTACCTATTCTTGATCGCAGTATCGATAATAAGCCTCCAGTCGCTCTTCCAACATTAGTCTCCCTCTCTGACTCTCCATATTGTTTTTTACGCTCCTTCTTACCGTTTCATTTCAATCTGTGCTAGCTCAGCGGGGCACGTGGAGCGCAGTAGGAGGAGCTGGTGGCTGTCGCGTGCATCCGAGTAAGGTTCTTGGTTCGGATTTCCCTGTAGAATGCGTGTGCACCTCAAAAGGGATTGAGTAACGTTCTTTACCCTTTATCTCAACAATTATCTTTTCAAGACGAAAGAATCGAAAGGTAAGGAAGGCGCGACCACACCAGACATTTCCCACAAAATATGAAACCATTATGAGCAAAAGTCGGCGTAGTTCATACGATGTAGGATGCCATACGGGTAGCTGAGTTCTACCTAAATTTTAGAGAAAATTCGGATCTATCCTAGTGGGAGGGAGAGAGGCACCTCACTCGGTCTGCTGAAGAACGGCGTCAAAATTGAAAGTGAACTATTTTACAATGATGACACACTGAACTAGGCCACGAAGGAATCTTTCCTTAAAACTTCCAGGTCGGGTGAGGGCACACTGTTCGTGTTTGTTCCGCTTTTCCAGTAGTGCTCCTCTCCGACTAGGATAGATCCGAAAAATCCTCACATTTTTAACACCTCGTCATCATTGTGATCATTGTTATTTTGAACACCATTGAGCACTACTGGAAAAGCGGAACAAACACGAACAGTGTGCCCTCACCCGACCTGGAAGTTTTAAGGAAAGATTCCTTCGTGGCCTAGTTCAGTGTGTCATCATTGTAAAATAGTTCACTTTCAATTTTGACACTATTTAAAACGGATGACGACAACATGAGGAACACGGATGGTTAGAATCCGGCCGTCTCCTCGCTCTCGCCCGACAATTACAAAAGGCTTGCACGGAGGCGCTTACGCATTCACTACCATGGTTGCCGCCTTCGCCGCCGAACGCCGTCAGGATTGAATATGTATTCTGTGCTCATTTTGCTTTAGAATGAGCGCATTTCCATTTCACTGGTGCCGAGCGCTGCGATAGCTATGAATCTGACAGAATTTGCACACCGAGCTTTTCGCGTTTCTTTGGGTGGGAGGGGGGGGGGGGGTCCTGAAGTAGCTAGTTGCCTTCACAGTAAGGAGCTTAAAAAGGGCTGGCAACTGAGGCTTCCTGGAAGACCTCACACCGATGCAGCGACATTTGAAGGATAGAGCTCTAGGTTGGCATGCTGCCGCGAACCGAGGGTGAAGTCGATTCCTAGCGCGTGTAAGATCAGCGTGCCCTGCCGACTACACCACTTCCACCTCATATTTCAGCTTGAACTCGTGTGAAGCGCGAACAACAACGGGACGGATTGAACAAGCGTTGCTTTACTCCCATTCAAAAACTAGTCTTCCAGATGTTTCGATGGCGTTTGACTCGGGCATTGACTAGACTGATTGAGAGAACGAATGGCGAGTGTTCTTCCCATCATGTTTCCCAGCAACACGATAGGTGCTCCTAGCTTCCTTGAATCCGGTTTAAAAAAATCAGGAAAAATTCGTATTGCGCCGCGAACATTTATGCCGAATAAACTAGAGAACTGGAATCTCCAATTTCATCGTGTTTGCAAAAATATCATCTGACACCTTGAGATAGTTGCGGATTTAGGAAGTGTCCCTGAATAATAGTTCAATTTCAATCGATTTGCTGTGTTTTGATAAATCAACCATAAAAACTATTTATTTTTTTATTTATTTATTTATCTGTTTACGTATTTATTATGATACGAATGCCGCTATTTGGGTGAGTAGTTCTGGTCGTCCATTTAACCATGTCTTATCACCATAGTGCACGGTGTACCCACTCGGTCAACGGGCATACTTCCTCGTAGCTATGTAGTCGGTGTACCCACGCAGCTAGCCGCCGCAGCCCGTTGTTCAGATACAATCTGCAGCACGCTCACTTGCGTTGGTATTCATTATAATTAGTGGATCCCACGAAGAAAAGGCTACTGGGAGACTTCAAGGTGGGTGCCTTGAACTCCTTCGTTTTTTAACGAAGGAAGACGTGAGACTCGTGTTCTAATTTTTCTTTATTCTATCCTAGTGAACCGCATTAGACACTCACATATTGTATCAAACAAATGAGCACCACATAGTAGAAGTGCGGAATCTTCTTCCGCATCCGAAAGGCTGAGCTCAACCCACTTTGGCAAGCTCCCAAATAGATCGCATCAGGACTCTGACAAACTGACGACGTCCCATGTTCGGATCCTATTTTTTGTAACATGATCAATAGAAACATGAACTGATTTGAGAATTGAGGGACCACGTTTCAAGCCAATGATCTCAAGGTAAAGGCCGACGTTTCACACCTCTCGCTGTCCTCCGCCTACCTCTTCCGAACGTCGCGAGAGATCTCATACCTTATTCCCCTTCTTGACTAGTGCACTTTGATTTCCAACACCTACCTTCGGGTCCTTCAGGATCTGTTCACACCCACCTACGTGGCGGTGAATACTAAGAATATTCAGCATTCAAGCGATGATACTGATTGCGCAGGTGCAGCTTCTACAACACACCAGAGACTACGAAAGAACATAGTAGAAAAGCGAGTCTACGCAGATGAGCCAGTTCAAAATTATAGAACCTACTGGCTGCTGCTGTTGATGCGTTTGAAGCATGCGCTCTACCATTGTGCAGTTGAATGTATGGCATGATAATATAACAAGCGCTCGGGAGGTCATTGTGATGCCCTCTGGATGTACGAGGGCGCTTGACTCAGAGCCTGAGATGCGACATCAGACGGGCCGAGGTAGGACAGCACAACAGCCGAGCATTTCCGCCGGCACTGACATCCAGCCTAAGGCAGTACGTCATCATTAAGAGCCAACACTCCTATGTAGTGCAAAGACAGATGCTCACCATGGCTAGATGAGCTTGTGTGCAGCACCCACAAAGACGGAGATAGTTAACTACAGCAAAGTGAAAAAGCACTAGATATCAAGCCTTGAAGTAGCTCTGCTCCCTGAACGGTATCATTTCCCTAAAGATTTTTTTGGCTGAAGGACACTGGCTTGAAGGCGGTGCACCGCGTTGCTATTTAGACAACAAAAGGGAGGTCAGAAAGCTGTTGAGAAATTTGTCGAAGACAGATAACAAAGGTGTGATGGTTCTGCAAACAGTGGCATTGATAAGACATGATTCTTCTTGAGGATACGCCTTTGGTTAGCCTCAGAAGTGTGGGTTGCCACACACTTCTTCGTCACATAGCCATGTCGCATCAAAAGCAATTTCTCCTTCAAGCGTAGCTTGAGGTCTTATGAAAGATGTAACAAAACTGCGTTGTTAGAACTGTTAGCTTGTAACCATCCTTATCACCTGTATCACCTGTCGTCCCCTTGATTTCTTGAGTTGCTCGGGAGGGCGCCAGCGCCAGTTCTCCATTTGTCCTTGTCGCGTGCCAAAGTGCTCCAATGGATGCTCTTCGCTCAAGGGGCACGAAGAGCGCTTTATCGCTCGTGTAGGACTTTCTAATGGAGCCAATAG